>CM035793.1:44259186-44327433 GCA_020466265.1 Siphamia tubifer
ATATGGAAAAGTAGTGCATATATTATCCAACACCCTGCAATATATATGATTTGATCATATATTAATAAATATAAAACATATATTGCACTGAAGACTAAAGCTAATTTATATTTATTACCGATAGTTTTATTGAAACAAAATTTCTTTCCACATATATTGTGAAGTGTATTGGTAAATATATAATTATGTATATTTAGTAATACACTTCACAATATTTATGAATGTGTATGTGTGCAACCATATATTAAGTGTTATTACTAAACGTATATATTAACATATAAGTACATACATTGTCATATATGTCTCAATATATGGAAAGAGCCAGTTTTTTATGTATTTTAAATTATATTGTAAAATATTGACACAATACATTTTTCTGTATATTATCAACATATATGTTTTACGTTCAGTTTCTGGCAGTAATATATTAATTTTCAGTATATAGAAAAATATATTTTAGTTTGATAAGGGAGGTCATATTCATTGTGATGGTTATATTTGAGGTCTTTATCGGCTCCTAAACGACCATGAGGCTCAAACACAACAAAACACTGACATTCCTTGGACTGAAATGTTTGGTAAGGAGATGAAAAAGCCTGTTCTTTTACCTCATAATACTGAGTGTTGCTCTATTTATACAAAAAAACAAGGATTAAGTGAATACTGTGAATACTTTTCAGCTGATTTGTCGAGTATATTCACATTGAAAGTCTTTCTTCTTCACATTATTTGTTAAAGTTGAATGTTAACTGACCCTGGATGTGTAGGTAAAAGAATAATAAACTTCTGACATGCAGCATGTTTGCATATATATTCTTTTTTTTTGCATATATATTGAATATTTCATACATTTTCTTATATTTTAAAAAGTTTCTGTTTTGGGTACATCATGTTTTTTTTTGCATTGGTTTAATCTTTGGTGAATTGGAGTAGACTTTAGCTTGTTTTGTATATTTTTTTTCTCTGCATTTTTAGAGTTAGTGTGTTTTTTGTACATTTCATTGTAATTTTGAGTGCAAAAAAACTAATCTTGTGTGTTTTATCAATAATAAATAAATATTTTTTATTAATTTGTTGAGCATGTTCACAGTGCAAATCTTTTTTCCTCATGTTCGACTGTGAAGTGGTCCTCAACCTGTACGGACCCCCATATGCAAAAAGAAAAATAACATTATCACATGCAGCACATAAATATAATATTAGTAAGAAAAATAGTAATAGTCATAATACTAATAATAAAGTGCTGTCAAATTAATGCACTGATGCAGATTAATCCATTAGAATTAATCTGATTAAAATGTTAACATGATTCAATGGAACAGTTGTTCACAATTGTTTCATTGAAGGTGTTGGATAAACATGTTAATTGTATATATATTCATATTTTTGCATATGTTCTGGATATTTTTTCCTGTATTTTACAAGAGTTTAGAATATGTTTTGGATATGTTTCATTTTTGGTAAATTCGAGTGGATTTTGTATTTTTTTTTCCCTCCACATTATTAGTGTTGGTGTATTTTTGTAGGAATTTTGAGTGTAAAAAAACCCCCCAAATCTTATGTTTTTCATCAATAATAAATAAATAATTTTAAAGGATGTTTTGAGCATGTTAACATTACAAATCTTTCTTCCTCGTGTGTGTGTGTGTGAACTGGCACCAGATCTGTACTGATTCTCATACAAGAAAAAAAAATCAAAAATAAAGTCCTGACATGTAACATAAGCATTGACACAGAAGACTAGGATGAAGAGCAACACTTTTTTCCCTCCACATGACACCTACGAGCGCAAAATCTCAATAAAAGCATGAATTCCAATATGATTGAAGTCACGCTGCAAAACCCAGGATATCAGAAATGAAAAGGTCACGTTCCATGTGATTCTTTTTTTTATTTTCTGTGCTCATGGAAAAGCAAATGAGTCACTTACAGTCAGCATGACCAAAGATAAACAAACAAACAAACAAACAAGTGGTCCCCGGCACAACAAACCCCGCCCCCTTTGCACACATTTTATCTTTTAATGGTCATCTCCCTCAATAAACATATTTATGTACCGGTATCTGTCTGTCTGCTCCAGTATCTGTCTGTCTGCTCCAGTATGTCTGTCTGCTCCAGTATCTGTCTGTCTGCTCCAGTATGTCTGTCCGTCTGCTTCAGTATCTGTCTGTCTGCTTCAGTATCTGTCTGTCTGCTTCAGTATCTGTCCGTCTGCTTCAGTATCTGTCTGTCTGCTCCAGTATCTGTCTGTCTGCTCCCGTATCTGTCTGTCTGCTCCAGTATCTGTCTGTCTGCTCCAGTATCTGTCTGTCTCAGCCATTCAACGCATGAAAGACAGGATATGAGGGAGTGCAGCGGAACATGGTGATCCCAGCACTCTGCACGCCATCCGAGCAGAACAGGCTTTACATGTAGAGTCATGAAGACATTCCTGCTCCTCCTCACAACGTTGACATGGGACATGAGGGAAGAGTGGCTTCTGGACCCTCGACAAAACCCTGCTGCAAAGACCACGACAACAACTGGTCAAATGCTCTATTCCTTTTCATATTCAAAGCCATATTATTTATATATATATATATATATATATATATATATATATATATATATATATATGTGTGTATAAATGTCAACTGTCCTGTTCCAGTTTTTTTTTTGTACTCAAATTTCACACAAAAATGCACAAAGAAACACAAACAATGTGGTGAAAAAAATATACAAAACATGCTAAAATCCACCAAAATTAGCAAAAAAGGGTTGAAAAATTCGTAACTTTTCTAAAATACAGAGAAAAAAAACACCAAAAAATTTGATAAAATATTCAACGTGTATGTAAAAATATGCACACATACGTGTGTGTATATATATATATATATATATATATATATATATATATATATACACATATATGTGTGTGTGTGTGTGTGTGTTTGTGTGTGTGAGAGAAATTAACATGTTCATTCAATAAATAGGAAAAATAAACGTTTATTGACATAAAAAATAAAAAATTGACCATTTTTATATATTATATGCTCTATATGACTGACATTTTGTCAGGATGATTTCAATTTGTTGCTCTTTATTCATTCTTTGGTTTATCTGAAAAATAAATAAATCCATGTTAGAACCACATATGTATGGAATATATTATGTCTCCTCTGTATGGAGACTTACAAGACAACCTGTACATTGGTATATGTGTGTGTGTGTGTGTGTGTGTGTATATATATATATATATATATATATATATATATATATATATATATATATATATATATATATATATATATATATATATATATATATATATATATATATATATATATGGGTGTTTTTTGTTTGGTTTTTTTTTGGGAGGGGGGTCTTATTACCCTGCCAAGGAACTGGTTGAGTTATGTTCTTTACGTCCCAGGACCAGGATGTGAGGCTGGTAACAGGTTCGATTCTCAGGCTACACTTTATCACATATATCATCATAGTCCTTGAATCTTTTCTTTTGCTTACAGGTAAAGTCCAACTAAACAGTTATAGAAAATGCAATTAAAACTACAACAAGCATGAATGTGAGTTAGTAGATGCAGTACTTGAACTTATGTGCAGCCAGTAATTAATTAAGTTAATTAAGTGCAAGCACTCGTGTGTCTGCCCTGTGGCGATAGAGTGTAAAGTGAATATTTGCTACTCATGGTGTTAGTGATAGTTCTCTGCACCAGTGCAGCTTTGTGTCGCCTTCCTCTCTAAGTTTGAGGACCTGCTCTGTTGGAACAGGAAGCTGAGCGCACAATACAATATTGGCAAAAAGAAACCACAGGGTGTGAGGGAATACAGTCGCATTAGTGCTCGAGCCACTGAGATAATGTACAGACTGTCAATTTAACAAACACCTGAAGAAGACCAGCAGATAATACTAAGACCTTTTAAAGGGTTTGAGGGGTAGTGATGGGGGCTGTGGAACTCTATGTACGAAAACACTTCTAGAATGAATATGTATGAGTGTATATAAATATTTTTTTAAATTTATTTACTTATTTTATTCATTCATTTATTTGTTTTTTGCTAATATTGTTTGTATGTTTCGAGATAAATAAATGAAATCATGTAATAGTTTTCTGGAGTAGAACCAAAAGCCAGAAAAAGAGCCCAAAACAAAACCTACTGGACCCTTGCTTTAAATTAAACAAAACCTGCAGCACAATGTGGAAAAGGACTGATATGTCAACTAATGAACATCACTTTGTGCTGCTGTCATCATTTCTCTGGGGCCCAATGATTTGGTACACGCTGGAGTATTCACCATCATTCAGCAAATGGCCAAACTAACTATAAATCAGGAAAACAGCGGGGAGGAAACGCCCAGGAACAGCCAAGTCAACTTGAAAAACTTCATGATTTATGCTCATCTGAGACATGGGTTTGTGTAATTCTGTCAGAAAAAAAAACAGCCATAGCTTCTGGAGTCTTCCTTCCTTACGTCTGTTCTTAAACGAAACTATCATTTGAGGTTTGGTTTATGTTTGGTGGTGAAAGTTTTCATTGGCGAGAACCTTTTTGACGGCAAACAAATCATTCTAGTGCGGCGTCGGCGGCGTCCTTTGGGCCTGATGTTCTGTACGTACAACACCCTTTTATATTTTTATATGGCCTGTCATGCTGAGGGAGAGTTGAGTCGCCTGCATGTGAGAATTTAATCAATCCTACTGTAGAACATGTACGGATTTGGACCGCAGTGCTGACATCATATGTGAACGTTGTCCATGTGTTTGCACGTCAACCATAATAAATATTCCATTAATATCGCCGGAAGATTTTCTGCTCTAAATCCTTGTGGGTATTTTTGTTTTCCCATTTCACATTATCCTCTAAATCAGACCATAATGCAAACACAAAACCACCTCTTTTTGCACATTCACATCCACACGTCTGAGGCAGATAAAAGAAGATGATTTCTTTTGACAGCTGGGGTATGGAAATGAAGCTACGGGCTAAAAGAGGTGACATGATATAGAAAACAAAGTCAAGCCAAGTGTTGGAAGAAATATAAGTAAGCCCTAAAGTGAGATCCAAAAAAAAAAAAAAAAGAAAAAGAGGGAGGAGGGGGAGGGTTGAGGATGTGTCAATCTGTCAAAATGCCAAAAAAAAAACTGACATATTGATTCACATACACAAAACATACACGAATATACATATGAATTTTGTGACTATATTTGCATGTTCACAAACTGGAACATCTGCACAAGTCCTGCTGCCTCCAAGGACCCTCCAAGACCCCTCTCACTCTGGACACGGTCACGCACAAACAGATTAAAAAAATAGCTTCTACTCATCAACCATTGCACTTCTGAATGCTGTTAAATAATTAACTATTTTAGTACAAAACATGTCATTTTATAATATATTTTAATTCATTATGTATTTTTATTAGCTTAAGTATTTATTTTTATTGTAAACTTGCACTGATGTGGAGACTTTAATTTCGTAATGCAACTTGTTTTATAATAATTTTATAATAATCTTGAATAATCTCAAAAATATTCTGAATCCACGACAGTACGGAGCGATTTTTGGGACAAAATTAAGTCTTTTCTAAGGAAAATAACCTGTCCACATTTGGGATATGCATGTGCGTCTTTGGTTGTAGTTGAGCATAAAATAAATATTTGCCAATTCTAAAATGAGTCCAATTGTACTTAATGCGTGTTTGATATTTGTCAGAACACGAATCGAAAAGTTCTGACATCAACAATTCCATTCACGAAATGAAAAGTTACAATGTCTTCAGTGCGAACACGAATTTGTCAGATGGAAGAAAATGATCAAAAATACCTCATCACGCCACAGACATCATCAACAGAAGGAGAAATCTGGGCGGGACAAAGGATGGAAGCAGTCTTTGTTTATAATCGTCATGGCGACCGCAGTCAGGTAGGTTTAAACATTTGGTCTGATAACTGGGAAATGCCTGTGACGTGATGACGTAAGCGATGATAGACTTTTGACGACTTTCTTCCATCTGAGAAACTCGTACTGAAGACGGTGTACTCTTAAGTTTTCATTTCGTGAATGTAATTTTTTATGTTGTAACTTTTTGATACATATTCTCAAACCAGGGTCGTAGTACAGATCAGGGGGGCCAGCGTCCAGGGGCAGATGCTAATGCTAATTGTGATTGTCAGAGCGCCTCTATGGTCTAGGATCTTATGACGACTCACACTGTCATAGGGAAGATCTGAAGAGAACTGACAGAAGGGTGATATAAATTGGGAGAGAGGGCCAGGGACGACAATCAGAGGGTCTCTGGGCTATGGGGTAGAGTTATGAGAGGGTTTGACCCTGCCAATAACAAACTGTGAAGGGAACGGGGTATTTTCTCCAGACTGGCTCGAAATAAAAATTAACTCAGAATAAAAATGTGACAAAATCAGTTGAATTCACTCTTCCTTCTTCAAAAAGTCAAAGTATCTCTATTTGTCTCCCTAGGGAGAAATTAGGTTTGGACAGAGGGGTCTGCTGTAGACAGAACATTCCACTCACCCTCCCACTCATTACATTCGTACCCACAATAAATACGTGAATTAAAATACATTATTAAAACCATATACACTTAATAGAAACCTAAAACAATAATAAAAACTACAATAAAAACAAAAACAATCATAATAATAATAACAATTCAACAGTTCAACAGCTCAACTTTGGTGAGTTAATGGATGCATTTGCAAGAAAACCCGAGGTTATGGTAGGTTGGTGCAGTGGCTGGGGTTTGGTGCTTTTGTTTTGGGGGGGGGGTGTTGCAAACTCCTGACCCCAGGGCCCAGGCGCCCCATAATCCGGCCCTGTACCAAACATACAACTCATTAGAAGTACAGATGGACTCATTTTAGAGTTTGCAAATATTTATTTTACGCTCAACTACAACCAATTACACATACATGTCCTAAATATGCACAGATTCCTTTCCTGTGAAGACGCTTAATTTTGTCCCAAAAATGGCTCCATAGATACAGGTCACATAAAGACCATGTTTCATTTGGATCTTGTGAATTAGGCCGATTTCTGAAACGGAGCATCATCCAATTGAAACATGTTCAATAGGCCAATATTATTGTGGTTCCAGGAGAATTGTTTTGAGAAGCATTTGGAATACGCATCTCACCACAACTCTTCAGCAGTTCAGGGTTCGCTCTGTGTGTTCTCCACAGTTCCACTAGCCAAACATTTGCAGGGTCAAAGTAGAGATGCATGACCACAAGAAAACATCACATTTCCATCTACGTTATACACTGGAAAAATATAGAAATCTTACCAAGAAGGGCTATCCCGATCTGATCACATGATCAGTTCGTGTCATTTCAGACTCAATCAGGATCAGTTATTGTCTTCCACTGAGCGATCACAAATAACACTGGTCTACATGTAATAATGCTTCTGGAATAAAACTAATGAAATGTTCCCACATGTGTATTAGTGATAAAGAAAACTCACTCAAGCTGGTTGGCTTAAGTTTCCAAACTTTCCAATACTTCTTAGAACTAATGCAGAACCTGTAGAAAACATGAGACTGTTTGTAACTAATGTGTTGTGGAAGTCGGTGAAAGAGTTGAAAGAAAGACTACCCTTCCTGTTTCACTTCTGTTGGTGGTGTAGCCCACTTCTTCTTTTCGTTCACGCCAGGACTCACTGTCTTTGGGCTGGTGGTGGGTGGTGGGTACGTGCTGTGGTGGGGTTTCGGTGGGTGTGCTCGGGGGGAGTCTCAGGGCAGCGGTGGCTCTGTCCTTTACATGTGTATGGTTAGAACTCTGTGATTAATGAGGTTCAAAGGGCAACGAAAAGCATCATGGGTAGCTCCCTCATAGCCAATTGGATGCTACGTACAGTACGTACACAATGTATTTATGTACATTACATATTTACATACAGTACATATAATAATGTAGTTGGTATTTATGTCTCAGGGGTTTCGGTTTCACTTTGTAAATTGAATTAATTATCTATCTATCTATGTATGTATCTATGTATCTATGTATGTATGTATGTATGTATGTATGTATCTATGTATCTATGTATGTATCTATCTATCTTGTTTGGAGAATAAAACATTTTGAATGTTTCAATAAAACTAATGGAATTGTTTCATTCCAGAAGCATTTTACTTGTCGACCAGTGTTTTAAATGTTATGACATATTTTGACTAGAAATGAGAAAAAAAACACACATGGTAAAAAAAATTTCTGCAGTGTGCGTGTAAAATAAAGATAATATTAGAGGCACAAGGAACAGATTTACATGTGTATGAACATGTTGTATGTGTAAATGCTGTGCTTTTACTTCACATTTGGGTGGTTTGGCAGTAAAATCAGGATCTGTCAAAGGGCCTGACAGCTAATTTGAAATGGGAGTTAAAACAAACTCCCATGCTTTCTGCTCTGGAATTTGACCCCAGCTTGGCAACAACCAAATTAACTTGCACCATGGCAGCACCAGTTAAGGTTTTACCCAACGTGTCCACTAAAAGGCCATTTGTCAGATAAGCGAGAGGGCACCGTGAGCCAGGCCAAAGAGGACGCCACTCCCAGATAGGTCAAAGGTCAGATAAACTGGACTGGGCTACGACTGCGTCCAGAGGTGAAAAGTATTTAAGTATGAATACTTTATTTAAGTAGATTATTTTAAGTATCTGTACGTTAGTTGAGTATTTATTTTTCTGGAAACTTTTAAATTTTACTCCATAATTTTTTTTTCCTAAATATCTGTACTTTATACTCTTTACATTTATATAAAAATCTGTACTTTATACTCTTTACATTTATATAAAAATCTGTACTTTATACTCTTTACATTTATATAAATATCTGTACTTTATACTCTTTACATTTATATAAATATCTGTACTTTATACTCTTTACATTTATATAAATATCTGTACTTTATACTCTTTACATTTATATAAATATCTGTACTTTATACTCTTTACATTTATATAAATATCTGTACTTTATACTCCTTACATTTATATAAATATCTGTACTTTATACTCTTTACATTTATATAAATATCTGTACTTTATACTCTTTACATTTATATAAATATCTGTACTTTATACTCTTTACATTTATATAAATATCTGTACTTTATACTCTTTACATTTATATAAATATCTGTACTTTATACTCTTTACATTTATATAAATGTTTGTACTTTATTCTGAGATTGTAAAGAGTACAGACTTGTTACTTTTTCAAACTAAACAGATGTAGTATGAATAATAAGTCTCTTCAGAGGGAAAACTGGCATTTTATATTATAATTATGTCTTTTATCTCATAATTATGCTATTTTTTCATCTCAATCATGACTTTTATATAATTTTTTCCTAAATGTCCTGTCCACACCATGATCCAATCACACACACGATCTACACAATAAACTCACTTTTAAAGGATTTACTTTTCAGATACTTTTGAAATGTTTATGATTTACGGCGGCACCGTGGCTCAGTGGTTAGCGCTGTTGCTTCACCGGGTTCAATTCCCAGACCGTGCAGGCCTTTCTGTGTGGAGTTTGTATGATTCTCTCCCTGTGTCTGGATGGGTTTGCTCAGGCCCCCCCCCCAATCACCCAAAAATATATTTGTTAGGGCAAAAATCCTCTAGCCAGGCGGGTCCCCGGGTGCCGCCATTGGCTGCCCACTGCTCCTTACAGGTGCCTCAATGACATGAACGAGGGGTTAAATGTAGAGGACAAATTTCATTGTATAATAAACAAATCAATTATTTTACATTGGTTTTTCCTGGTTAAATCATCCATGACAATTTTTTTTTTTTACTTTACGACAATTAAGAAGTTGTACTTTTACTAAAATAAAGGACTTGAATGAGTACTTCTACTTTTACCACAGTAGTTTTGCCCACACATGTAGTTGTACTTCTACTTAAGTACAGGGTGTGAGTACTTTGACCACCTCCAACGTCTAACGCCAGGGTCACAACACGTGGAAACCAAAGACATTTATCTAATCTACCAGCATAAACCTGGGAATCCATGACCTCTACCGCTCTGCACAAGAAAGGGAGTGAGCAACAGAGAGCAGCGTAAACATCATGAATCATTAAAGACCATAATAGTCAAAGGGCTGGGCCAGCGAGGACAAGAAAAAGGGCAGTTTATTTTTATCACAGTAATTGCAGTGAAATCAATAATCAAGGGCAAATTCAAATGGGGGATTATCATTTCCAAACACTTCTATGCGCTTTGATGAGCAGAACAGAGTTGGCATTCCCATGGCATTAGGACTAAGAATTCCTTAGTGGCGTCCAGGTGTCAAACATAAGGTCTGGGGGGCTAATTCCAACCCGGATGGTCCAATCTGGCCCATATAGGTTCAATTACACTGGAAATATAAACAATCACTAGTAGGACTGGGCGATATGATACCTCCATAATGATAAATGTACTATAAATGGAGGGACTTGACCCTACACACAGTTCCGTTTGGGGGGGGGGGCATGCCTTTTGCTCCGTAACCGGGCACAAACATGTTTTTATATTTTATATAGTAAAATCACTAAATGAATATTTCAAATCAAGAGTTTTCTCTGATGGTGCAGTTCATGTGGCCTTTTCTGTTTCCCTGTTTTTGGGGAGGGGAGTCATCTGGGTCCATACATGTGGTGGTCATTTGCTCATGAATGGAAATTGGGGAAAATTAAAATGGGCAGTTTATCCTACATTTGTGTGGTGTGCCCAGGACCAGGGTTCGGTTCTGTGCAAAAAAGCGCATGAGACCTCTTCGGCGGGGGGCACCTGGGGGGGTCAAGCTGGTGGCAGTCAGGTTGTACATATATATATATATATATATATATATATATATATATATATATATATATATATATATATATACACTGTATATTAGTTTAATCTATCATCATGATAAAAAAATACAAAAATGTTTTTCATGTTTCATTCAACATTGTAACTTCATTGTATTTTTTCCACTCTTATTTTACAGGGTCGGTCCATTTCAGATGATATCGGGCTGAATGTGGCCCCTTGAACTACAACACGTTTGACAGCCCTGTCCTAGAGTCAGAAGGTTTTTTTTTAACAAACAGCAGTGGGGGAAAAAGGAGCAGGAAAAACAGCTGAACTGGAACTAGCTGTGGATATTAGCCCCCTATGTAGCTTTGAGAAGCTCCTACTGGTAGAGAAGGATGACTAAGGATGACAGGGATGCCTAATGTGACTTTCATTAACGATGCTCTACAGGCCGGAGGCTAGGGCAGACCAAGCCCAAATTGAAAAGTGCTGAAGCAGAACTGTGTCGGATGCCCGGTTTCCTAGCCCCATAGTCCGTCTGATTGAATTCCTGCCTCGCCCAATGAAAGAATTCCTCAGCTCCACTTGTTTCCATACAGACAGAGGTGGGTTTGGCTGGTTGAGTTTCTAACTAACCTGCCAAGAACCGCAGCAGTCATGGAAGTCAATCTAAAACGACACACGATCAATAGTTGTAATACAAACAAAAACATTTGATTTTTAGGCTGAAACCAACAACAGTGAACAACATTATTCTGACGTTAAAAAAAGTTTATAATAATGATGAAAGGAGTTCGAGGAACAGGGTTTATTAAAACTGATATGGAGTCGAGTGCTGTACCCAGTAATCGTTCATGCTATCGACTGTCAATGACTTCTTTGTTGCGCTGCACTAATGTAACTTGTGTGCCTTTATTTTATTTTATTTAACCTTTATTTAACCAGGAAATATCCCATTGAGATTGATTTACAAGGGAGTCCTGGCCAAGATAGGCAGCAGCAAAGCACGACATAGTGACAGGAATACACAGTTAAAACCTTGTGGGGACCTCAATTTTAGCCTGGTGACATGGGAGTTTTTATTCCCTGTTCAATTCCAAATAAAAGTTAACGTCAATTCCACTTGAAAATGTTAACTCCGAATTAAATTGAATTCCGGATAAAGTCACTGGTTTATACCGGAGTTAATTCCGAATAAGATAATTCCTGTCACATATAAACAGTTAATTCTGCTTTAACATTATTCCTGTCATTGTGCGGACACTCCTAATCTTCTCGCGTAGTAAAAACATACATCAAACCTTTGAAAATTACATGTATCATTTTGAACCTGTTTCTTCCATGCTTTATGGGGACTAACAGGAAAAAATGTATTTATAAGGCCACATCCTTTCTGTTTTATTAGTGGGGACCTTTATTTATATTTAACCCTCATGGGGACATGAACTTTGGTCCCCATTGTGTGACTGTGTAAACATATTAAGGTCCCCATAAAGATAGGAATACAAGCACACACACATTTCCATGTTTCATGAGGACTTCGTTTGTAATGAAGGAGCCACTGATTGGTGAATGTAAAGACATTTCTTTTAAATAAAATAAAAAAAGTAATAATAAAAATTTAAAAATTAAATCAAATTAGAAAAAATAATTAATTAATGAATACATAACAAAATAAATGAAAAAAAATGCATCAATAATAAAATACATATTTTAAAAAGTAAATAAAAAAATTTGATTAAAAAAATCTAAAATAAATATGGTTTTAAATACATAAAAATAGATATTTTTTAAAGTAAATATATACATCAATCCTTTGAAAATGATGTGTTTCGCTTTGAACCGGTTTCCCCTATGCTTTATGAGGACTTCCGGAAAAAAAAAACTTAATTCATGTAATTAATGAGGTCACATCATTTCTATCTTACTAATGGGGACCTTTATTTATATTTAACCCTTGTGGGGACTTGAACTTTGGTTTCCATGGTGTGACTGTGTAAACATATCAATCTCCCCATAAAGACAGGAATACAAACACACACACACACACACACACACATACACACACGTTTCCATGTCTCATGAGGACTTGGTTTGTAATGAAGTAGCCATTGGGTAGTGAATGTAAACACACTTTTTGGAAATAAAATATATAGTATATATAGTAATAATGAAAATTTTGAAAATGAAAACAAATTAGAAAAAAAAATATGAATGAATAAATAACAAAATAATAAAAAAATACATATATAATAACAAATAACATTTTAAAAAGTAAATAAAAAATGAAAATTAAACATATCAATGTCCTCATAAAGATAGGAATACAAGCACATAGACATACATACACACACACACACAACTGTATTTTCTTGCTAAATTACTGCTACTGCGACTTCACTTCACACCGTGGTCAAACTCCGGCGTACGCCTGCTGTGTTCTGGAGATGTTCACACACTCACTTCCAATTTTCACAGGAAGAAAAAAAAAAAAAAAGGTCATTGCAAAGTAAAGTTATGAGAAGTGTTGTTCCACCAGCACCTCAAAGCAGTGTGAAAACAATAGAAAACCGTTTGCGTACATGCAATGATTTAAGGTGTCATGCTGTAGAGAGTGGAGTGTAGCTGCTAATTAGAGGTAGAACAGAACACAAAGGGCTCTTCTCCAGCATGGAGGGCCTTGTTAGCTGACAGTCAAACGGGGAGTGCTCTGGCTGAGGGGTTGGCTGGCTGCTGCAGAGCTGTCTGCCTTCACTGACATCGATAGGGGCTCCACAGGAGGGTGAGGAAACAATGGTGTTGACAAGCAGTATCAGACCCAGCAGCATGAAGGCAGGGCCAAACGATTCCATTTCCCAGCCAATTCCATTATCAGGACACACAGACTTTACTAATGCCTGAAAACAAACAATACACAAGCATCCTTCTAATTAAGCCCTTGAGTAGCGCTGCTTAGTGCGCCGGCATATCTGTGTTGGATGCCTGGGAACAGCCTGATTGGATTCATCAGCACTTTTAATGTGCTCCTGTTTCCTCCCATAGGCCACTAGAAGACTCCTGAGTGAATTCAATGGCCCATCCAAATGCACCGCATGTTTAAAGGCCCGGAAAGCACGGGGAGGTATTAGAGCTTCACTTGCTACGTTTACACATTATGTTTGTTTTTGTTTTTTTTTTCATTTATTCGGAAGTATTTGGAATAAAATAATCCGGAATTAAAGCTATTTCTTTTGTGTTTTTTTTACGTGGACATGTAAATTCTGAATAAAGTTTTACATGGGAAAAAGTGGGAAAAATCTTGGTAATTCTGCCATATTTTGATGCAAAAATTACAGGACTCATCCTTTTATCATCTTCTCCTAGAGTTCACAGCCAATTAGCAGTGACATGCCATGTTGACGAGGGTCTGTTAAAACTGGTCCCATTATTACCTCTGCCAAGGACGTATGAATATCGAGTCTGTTTGTCTGTCTGTCAGCAGGATTACGCAAAAAAGTTCTGAACGGATTTTGATGAAACTTTAAGTAATGACAGATAATGGATCAAGAAAGGACCCATTAGATTTTGAGCAATGAAGGTCAAAGGTCAAAGTCACACTAAGTTGATTAAGTGAAGCCTTTATATGTTTCTCTTACACTGTTTTTTTTTTTTTTTACTTGCTTATGTATTTGTTATATTTTACAGTGTAATAAACTAAACTAAACCATAGGAATTGTTGTTACAAAACCAGGAGCATGTGTAGAATAACAGGAATAATGTTAAAGCACAATTAACTGTTTCCATCTCTGAGTAATTATTGAATTTAGAATTAAGTCGAGAATAAATTAGTGACTTTATTCGGAATTTAACTTACATTTGAATTATCATTTTCAACTGCAATTAGATGTTTACATGGTGATCTAAAAGAGGATTTACAACCTTTATTCTGAATTAAACAGGAATAAAAACTCATGTAAACAGGGCAACTAAGAGTAGACAGCAGTCATTGAAGGCACTCGGGGATAAACTCCAGATTTTTATCAAACATGAAACCTTCCAGCTGTGAGACAGAAGTGTTAACTAATATGTCACCGTGCTGCCCCTTATCTAAACCACCTGCTGCTTTAGGCTCTGTGTCCATGGGCACTTTTTCTTTTTTTTTTCACCTTTCCCTGCAAGAACCAAATACGTCCTGACTTTCAGAGCACATCTATCTGACAGACACATACTGTTGCTATGGTTACAAACAAAGTTATGTCCCCATTACTGTATTTATTCAGCCATTGTATTGTATAATTTGTGGGATACTCTTGGCCCACATAAAGAAGGCAGAAGACAAGGCATTTTCAGCAAACGTTTCACCCCCATGCTGACACAGATTTTTTACTGAAACATTTCCATTTTTACGTAATATCGTTTTGACACGGTTTCAAAACTAAATCTGTATCAACGTCATTGAACCCTTGAAACTTTTCTGATGTTTATTGATTAAATTATTTCATATATGACAAAAAAAATTTTTTTTTTTACTTTATTACAATTGAGAACTTGTACTTTTTTACTTTTACTTCAGTAAAGGAGTTGAATCAGTACTTCTACTTTTACCAGAGTATTTTTTCACACAAGTACCTGTACTACTATTTAAGTACAGGATGTGAGTACTTTTGACACCTCTGATCTGGGATTATTTCATTAACATACGACTGATAAGAACATTTAATCTGACGATTTTGGTGATTTACCGTCAGTCCAACACAATGTGTCATGAAATTTTGACATGAGCAAATGGTACAGGTTTATAACATGACACAGGTTTGTTTACGAACTTTAAATAGTACAGAGAAGGTCATGTGACTGAAACAGATTTTTTTTTTAGTCTGAAGCTGCATTTCAAGATTCAAGAGGTTTATTGTCACATACACAATAAAAAAAAAAAAACACAGGTTGATGCCATGCAGTGAAATGCTTTGATTGCACGCTTCCCATCAACATGATAAAAGCAGTAATAATAAAGTTAAAAATAGTAAGACTAGGCAAAGGGTGTCAAACTCATTTTAGTCCACATTAAACCAGATTTGATCTGAAGTGGGCTGCACCACTAAAATACAAACATAATATATTATATCAACTTTTCCTCTACGTCACAGGTGTTAAACTCATGTTAGATCAGGGGCCACATTCAGCCTATGCTATAAAGTGGGCCACACCAGTAAAATCATATAAATAATAGCATAAAAATGCAGAAAATAATGTCAACACCGAAGTGTTCTGTGTTTTTGAGTGGAAGAAAAGCAAAATTCCACAATAAAAATGTTTACACCTGCAAACTACGTGAACAAATATAAACAACCTGTACATTCTTAAGAAAAATAAGTGTAATGTTTGACAATATTATGCTTTAGTTTATCATTTATACTTCTGCATCACAACTTACAGATCACGGTAGATTGACAAATATACACAACATTTAGTAACAGGCTGAATATTGGTAAAATTCCACATATATTTCACGTTATTCCCAGTTTTTGTAAAAGGCTTGCCTTTTTTTGTACTTTTTTTTGCACTAAAACAAAAAGAACAACTTGTCTTAGGTTGGTTCCTATTATTTCTAGGTTATTGTCATATGTCACCACTTTAGATTGAATTGACCCTAAACTGATTTGAACTTCCTTGACTGTTAATGTCCTCAGTGTAATATTTGCATTTTACATATTAATCACAGGGGCCAGATTGGACCCTTTGGTGAGCCACTCTTGGCCCCCGGGCCTTATGTTTGACGCCTGTGCTCTATGTTTTAGAGCAAAAAAAAGTTAAACGATGTGATGAAAATGTTCACATTTACCAACATGTAAAACAATGTGAATAACATGAATAAACTGCACAAAAAAATGTTCATATTTGTTCAGGTTATTTGCGTTTTTTTATGAAATGACAATTTGTTTTATTGTAAATACAGTAAAATGACATGAAAATGTTTAAATGAACAAAAAGCAAAATGTAGAGTTGTGAGTATTTATAGATTATTATGATAGTATTTTACTGATTGAACCAATTTTGGTCTATAAGTGGAACCTGAAATTAAATTATTAACACATCCACTATTATTTTTGTATTTCACAATTTTATCCCAGAGGCCGGACTGGACCCAGATTTGGCCCCCGAGCCAGATATTTGACACCTCTGGATTAGACTAAAACTAAAGGTGCAGTGCAAAAATTCAATCTATGTACAATCTAAAATGTAAAGTATGAAATAAGAACTTTTGAGGTCGACAGAAGTATGTACAGTAGCAGGTTTTAAAATGTGAATTTGTCTTTTATTTGTAATTTTTTTTACCACAAAAAAAAAGCTGTAAAACTACTTGCTCACCAGGACGTCTATGAATAGACACAGCGCTTTCAGAACAACAGCTCCAGTTTGTTTTCAAAGTGCTTCATACACCTTCAAAGTGAAAGCGAACATGTTTTCAACGTCTGCCTCCCAGCTTCTTTTCCTCCATTAAACAACAGATCTAACACCAGATCCACCGGACCCCCTCCACATGAATCTGTCACATTTACCCCCAAGCTTTCATGTAACGTTATTTTTACCAACATCAGTCTCGTCTAAACCAAACCAGTTCCAGGCTAGTGATGTGAAGCCACGTCAAACTATGAAATCACCCACTGAGACAGAGACTCTATGAGAGAACATGTTGTGTTGTGAGCATCACCGAGTCGCCATGAGACTGAAGTACAGCTGCACGATATGGTGCAAAACTGAATGGAACGTATCACCCTCTATGGCGGCTTCACGACTCGTCCTAAGGAGAACATCTTGAGCACCGCCCCCGTCCGTCCGTCCATTGTCATCTAGCATCTACTGTCCCGATTCCATATATGATCTAGTGCCGATCGTCAATGATCTGTCAATGCTACAGGGGCGGGCCCGCGGAGAATGAAGCCACTAACCAATCACAATGTGTTTAAAAAAAAAAAAAAGGCTACCGATCCCTACTGCTTCGACTCCGACGAGCTCCGAACACGTTACCATGGTAAGGGGGGGACAGTGGACCCTCAGGACCAAGGCTGAAGACCACTGATTGTACATGTAAAAATACTTATAATGAAGTGAAGCTAAACTGCGTCAGGATTCTGTCCATAAAGAATCATCCTGTGTTAATTTTGTCAGAAATTTTTAATTTAGTTTTAGTGTCATGATGAAAATTTAATTTTAGTCACAATTTAGTCACCTAAATAATTTTAGTTTTAGTGTAATTTCATTCACCTAAATGTCATAACATTTTAGTCGACGAAATCTAAAATAATTTTAGTCGAATAAAATATGACAACTGGTGTTTTTGTTTTGTTAAAACTTATATAAAACTCAAAGTGATTATTGTAATGTTTTAATGCCAGGGGCAGACCAGGCAGGCCACCGGGAAAAGTCCCGGTGTTCCCGGGTGCCAGTCCCAGCTTGCGTTTACATGATGCTTATCCGACCATAGACTGGATATAAGTTCCTACTTCTTCAACCCCGTTGTCATTGTGCTAAGCCCGCCCTACAATCTCGCTACAGAAATGGAGCATTGTGATTGGACCAGTAAAATTTAACCGGTCCTGGCTGAGGCTCTATGGATCGTCGCTAGACTAATAATTCAGGCAAAAATATTTTTTTGCCACTAGAGGCGGGCTAGTTTACTAGGCTCAAATAGAATAGCTTTAATTCAGAATTATTTCATTCAGAATCAATAATTCAGAATTAAAAAAACAGAATGTAATCATAGATATTATAGTTGGCAATATACTGTAGATCACCCACCTGCAGTGTTTATGTTACATTATAGATGTGGAAAGTGGAAAATTAACATGATCTAGTGAAAGAACCAAATATCTTCAATGTTAAGATAAATGAGCAGATTGTCCTTGACTTTCTCTATCATCATTGTCGACAGTTGATATTGTTATTCCAGACCCTTCATGACTTTGATTTATTGGTGAGACACAAGGAACCATGATGAGTGGTGTTGTTCTATAACTTCAACTCATTTTGATTCTAAGCACTTTGAGCACAGTGCAAGAACGGTCACAGACCAAGAGTGTTTTTACGCTAAGGACACTTAACGCTAGGTGGTGAATTTGGACAAGGGCCCTTGAGGCTGTTATTCATTTCTTCCAGAATATGCAATCTGATAACATCCCATAACAACAATGTAGGTACAGGAGAAACTTATGGAAATATTATTTTAATTCACAGTTGAGGGGTCTTTAGTTTAATGTTGTTAGGATTCATTTGTTTCACTAGACTTCTGTATTTTAGTGGGTTCTCTCTTGTTTTACTGTTGGATGAGGGGTTCTATTAATGAACAAATGAACAAAATAAGCAACAAAATGCACATGTCTCAAGCTGGAAAAAAATGACTTGAGGTGGAACAACAGAGTTTACGAGTCCTTCCTCATACATGTCCATGACACAATAATGAGGCTTCTCTGATTGGCTCAGAGAATAAATGCGTGAAGGAAGCCTCCCCTCGCTCTGTCTGTGTTTACCATCCCAGAGTAGCGTTCTGCTAGGTTTTGTGTTGTAACTTTTTTTGAAAACTTGCAGGGGAAAAAAATTCCGGTTTATTTCCACAGAGAGCACATGAACCAGTTTGATCCGACATTTTTTTCAAGTTTGTGCAGCTGCTACTGTGGCGCCATCTTCTCTTGTAGATGCTAATGCTAATGCTACTTCAGATTCACCGCAATGGGGGACAGGCTGGGGGGAATGTCACCTACATTCTGTGGGTGGGCTTAACCCCACGGGGGTGACGCCAATGTCCACATTACATAATGTCAACAGGCTTTTTCTGAGCCGTTCATTTCTCTGTTGTTTTCTATGAATGGGAAATACAGCCAGAGGAGCTGACACAACACTTTAAACACAGCATGTGTTGCTAACTCTGGGTGACCCGTCAGATTCCGAAAGGACTGTGTAAAAGTTGTTTTCAGCGGAATAATGTTGATGTTGATGTTTTATTGATTTCAGCATAAATGCCTTCGTGATTTCATGGAAAAAATATATATACTGGTGAAGTTTTGTCCATCTGTCCAATAAAAAAACAACTATTTTCCAGTTTTGCCCTGGCAACAAGGTAATTAACCAGTTCTATTTTCAAAAGAGGAAACATAGGAGACGTGACAATCACTATTTTCCTATCTGTACTGAAAAATGGTGTTAAATTCCATTTAGATAACTGAGTAGGTGTTGAAAACAAAACTATGGATTTAAATAATTGAGTCCAGTTTAAACTCTGTGCTAAAAATGAGAAAAACAAGTTATCATTCCAGAGAGGCTCTCTGTGTTCTCACAAGATAAAGATGTTAATGACAACAGAAGAAGAGTAAGTGATGGCCAAGAAGGAGACAAACAGGCTAAAAGAGCTAATTTAGTGGAAAGCTTGAAAGAGAAATGGACCAGCGATACCCTAAGGTAATCAAAATTAATTAATTGTTGGAGTGAAACATATTTGTAGCATCTCTACTATTTTAGAATGAAGCAAATAAATGGGGAATAACCTAAGGACTGAATGCCCATGCTTTTATTTTGAAGATAACCATTCATGCTTCACTCGATGAAACAGAAAATGAGATGTAAGATATATATCTATTCAGCTCATAATTCTATCCTCTGCCTGTTAGTTAATGAATTACAGAGCTCTAAAGTCTTATAAAGTGCTTGAATTGACAGGTTTTACCTTCTCTTGAAAGATGCCATTGTATCTTTGCAAATGAATGTGATTGAGAATAAGTAATTTAATTGCAATGCACCCATCCACTGAAAAGAAAATGACAAATTCTTGTAATAAAGCCAGATTCATTATAATAGCTCTGTCAGTTCTAATAGAAAATATAGTACACATCACCTGCTTGCCAACATAAGCCATTATTGTGATGATGAGACAAGCTTAAGTTGTGGTCTAAAGTGCTTGGGGACAGTCAAACACAGACCAAGTCGTTTGACGATGACAAACATTAGAACTGTCAAACACCACAAGGAGGCTCATTTTCCATTTGAGGCAAATTAAATACAAGAGACACAGGTCAAGAGGCTACATCTCTACAAGAACACAGTGGCTTCCTCTTGTTATCTTGTGTTTTTCAAGGTTCATCGTCATGCTCAAGGACCATCTAAAGTACATCTTAGGTAGAGTGGAAGGTAGAGTGGGCTGATGATTCACCAACAATGACTATGTCGACTAACAAACGCAAAGTGCATCCAGTGAACTGAGCTGTTCTAAGAGTGAACATACACTGTGGTAAAGTGCAGCAGATGTTCTCATAGAAACTCATAGAATGACTGGAAGACATTTATTCTGCTGTGTCTTTACCATCTATGCAAAACAGATTTGATTATATTTGGTACATTATGGGTTTTACACTCATCAGACATAATATTCTGATATACTCTGATACAGTGGGTTTTCCAATTAACAAGGTTCAGGTCTCCATAAGGGCAGGGCTCTACAGTGCGCCCATTTCACTCGCATTTGCGAGCAAATATTTCATCATGCGAACAAGGAAAACAAAGCAGACACACATGTGTGAGTGCTTCTCACACAATAAGCCACACAGACCTGAGGAGCTAATGAAAACCTACTAGAAATGAATTAAAACTGTGTGAACAGCTCCACATAGTAGAGACAAACACGGCACATATTGAAAGATTAATCATTCTAAAATGGATCTAATAACAAGGCAGCCAATACAACATTCTAAAATGTATCAAAGGACAAAGCATCCCATAATACAAAGTTATGTTATGGTCTGCTCTAAATTAACACAAATGACAGCAGTCATTCAAGAATGTTGGTATCTGTGCATAAGTACTGCACTGTAAATAAATAAACATTTAAAACTAAAACCGACTTGTGCCCCTATTTTTTTTTTTTGTGTGCTCCTACATTTTTTAACTTAGGCGCACGTGTGCTCCTGGGAAAAAAAGTTAGTGTAGAGCCCTGCATAAGGGTTAAATTAGCAGAGCTCAGCTACATATATGGGTGTTCATAGTCATAGTCATAGTTCATAGTGGTGCTTCATAGTCAGGGGAGGCGGGGCTAAAAGGTTGTCTTTCAAATCCTCTGTATGAAATAGGACGGTACTACTGTACAACCAACCAGTGTAATCTTTAGGATGATGTAGTTAGACACCATTAGAATGACAAAAAAAAATTCATTATTGAGTGTAACAACAATGTTGTCACTTCTGTAAAAAGAATTGAAAGATTGCTGATGTTTTCTCACATTCTTCGCTCATCTTTGATAAAAGGAAATCACCGCCTATTGTTGTTTCTCTCCAAATGGCTGCAGCTCTGTCGTCACTTTGTTAGGCCCGTCCTCTGACTCTATACTTCACCGTGATTCATCGGCCAGTTTCGGGGAAATCTAGCCAAAAGTTACATTGAGCGTAACTAGACTACTATGGTAGCATATTAGATTTGCTGCTGCTAGGGGCGTCTAGTGCGGCTAGGCTAGGGTTAAATATCTTTTTTTTTTTTTTTTTGCATGCAAATGTTATGGGTCTATAACTACATAAATGTTTTTATTTTATTTCTTCCTGGAAGTCCCCATAAAGCAACATCCACTACATCAGGCAGTCACATAGCACCTTAGATGTTCTGCCACTAGGGGGCTCTAGCACAGCGAGGCTAACTACACTACATATTTTTACATAATTTCTCCACTCTCTCATTATACATCCTCTTAAACTTAAAGATATTCCGACAGCTTTTCTCTTTCGTAGTCAAACAATTCCACATTCTGACACCAACAACAGAAATGTACATTTGTTTTTCAGTTGTTTTCATGTTAAAATTAAACATCCTTCTATGTTGGTCATTCTATGATACTGAAACAAATAATTCCTGTAAATTCAAAAGTCCATTTCTAGCTCTAAACACAAGTCCTTAAACTCACTTAACTCAATTCATTTGTATGTTCCATAAAAGTACCATAGTATATTATTATCATAGCTCTGTTCTGTAATAAAAACTAAAACATAGAGTACACTTTAGGAGTAAAAGTTTAAAATAATGTGAAAAGTTAATAAGTGAGTAATGACAGAATGTCAAAGATGATGTGGGAAAAACACGATGGAATAGTGTCTGAAATGAATCCCTGGAACCTGGTAGATTTCCCATTTGGCTGCATGAACAATATGCAAAAACATCACATTGTCATTATTTTGACAGCTATTGTGGCTGAAATATGACTCGTGGTTTTTGTGGGAATAGTTATTTTTGCCTTTTTTTTATGAAAAAAAAAAATACAGTGACGATTATATGAAAATTACAAAAGAATAATCAGGTCTTTAACCCTCCGGTATCGTGGTGTAGACTTTATTTCACACTTTGCACCTCACGGTAAAAAATACCATCAAGTTACTTTTCAGAATTTAAATGAGGTAAGAATTCAAAAGTTATTCATTTTTGCGTGAGCTTTAAAATTCAGGACAATATTAACGCAAATAACCAATGATGGTGTAAATCACAGGTGTCAAACATGTGGCCCGGGGGCCAAATCTGGCCCACCTAAGGGTCCAATCTGGCCCTTTGGATGAATTTATGAAATGCAAAAATTACACTAAGATATGAATTATTTTAGTTTATGGTCCACTTTCAGACCAATTCAGTCTCATAATAACCTTTAAATATTGACAAGTAAAAACATTTCTCTTTATAAATATCATTTTTTTTCATTTAGTGATACTAAAACAAAGTATAATTTCACAAAAAATCTCAATACCTTATTTTCCAGATGATAAGGTGCACTTAAAAGACTTTGATTTTCTCCAAAAATGACAGTGTGCTTCATACAGGTATATGGATTAATTACCTCCACCAAGGAGTTTGTCCGTCTGTCTGTCTGTTAGTTAGCAAGATAACTCAAAAAGTTATGGATGAATCTTGATGAAAATTCCCTGACATGTTGAGGTGGTCACAAGGAATAAACGATTAGATTTCCTTGATGATCCGGAAGAGATTCTGGATTCTGGATCACTTTGAAATGTATTCTCCATTTACCGCAATGTAAAATTTCAAAGTGATTCAGAATCCAGGAAAGTTGGGAATTTACATTATTGATATATTATTACATTTTGTTTTTTTACTGGTACGGTCCTTTTTAAATCAAATGTAGCTCCTGAACTTAAATAACTTTGACGTTGACATATACAAGGCGACAAAAATCAAATCATATATGATCTCATTTTTATGGAATATATCGAAAAAAAAAGTTAGTGTATTTTGTATAAAAAAATTGTTTGTTAACATCATGAACATTTAAAGGGTTTCAAAAATGAACAATTATTGAATATTTTGTATTTTTATTCAAAGCTCAAGTTGGTGAAATATAAAAAAAAGTAGAAGTGTTAAAAACAAACTGCATGAATTATTATTCTAATTTTTTTTTTAGATATTTTATGCACACTGTAACAACTAAAGGCCTTTCTGGAGCACATACCCGAAGGTTAAATAATACAAAAAGTTCTGTGAGAAATGACCAACTCCATGATCAGTAAATTAACAGAATGTTTTCCAACCTCATCTGTAAGTCAGAATATTTAATTTAGGAAAACTAATTTATATTGGACCTATTACCACTGATGTGTAATCACTGTGCTGCAATTATTAGAGTGAAATGCAATTATCTCTCCTAATTGTGATAATGTTCTCTATTCACCTGTATTAAACCAGCTGGATGACACTAGCACTATTATTCATGCACAAAAAGCCTAAAATGCAAACAGAAATTAAGTTTTTATTCATGTGTTGGAATGTGTAAACTGTATGACCTATAGTATATTACGCCTAAAGTGAACTGAAACTGACTAACCTATCTATCTATCTATCTATCTATCTATCTATCTATCTATCTATCTATCTATCTATCTATCTATCTATCTATCTATCTATCTATCTATCGCACAACTCCACCAACATTAGGAGGGTGTCTTTCCAGTGTAAAGTTTCACACCATTACGACAAACAACAAAGATATTAAATTAATTTTATTGCTGTTTCTAACTTTGTCGCTCTGAGCATTGTCGTACAAACTGCCTTAGTCCCGCCCCCTGATTTGGCTACAGTTGCGCCGCAACACAAGGTCTCTATGACAACAACACAACTGTGCTACACGCCGCTAACAACTTCAGTCCCCCCAGGAATCTGCAGATATTTTTGTCATTGTTGCGGCCACAGCAAGTCCGTTTGCGTCGGCACCACGCAGCTGTTATTTAGTTTTTCACGTTGCAATATGTTGAACAGTCTTAAAGAAATAATTTTAAAAATCACTCTAATATCGTGCAGCCCTAGCATACGAGTGTGAAGGTAAAAACAGACTTAAAGGCTTTTCACAGTAGAATGCAGATCTCCATCCAGATCCTAAAAGTTCCCATTAGAGTTTGTGGTTGAATTAGGGTTGGATGTTTTCAAAGGGGCATCCGCATACGTCCCCCTGCACACACTGGAATGCACCAAAAAAAGCTGCCAGTTTCCTCTCCTGAGAAACTGCAGGATTAACAGCAGCCTTCCCACTACTGAAGCTGTGTGTAATAAAAGCAGGTCTGAGAGTTAACTGTTCACCCCCAAACTGAGTAAGAGACTAAAACAACATATACACTCTTTAACAGACAGAGGTTTTATCCCTGGACACATGTAGACTCTAAAGGATATGAGTACACTAGTGCTATGACAGATACTGTGTAGGTTAGCATGACTACGGTAAAGGTTTGGGAGGGAGAGAGAGGGGGGGGGGTATGAGGTATAGACGAGAGAGAGAGAGAGAAAGAGCAAGAAAGAGAGAGAGAGAGAGAGAGAGAAGACAGGAGTAAATATGAGGTATAGACTAGAATGAGAGAGAGAGAGAGAGAGAGAGAGAAGATAGGAGTGAAAATGAGGTATAGACGAGAGAGAGAGAGAGAGAGAGAGAGAGAGAGAGAGAGACAGAGAGAGAGAGAGAGAGAAAAGACAGGAGTAAATATAAGGTATAGACTAGAATGAGAGAGAGAGAGAAAAGACAGGAGTGAAAATGAGGTATAGACGAGAGAGAGAGAGAGAGAGAGAGAGAGAGACAGAGAGAGACAGAGAGAGAAAAGACAGGAGTAAATATAAGGTATAGACTAGAATGAGAGAGAGAGAGAAAAGACAGGAGTAAATATGAGGTATAGACTAGAATGAGAGAGATAAAGAGAGAGAGAGAGAAGATAGGAGTGAAAATGAGGTATAGACGAGAGAGAGAGAGAGAGAGAGAGAGAGAGAGGGAGGATAGGAGTGAATATGAGGTATAGACTAGAATGAGAGAGAGAGAGAGAGCAAGAGAGAGAGAGAGAGACAGAGAGAGAGAGAGAGAGAGAGAGAGAGAGAAAAGACAGGAGTAAATATAAGGTATAGACTAGAATGAGAGAGATAAAGAGAGAGAGAGAGAATATAGGAGTGAAACTGAGGTATAGACGAGAGTGAGAGAGCGAGCAAGAGAGAGAGAGAGAGAGAGAGAAGATAGGAGTGAATATGAGGTATAGACGAGAGTGAGGGAGAGAGAGAGAGACAGATAAAGAGAGAGTGAGTGAACATTAGCCTAGCCACAGTAGATCCCCTATCAGTAGAACATCTAATGTTCTATTGTAGTAGTCTAGTTTCGCTCAATGTAACTTTTGGTTAGATTTCCCTGAAACTGGTCGACCAATCACAGTGAAGTATAGAGTCAGAAGGCGGGTGTAACAAAGTGACGCTGCAATGATTTAGAGAGAAACAACCAGAAACAACAGTAGAAGAAGAACAACAGGTGTAGATTTACTTTTATCACAGAAGAAGAATGTGAGAAAACGTCAACAATCTTTAAATTCTTTTTACAGTCGTTCAGCTCCATAATCCACCATTTTGTTTAGTCATTCCTAACTTTCTTCGGACTCCTCCGTCAACTTCCCCACGCTCTAACTACGTCATCCTAAAGATTACGTTGATTGGTTGTAGTACCGTCCTATTACATACAGAGGATTTGAAAGACAACACTTTAGCCCCGCCTCCCCTGACTATGAAGCACCACTAGGAATGCACTGCTAGGCTAATAATATGAGGTAAGACGGGAATGAGACAAACTAGAAGTTGCCAAATAATAAAGTTAAAGTATAATTGTAATAAAGTGGCCAAAAGTGGAAACATGTAAGCATCAAAATTAAAACTGAACAAAATAGGTGAGAAAATGGAGAAAAATTACAGACAGACAGAAGGACAGACAGACAGATATAATCCAATTTGATCCTGTTGTATTTGTTCAGAAAAGAATTATGACATATTTTGGATTTAACAAAGATGATGTTGAGCAAAAGAACAAGAAACGTGATGTTAATGTTATAAAATGGGTTCAGGTTATACAGTATTTTTATTTTTAATGTTTACCATCTGTGTCAGGTTTTAGTTTTTTCACCAAAAACAAAACAAAACAAAAATACACGAGGAAACACAAAATATGGAGGAAAAATCCACTAAAATATGGACTGACATTAACACTGTATAATACAATGGATAAAAAAAATAAAAGGTGGTGAAAGTATCAGTGAGGAGGAAGAACAAACATTCTATTTGTGGTGGAGTCACAGCTGTGAAACAAAACACTAACGATCACATCGAGTAGAAAGTATAGAGCGTTAAACAGCATTAGGTGCATGTTGAGTGACTCCTCCTCCTCCTCCTCCTCCTCCTCCTCCTCCTCCTCCTCAGTCACACTTATATGAGCACAGTGAGCAGGGATAAAACTGACCCTCCACACATCTCCTCCCTTTCTCTCCTTCCTCCTCCCTCCCTTTCTAACCTCTCTCCTATCTCCCATCCCTCCCTCACCCTCTCCTCACTCTCCCCTCCCTCCATCTTCTCTCCTTCTTCCTCTACCCCCCCCTCCGCCCTCACTCTCCTCTCTCTCCTCCCCTTCCCTTCTTTCCTCACTCCCCCTCTCTCCTCTCCTCTCCTCTCCCTCCCTCACCTTCTGTCCTTCTCCCTCTCTCTCTCCTCCCTCTCTCCTCCCCTTCCCTTCTTTCCTCACTCCCTCCCTCTCCTCACCGCTCTCCACCTCCCTCCCCTCCCTCTCTCTCCCTCTTTCTCCTCCCTCCCTCCCTCTCCTCTCTCTCTCCTCCCTCCCTCTCTCTTCTCTCTCTCTCCCCCTCCCTCCCTCTCTCTCCTCCATCACCTCTCTCTCCCCCTCTCTCTTCCTCCCTCTTTCTCCTCCCTCCCTCCCTCTCCTTCTCTCTCTCTCTCTCTCACCTCCCTCCCTCTCTCTCCTCCATCACCTCTCTCTCCCTCTCTCTTCCTCCCTCTTTCTCCTCCCTCCCTCCCTCTCCTTCTCTCTCTCTCTCTCGCCTCCCTCCCTCTCTCTTCTCTTTCTCTCCCCCTCCCTCCCTCTCTCTCCTCCATCACCTCTCTCTCTCTCCTCCTCACTTGACTAGAGCAGAGATAGTGCAGATAAAAGCCAGTGTTTAAGCTCTGCCACTTGTGGAGAGGGTCTCGTCTCCAGCCTCAGGTGATGTTCCAGTGCACTGCTCAGATGGAAGGTGAATCACAGACACTGCTCAAGGCCAAACTGCTTTAAACCACAGAACTGCTGTTGTACACTTCTGTACGCAGGCACAAGGGGAGAGCAAGAGAAAGAGGAGAGAGAAAGAGAGAAAGAGAGAGAGAGAGAGAGAGAGAGAGAGAGAGAGAGAGAGAGAGAGAGAGGGAGGCAGGGGGGTACACCGAAAAAAAAAAGGAAAGAGTAGGAGTTTAATCCTTTTTATTCCAGAGTGATTTTGGCTGAAAACACCTGAAAAATACAGTACACCTCTGCAAATGAAAATGAAAACTCCAGCTGTTTAGAGTACAGATAAAATAATGGGCTCTTTGTAAAGGTAACACCCTGGAGTTTAGACTAATGCACTCACTTTTACCGTTAATATAACAAGTAAAAAAACTGTAAACTGAGAAAGACTGATGGATTCATTTTTGTTCCCTTTGCAAAGACTGCATGGCATTAAAAAAAAACAACACTGACATATATTTAAGGTCAAACAGATTAGAACATGTTTGAGTGTCATTCTTCCTGTAACAAATAATTAACTAAAAGTAATGAAAAAAAAACACACAAAAAAAATACAGAAAAATAAATATATAATAAATATATAATTAATGAATAAAGATAATTGAAAATAAATACACATCATTTAACATAATAAATAAATAAAAATATAAATAAATAATATTTTTTAAAAAATCATTGCAAGACCTGTGAAGTGACTATTACGCACATGTACATTGCGAGGTTGATGCACAAACAAGATATTGTGCGACTCTCGAAACAAGGCTGATCCAAAACATCCAGGTGAAAAAGGCTAAGTGAATAAATAAAAAAAGAACAAACAAACAAACAAATTAAATAAATATAATTAGAGGATCTGCACACGTACAAAGTCAATGCTCGCTTAAACAATATATTGTGCAGCTCTAGTAAACAAGGCCCTCCCTACATCTCCTCTGTCCTCCCTCCCTGAAGATAAATAAAATAAAGACAAATAAAAAAAGAATAATAATAATTTAGAATAAATAAATGAATTAATTAATAAAAAACAAAACAAATAAAAATAAACACATACATAAAAAAGGCAAAGAAACATTTTTTTTTTTAAATTAATTAATTAAATTAAATTAATCAATTAATTCCAATAAAGTTAGCTTCAGGAGCACTGCCTGGTGACTAAACTAAGACTATGAATAAGTACAGAATTAAAAAGCCTTTATTACATTGGCTTGGTTACAAATTAACCTATAAAAGACCCCCAAATAAATAAATAGAATTGCAGGACGTGCACACGTACATTGTAAAGTCGACGCTCTAGTAAACAAAGCTGATCCAAAAGAGCGGCTGCAAAAAAAAGGCCACGTCCTTCACATTCATCATGAGCTTCAGATTTGATTTGGAACCAAACTAAAGTCTCTGTTCCTTCCTTCCTTCCATGCACATATTTCCTCTCCAGACAGACAGACAGATGCACAGACAGACAGACAGTCTATCTCTTCATTCACTCTCAGACTCACATCCTGTCTGCGCTCTCACCAAATATCTGACGAAAAAAATAAAGAAGAAGAAGAAGAAGAAGAAGAAGAAGAAGAAGAAGGAGAAGAAGCCAACGCTCATTATTCTTCATTATGGACAGAAAAGCATCCAAGGCTAGATCATATTTGCCGTTAACTAAAGTTTCAGAGACAATTAGCTTAGGTTGTTAAAATTAATCATTGTTACAACTGTAATCTCCGAGGCCAGCAGAAGCCGCAGCATTTATGGTTTGTTTATTTCACCTCCACCCGTGGATATCGACCCGGTTCTGCTGTAAACAGTCGGATCAGGCCTTGGCCGATCGTTGGCTGGATTTAGTTTGTGCACAGGGATGAAGCGTCCAATTGTGACCTGGATTAGACACACAAGGAGGGAAAACAAAGACAGGCGCTCTCACATTTTAATAATGATTACAGTAAGTTTATCTAAACACTTCTGTACTTTTCCTCTCTGTAAAAACACAAACATAACCATAGAAAAAATGATCTGAAATAAAGCTCTCAACTTTTAACTGTAAAGGAGAGAGGTGTGACGAGATCAATCTGTGTTTCATTCGTTCGTTCGTTTTTTTTCAAAATTAAACCAAAAATAAGACAACGAAAAAAAACAACTCGTTTTTTTTTTCATTATTTGTTTCCAAAACAAAAATGAAAAAAAAAATCGATTTAAGATCCGTTTTTAATTTTTTTGTTTTTGTGTTTAAATGAATAATGGAAAAAAAAACAATAACGACCATTTCCCATTTTATCCAATTGGACGTGAAGCAAGTTGAGTAAACCAGAAATGTTTGTGACCCGCAGTGACAAAGATCGAAACCTACGTCCTATTTCGGGAAACTCAGAGGGTCACCCTAAGACCTGAACATATGACCATGGACAAAATTAGTGTCATATTCCAGGTATGTTCACAAAATATATTTATATTACAAGTGTATATCTTGCATATGTGTACAGCTTTTACTTACCTTATGTATTGATCATAACAGTTTCAGGTTCTGTATCTTTTACACTTGTCGGTGTTAAACACAGAATTCTCACCGACATTTCCGAGGAACTCTGAAAATCTCAGAATGTGTTTTTCCAATCGCACAGCTGTTTAATTATACCGCAATGATCTTCAAGTTCATTAATTTCTGGTTTACTCAACTTGCCTTCAGGTCCAAATTGGTTAAAACGGGAAACGGCCGTTATCCGTTTTTTTCATTATTCATTTAAACACAAACACAAAAAAATTATGTTATCCCTTTTTTCGTTTTGGTTTTGGAAACAAATAATGAAGAAACAAGTTGTTGTTTCGTTGTCTTATTTTTGGTTTTATTTTGAAAAACAAATGAATGAATGAATGAATGATACACTGATTAAGAACTCGTGTGACGAGATCTGGTGAGATGTAAATTGGTGAGATTTCTTGTCGTGTTAAAATTCTGTCTCGCGAGATTTGTTCTCCAGGAAGCAGCTGGAAGTCTGGAACCCGGACATTGGAAAATATTGGTATTACCTGGGTGTGATTTGCTGGGGAACCCCCCCCTCCCCTCTGGTTTTGGACATTGGGTTCATCAGGATCCACTGATTTTGCTTCCCACGTGCACAAGGCGGGAATCCGACCATGGCTGGCGTACGCTGGGGTTTCTGGGTCCCCTGTGTTTTCAAGATGGGTCGGTGGGTTGGACATCACAGCTGACCCATGGTACCCTGCCCTATGGTACCCTGCCCTGGGGGTGTGGTTGGTGTCCTGGGGGAGGAGGGGCAGTGAGTCCAGGACGTGGTGAAGTCTGGCCGGAGGGTTCTGTTAAGCCCGGCGCTGGTGAGGGTGCATTTCCTCATTCTGACCTTTGGATCAACTTCCACGGTCAAACGCCAGATTTGATTTAGAAAAAAGGTGAAATCTAAAGTTTTATTTTCTTTATTTTAACCTTTATAGCATTTTATTTTACTTTTAATTTGTAGAGGAAGAAGCGACATGTCAGTGTCAGTTTGTATTGACAGAAAAGAACCGTTTGTTTTTCACATATTGTCTGGACTTGAAAAAAGGAGAAATATATAATTGTATTTATTTTAAGTGTTATAATATTTTATTTTACTTTTAATAAGTAGAGGAAGCACTCGTTAGCACTCGTGCCTCACAGCAAGAAGGACCCTGGTTCGAATCCCGTACCAGACCTTTCTGTGTGGAGTTTGCATGTCCTCCCCGTGTCCGCGTGGGTTTTCGCCGGGCACTCCGGTTTCCTCCCACCATCCAAACACATGCACTGATAGGTTAATTGGTTAATCTAAAATTGTCCATAGGTGTGAATGTGAGAGTGATTGTCTATATATGTTCAGCCCTGCGATGAACTGGCGTCTCATACAGGGTGTACCCCGCCTTCGCCCATTGTAGCTGGATTAGGCCCCCAGTGACCCCCGTGACCCTAGTGAGGATAAAGCGGGTTCAGATAATGAATGAATGAATGAAAGTAGAGGAAGATGTTCATTAAAGTTAACGTTTACAGAGTTATAAAATCCAAGTGCAACTCAGTAAAATAAAAGTCTTTTGTCCATTCATATAATTTGTAATTTAGTTTTCTTAAAATCTCGTCTCGTCTTGATCTTGTGTCTCGTCACACCCTTAGTAAAAAGCCAAGACATTATACGTTGGTAAATGTTGTGTTTCAGTCCATACGTACCAAATACACACAAACACACCCTGGTTTACGAGTGAAGAAAATTATTACATTTATTAGTGTTTCTCAGTCTATAGTTTCCTTTATGTTAAATAAACAGTAAAAGTGAGTGTTGTTCAAACTACACAGTGTTACCTTTAAAAAGAGACAATTATTTTACCTGGACTACAAACAGTTGAAGAACAGCTGGAGTTTTTATTTACAGATGTTTTTTGTTTTTTTTTTTTAGCAAAAATCACCCCAGAAAAAACGTTAAATAATGATTACAGTAAGTTTATCTAAACAAACTTCTTATTTTTTCTGTGTTGATTGCATATCTCTATTTGAACATGTCTGCTGCTCCAGGAGGATAATGGCTCATATCAAATGCTTGTGTCTACATGCAGGGTTATTATGAGTGTGGAAAAGCCCGTCCTGTGTTCCTGCTGCGTGTTGTCGTTCCATCAGTGATTGACTGTAAACATCAGAGGCTTATAGGATCTGATAGAAAAACCCCATTATGCTAATCTAAGAAGCCTCTTTTTCACAATTTTGCTGAAACAAGCTGAAAAAAAAAATTACTTCCACACTTTGCCACAAAATGGAGACTTCCATACATTTCTATTTTCATTTTTATCCCACCACTGATTTTTCATTTTCTTTTTTTTTCGCTCCCTCTTTCTCTCTTTTTCTGGAGGTGCTTTGTGTGCAGTGAGATCCTATATCCGGCCTAAATTAATTGGCCAACTTCCTTTTTAATAGGCCGTGTGGTCTGGCTCTAATAGACCTGGTCACGCTGCATGAAAAGCATATAAACATCCCTGGTCCGTTTTACAGCAATATGCACTGTATGGTGTCTGGAATTAACTGTTAGAGTCAGTGGATGACAGGAGTGGTTAGGGAAAAGAGAAAAGAGAAAAGAAGAAGAAGAGAAAAAAGGGAAAAGAAAAGTAAAGAAGAGAAAAAAGGGAAAAGAAAAGAAAAAAAAGAAAAAAGGGAAAAGAAAAGTAAAGAAGAGAAAAGAGAAAAGAAAAAAAAGAAAAAAGGGAAAAGAAAAGTAAACAAGAGAAGAGAAAAGAAAAGAGAAAAAAGGAAAAAGAAGATACAAAAAGGGGAAAAGAAAAGAAAAAAATGTCTGGTGTATTTTTTTGTTCTACTGCAACACTTATGACTATTATATGATTTGACCATTGCATGTTAAAAATAAAAATATAACCTCAAATTTCAGACAAAACACATAAATATAGACTAACAATAAAATGTGTAGAAAAAAACTTACAAAATCTGCCAAAGTCATCTAAAACAAAAAAGTAATGAAACTTCCATAACATATTTTAAAAAATCTTTTAAAATACAGAAAAAATAATAACCAAAATATGATATATATTTTTATTTATTTATTTTTCCTATGTATATATTCAATAAATCAGTGGTTTTCCAGGTTTTCCAGGTTTTCCAGGGTGCGTGGGAACCCTGACATTTGAGTAAAATGCTTTGAACACACAGATAAATATTGCTGTAGTCATTTCCACACAGAACTTTTTGATAAAGATCAGATTTCTCCAAGTAAATAAGAAAAAGCATGACTCACATTTGTGCCACAATCTGTCAAAACAATGACAGTGTTTTTGGTTCCGGCTGCAGAGTGGGAACTTTACCAACGACCAGGGGTTCATCTCACAGACTCTAACCTTTTATTCCATACTTTAGTTTTTTTCTCACTTTATTGGAAGTGAGAGGAAGAAACTATGGAACCAAGAGCATATTTAAAATTTGTCCTCCTGTGGTTTTAAAGGTTTAAAGGTCGTTCCATGAAGTTAACATTTATAAAGTATTTATTCATTAGATTGACAAAAAAAATGTAAAAAAAGTACCATACTATTTTAACTATTTCTCATTTTCTGTTCATTCAAAGCCATAAATATGATAAATAAAGTAGGACTGTCAAAATAAAAGCATTGATTTTGTGTACTAATCTGATTAAAGATTTTAATGCATTTAAATGGAACAGTTGTTTAGAGTTGATTTAATAAATTAATTAATTTCACATTTTAACAACAAAATCCGATAATAAACTAATTCTGTCATTTACACTCTTGACTGGACTTAATATTAATAAAATATATTATATTAAACTCTACACGAAAACAAAAAGACTGTGTAGTTATATTATGTGGAGTTAATTACATTTTAATTATTTATCAATTACATTTCATTCATTTTTGTTTGAATAATATCAGCTGAAAATAATAAAGTAGAAATTAATTATATTTTATCAGTAAATTAAACAATGTATGAATCAATATCATCCAGATATTTAGGAATATGAATTAATTCCACCTTAGAAAGTGTAAATTATTATTTTTGCAGATATTTGGGACAGCCTAATTTATATTCATTGAGTATTTATTTTTTTATTGTACCGTTTTCCATTTTATTCTATTTTACTGAAATTTTCTAACTTATGTATCATCACTGACTGCACCTTTATTTCAGCCCTGTTTTATGCACATTTGTGCAAATGTAATTTTATTTCTTGCACTCTTGTTTATTTTACTGAAATCTTATTTATGTATAATCAGTTCTTTATTTTATATTATTTTTTGCACTTGTATAATTTTGTGTGTAATTAACTCTAATGTATTTTAAATTTCAATCAATGTGAAGCACTTTGGACGACAATTTCTGTATGAAAGGTGCTCTACAGGTTATTATTATTATTATTATTATTATTATTATTATTATTATTATTATTATTATTATTATTATTATTATTATTATTATTATTATTATTATTATTATCAGTATTTTCCAGATAACTAGGACATATTGGACAGTTTTCCTCCTAAAATTGTGCTCAACATGTGCTAAATATGAAGTAAATCCCAAAGAATTCACCTAATAATTTAATTATTTTGGATTTAATCATTATATTTACATTTACCAGTACTTAATAAAATCAAAAGTTAAAATACTTGTAATCTATTCAATTATTTCAATTGTCACTTTGAAATAAATAATGGTCAAACTTTTCTGAAAAATGTCTCAAATTAAACATTAAATTAATAACTCCACACTTTTAGAATTAAAAAGGGGCAAACATTACCTGGGTAAAAAACAAGCCATTTAATTTATTTATTTTTTTTAAATAAATGAACAATGCACAGTGTCATTTTGACTGGACACGTTCATGTCAAAGGGTTTTAATACAGCTGAATGGAGACCATTATCACAATTATTTTTAATAATAATAATTGTTCAAAAAGTCATTGTACAGTGATTACACAGCAGTAGTAAATGCATCATAATTTTAGTTAAATAATGAATATTCTAAAAACAGCTTTGTTCCTGTCGCCATAATTGAGCTCAATTAGAAATAATGACAGTGCACTTTATTTATTTATGTACTTATTTATTTATTTATCCATCCTACTCCTCTGCAGTAATTATTATTATGGTAACTTCTAATTTTGAAATTTTTGATTTTTATCTTTGTTTTTATCCATGACTTTTTAAAAATGTCTTGAGGTTTTTATTGCACCTTATTATGTGTAGTGTGATGATTTTAAAGTGCTTTTATTAGTTGTTTTTTTTTTTTGTCTTACTGGTTTTAGTCCTGTTTATTTATCAGATCTGCTGTTAACAGGGAGCAAAAGCTTTTAACTGTTCCTAGAGTTCGTTCCAAAACACAGAGAAATTTATTTAGTTTTTATTCGACCTGAGGATGTGACGCCCACTGACAAACCTACCATTTAAACTTAGCTTTTATTATTATTATTATTAAATTCTTACTTTTAATATCATTTTATTCAGCTGGTTTTGTGTATGTGTTTGTATTCATTTATTTATTTTATTTGATATTCATATTATACATTTATATATATATATATATATATATATATATATATATATATATATATATATATATATATATATATATATATATATATATATATATATATATATATATAAACATTTATTTATTTATTTTTAATTACAACTGTGGGATAATGGGGGTCAAAGTATAAAATACATCTGATGAATAAAAGTTAATTGCGCTTTAAGATTAACCGTGTAAACAACTAATTCCTGTTGAAATGTTAATTCCAAATAAACTTAATTCTGAATAAAGTCACTGATTTATTCCGATGTTAATTCTGAATAAGATAATTCGTGTCCCACGTAAACATTTAATTCTTATTCCTGTCGTTCTGCTCATGCTCCTGGTCTTATCGCGATGACGTATGTCGTTGATGACGCACATATTCTGCACTGCCGGCATTAGTGTTGGAACATTTCCCGAAATGGCTGTACGAAGAAAGCCATGACAAAAATAAATGTATATATATATATATATATATATGTATATATATATATATATATATATATATATATATATATATATATATATATATATGTATATATATATATATATATATATATATATATATATATATATATATATATATATATATATATATATATATATATATATATATATATATATATATATATATATATATATATATATATATGCACACCTGCACTGTTCCTTTATTAATAGTCTTGTAAATTTTTAGGATTTTATTTTTATCTATATTTATATAAGCACCCCTTCTTACTCTATTTATTAAATTAATTTATTCATTTAATGTTTTAATTTTACCTGAATGCACCTTTATTTCTTATTGTTTACCTGCCTGACTGGAAGAAGCGCTCAAGAATTCCAATGTGCCTGTACTGTAGTGGCAATAAAAGTCTATTCTATTCTATTCTATTCTATATAGTGTGTAGTATCCAGTCTTCGTAGATGTCAAGATGTCACATGGGCATTCTGTCCAATCAGAACTCTGCACCCCGAGCTCTTAAATCTGAATTGACTAGAGCGGAATGAACCAGTTTCCCATATAAACACGTATTCGCAATTAACATGTCCATGTAAATACAAAGGAAATAGCTTTAATTTCAAATTACTTTATTCAGAATAAATCATTCTGAATTAAAAAACACCATGTAAACGTACAGAACGTGTCAGAACAAAGACAGTGTGTTTGGTTGCATGTTGTTCGGGGGGGAGGTCATCTCAGACACACACCCCTTTATTCCATCATTTGTTACCCATCTAACTCATCGTGTTTCTCAAATCATGCGATGAACAACCTCCCTTCAAAGACACTGCAGTGAAGATCACGCTACATATTTATGCTCAGGCTGTTTAAGTCTGTAATTTACCTGGTTTGTGTTGACTGACAGGACACTTAAAAGACATACGCTGAGGAATAAACATGAAGGAATATCCTATACCTTAATAAAATGTGCTACACATGACCAGGAGACACATGCAGAGACAATTTGTGGGACCTGGGTTTGGTCTGGGAGGACTTCATAATACCCAGGACAGTAGCTCACATCATCTGCAGCAGAATGGATGTGCTCCAGGCAGTCGTACAGAGTTCTATTATTGCCCTAAAAAACAACTTTCTATATGGAAATTTCCCCTCCTCCTAATAGGAGTCTGCAGGATAGTTACATGATAATCCCAGTATAATTAAAGCTTCCTCTGGCAAAGGACTGATTAATGCAGGAGCAGCCAATGAGCATATATGGATTTTTACTGTACACTCAACTATTGGAATATTTAACAGACATGGAGGTAAATACACCTGCTCTGCTTCAGGCATTTAGGGACCAAACTAGCCTAGCCACGCTATCCCTATTCATTACATGTACGTATGGCAGAGTCCTGCACGGTTCTGATTTTGACATACCGCAACCACCCGTACCCGTCATGTTTAAACTCGTATCCGACCCGTTTTCCGACGAAAAATAAAAATAAAATCCGATATCCGACCCAAACCCGAAAGAAAATGTCAGCTAGCCAAACTTAAATACGAACCCGTATCCGACACAGCACAACATTTTTCATCCGTTTCGTGAAAATTTGCGGTTCACCCACGGGTTACCCACGGGTACCTGAACCCGTGCAGGACTCTGACGTATGGGTCTAGTGGTGCTTCATAGTCAGAGGAGGCGGGGCTAAAATGTTGTCTTTCAAATCCCTCTGTCTGTAATAGGACGGTACTACAACCAATCAGCATAATCTTTAGGATGACGTAGTTAGAGCGCCTGAAAGTTCACAGAGGAGTCCAGAGAAAGTTAGGAATGACTAAACAAAATGGTGGATTATGGAGCTGAACGACTGTTGTCGCTTCTGTAAAAAGAATTTAAAGATTGATGACGTTTTCTCACATCCTTCACTCATCTGTGATAAAAGGAAATAATGGTTGTTTCCAGTTGTTTCTCTCCCAATGGTTGCAACATCACTTTGTTTCACCCACCCTCTGACACTATACTTCACTGTGATTGGTTGACTTTGTTTGGTATAGTTCTATAATGTTCTATAATGTTCTATAATGTTCAATAATGTTCTGTAATGTTGTATAATGTTCTGTAATGTTGTATAATGTTCAATAATGTTCTGTAATGTTGTATAATGTTCTGTAATGTTGTATAATGTTCTATAATGTTCTGTAATGTTCTGTAATGTTCTATGATGTTCTGTAATGTTCTATAATGTTCTATGATGTTCTATAATGTTCTATAATGTTCTGTAATGTTCTGTAATGTTCTGTATTGTTCTGTATTGTTCTATAATGTTCTATAATGTTCCGTATTGCTGCAGTGTGATGTTGTCAGATGGTTGTGTGTGAGGGGGGACAAATTAAAAGCAATGTTTCTTCCATCTCCTTTTCAAACCACATGTTTTGTGTTGTCGTCCAGTGGTCATTTGTTGAGTGTAAACTGTGGTTTCAGGTGTAAAATAAACATGTGATGGTGATAACCCCCCCCCCCTTTAAATGCACGTTATGCAGTTTGTGTGATTGTAAATACATTTGGGAAGCAGCACAGATGGAAAAAATACCAAAACGAAATAAAGATCCATAGACTTTTGTTTTTGTTTTTCCATCTCCCTCTCCATTCTCTCTGTTTTGCCATCTCCTTCACCCCCCACCCCCGCTCTCTCCATCACTCCCTCTCTGCGTCTGTTATTAGCAGTGCTTTAATAATGAACCCAACAGGCGTCCTCTTCATTAGCCAGGCAGGGGGAGAGAGAGGCCAGCGAGCCGGCCTGACCCTGCTACACCCTCCTCATTGGGGATCTGGCACAGGAATTTTAATAGGAGTGCAACGCAGGCAGGCAGGTCATTCCAGGAGACACACTGTGCATGCCAATCTGGGCTGACCAACCGGCGTGAACACAGCGAGTGCGCGGCGCAAGCTAGCCTGACAGGCTGTAACGAGCGTGTGGAGGATGGGAAGGAAGACAAGGAGGGGATGAAGGCGAGTGGGAAAGTGGTGGTAAAGGGATCAACAGGGACAAGACTGAGGCGCTGAGCAGCTATTCAGGTGAGGGAGGAGGAGAAGGATGGGGGAGGCCAGGGTGACAAGGGTGACAAGAGTGACAAGGGCCTGGTGGCAAAGTGAGACACAATCCCCGACTGTGTTTCTCATAGAAATAAAGCAGGTAGCATCGGTGCCACAGCGCCTTTAGACCAGCCTTGCACACTCGCAACACTCTAAATAAAAATGTATTCATCTGAGTCATTCTTAAACTTATAATTTTTTACTTAAAAAAGGTGCATTTCCTTTAACCTGACTGTAGCCAGACGTTATCTCACCATACCTTCTGGGATCCTTCCGCAACCAATCCATTTTCAAAGGAGGGGCCTTATCTAAAATCCTTGCATGTGATTAGATGAAGAATCTGTCCATCATCTTGACTGACGCGCCGCTTCAGCCACTCACGTTGAAGTCGAGCTGTGACGCTTTACGTCACACCAGCCACAACAATGGTCTGTCATGATTGTCAGGTTACATTTCCATAGCCCAGCTGTGTTAGACGCCACTAATCTAATTTGCTACCGTAGTCGTGTAGTGATACTCAATTTAACTTTTGGCTAGATTTCCCTGAAACTGGTCGACCACTCACAGTGAAGTGCAGAGTCATAAGGCGGGTGAAACAATATGCCATTGCGACAATTCGAAGAGAAACAACCGGAAAAAACCATAAAAGAACAATGATGATAGATGGATGCCGACTTTAATAATTTCCTTTTATTAACGATGACTGAAGAATGTGAGAAAACATTCATGTTCAGTCATTTGTAACTTTCTCCAGACTCCTTCGTGAACTTTCCGGCGCTCTAACTACATCATCCTAAAGATTACGCTGATTGGTTGGTGGTACCGTCCTATTGCATACAGAGGATTTAAAAGACAACCTTTTAGCCCCGCCTCCCAGGACTATGAAGCACCAGTAGACCCATACGCGTAATGAATGGGGATAGCGCAGCTAGGCTAGCATTTCCAATAACTACTTACCATTACAGTTTATTATCTGACAAACTCAAACTGAGGAAAATCTACTTTTACTTATTTATCAAATTCAAACTCCATGTTTAAGTTTACTCAACAAGAGATGAGAATTAAGTTGTTTTTAGAAGCCAAAAACTGAAAAGTATCTGTTGACACCACTTCATTTAATACATGAATGCCATTTTTTTAATTAATTGATTTAGATACAAGGGGCGGCACGGTGGTGCAGTGGTTAGCACGCATGCCTCACAGCAAGAAGGACCCTGGTTCGAATCCCGTACCAGACCTTTCTGTGTGGAGTTTGCATGTCCTCCCCTTAATTGGTTAATCTAAAATTGTCCATAGGTGTGAATGTGAGAGTGATTGTTTGTCTATATATGTTCAGTCCTGAGATGAACTGGCGTCTCATACAGGGTGTACCCCACCTTCGCCCATTGTAGCTGGATTAGGCCCCCAGTGACCCGCGCGACCCTACACTGAAAAAAAAGGGAACACCGGGTCTTTGAATTTACAGAAATTATGCTAGTATATGCAACGCAATTTATTCATGTTTCCTCTCTGAACATTATTCAAACAAGTACTCCCCATGTGTTTGTAGAGATTGTTAAACATTCTCGTTTCTCTTGTGTTGATTGAAAGTGATCCAATTGAACGAATCAATACAACGTAATCAAGTATCGTCATAACCGGAATTCATTCAAAAACCGCGCCCAAAACAAACTGACCTAATTTCGGCAGCAGCAGCGGATATTGTGTTTTTCAAGCGGGAACATTCGGCGGTCTCCAGTGGCTCAATCCCAGGACTCCAATAGAGAAAAGGTAAGTTTATTCATGTTGACTATGAAATGCTGGACATTTTTTTCGGCACTGCAATGGTTTGAACGGCGCGTTTAGTGTTGATGTATTATACAGACATTTTAGCTTGTCAATTTTCTTGCTAACAGCAGCAAAACCGTGTGCTAGCTTGTCTAGATTCAACCAGAGAATGTGTGATGGGTTCTGTCAGAGCACACGACGCTGTCGCTGATAACGGTGTAAAATTATACTACTTACAAATAAACATTATTACCTCCACCAGCGGAGGTGATGGAATCCAACCGTGTGTGTGTGTGTGTGTGTGTGTGTGTGTGTGTGTGTGTGTGTGTGTGTGTGTGTGTGTGTGTGTGTGTGTGTGTGTGTGTGTGTGTGTGTGTGTGTGTGTGTGTGTGTGTGTGTGTGTGTGTGTGTGTGTGTGTGTGTGTGTGTGTGTGTGTGTGTGTGTGTGTGTGTGTGTGTGTGTGTGTGTGTGTGTGTGTGTGTGTGTGTGTGTGTGTGTGTGTGTGTGTGTGTGCGCGCAATATAACTCAAACAGTTATGGGCGGATTTTGATTACATTTCCCCAGAATGTCCAGGAAAGTAAGAGTAACATGTGACTTTGGTATCGATAGAAAATAAATTCTGGTGGAGGTCTGTGCTCTCTTGAGTGCTTTTCTAGTTATGTGAGGTTTACTCAGAGGTTAGCATGTCTGCAGAGATTCACTGTGCGAGTATGGCATTTGTATACAAAACTAAGTGGGTAAGATGTAAGACAGCTTGTGAGTTAAAGTTCAAAATATTTAGAGTATTTGACTGTACTAAGCAGTAATAATTATACTGGTCTGTTTATTTTTGTGTTTCAATTAAATGCATCCACGTTAAACTCAATTATGTTTTTCTAATGTTTTCCTCTATAGGTCCTCCATTCTATGTGCTTATTCACAGAGATCTGTAGGGGTAAGTGCTGTTCTCTTGCCTTCTGTTGTTGCTTTTTGAGCTTATTGTGACTTTTTTTATTTGAATTACTACTAATACATACTTGTTATCACATGTTAAAGACAGCAAATGTGTCTACCTGTCATCTTAATGATTTTTATGGCATTATGGTTTTTTTCCTGACAAGTTTAACCTAATTTCTTTGTATATATTTTCACAGATAAACACTGAATTCAAAAGAATCACCACCGTCCCACTACAGTCCAAGTTTTTGTCTCAGCTGGACATCTATTCTGAGAACCTTTCAAGGCTGTTTCAAAAAAGAGGAGGTCAAGTAGGACAAAGACTCAAAGCAGGAATTCTAAAAATGGCTGAAGTAAGTGGTCATAACTAATTTTGACAATGCTATGGAGCTTTTGGTCAGGTCAATTTTTTTTTGTTTAAGAATAACTTATTGAATTTGTCATAAGTAAGTAATCTTGTTCTGCTAATCTGAGCCTTACATTTGAGAATTTTTGATTGATTTACATTTCACCTATAATTGTGTAGTATTATAATTACTGGAAGGGCAGAATTCAAATGACAATACAAAAAACTCTTTTTAGAGTGACGGTGTAGATGCCAGCCGCGAGTGCATTATTAAAGGAGTCTGCATCTACATGGGTGAAGATCCAGAAAACCTGGTCCAGGAATATGTGGTATGTATACATGTGTATGTGAGTCATGGATATCAATTGTTGGTTTTCTTTGCCTTACTTGCTTTGTCCACCCCTGTATTTTGGTACAGGGCATGGATGAAGAGTCAATGAATGACGCCATTGAAGACACCACAGTAGGGATATATATCCAGAAAGAAGCTTCAAGTGCAGAGACAGAGGACATTGGAATTGTCCTTGAAGGTGTCAAGGTGTTGCAGGATCTGGACAATGTGGCATTGGCTGTGGCCATGCTCTTTGGCCTTATGTATGCGCTCAACCTGAGCTATCCTCCAAACCTCCGCTACACCTTTGAGGTAATCCAAAAAATTATAATGGAACTCAATGGAGATAAACTGTCTAACAAGGCACTTGTCCTGAAAAACAGACTGTTTCACTGAAAGGTGAGAGCACCAGAAGTAACAGAAATATTTTGTTTGTACTCTGTTGGGAGGGGTAATTAAAAAAAAAAAAAAATTATTTATATATATATATATATATATATATATATATATATATATATATATATATATATATATATATATATATACATATATATATATATATATATATATATATATTCATGCATGTTCTTGATATACTCTTGATGTGCAGTCTATGTTTCTACAGACTAAGATTTGGTAAATCCTGTGATTCACTGACAGAATCGTATTCATATCTGTTACCTTAAAACATTTCTTGTTTTACAATCTACTGCTGAAACAGTTAAAATTATATGTGTGTGTGTGTGTGTGTGTGTGTGTGTGTATGTATATATATATATATATACACACACACACACACACATATCTTCATGTTCCTGATATACTGTACTGTTTGTTCTAGGATTTGGTGAATCCTACTTTTTGTAAAAGTTGCTTTCTGTGATGATTCACTGATAGAATCATATGCTGTATGTTACCCTTAAAACATTTCTTGTTTTACAATCCACTGTTGAAATATGAACACTTGCTATATAAGTTCCAATACCTGTATTTGATGCTGGATAAAACTGTCTAATGTGTCAGTTATTGGCAAGAGAATGTTAAAATACAGTATTTTTTTGTGACGCCTGTGTCTTTGTGTGAATGCCAGACAGTTTTAACATTTAACATCAGCACACGTTGACTTGAAATCACTGATTTAGAAATGCAGTTTGACAGTGAGCTTCAGCAAGTCTTCATAGGATATAATTAAAACACTATAAAGGTACCCAATAAATTTTTAAATAATTGCATTTAAAATCAAGTTTGGATTACAGTTACGAATTGGGTATCTTGAATATGATGGAATCATTTTCACATAACACAATAAATAGGGTTTACATTTTGAACTTTTAATACATTAAATCAACATGATTCTGTTAAAAAAATTAACGTGATTGAAATGAGTTGGTTTGACAAGAAATTATTAATTTAGAAGAAAGAGCAAAGTTGTGTTGGTCTTACTTATTCTAATTGTGTGGGACCGATGTACACATTAAAATCAAGTAAATTCAAAGAACTTTTTTTTTCAGTGTAGTGATGATAAAGCGGGTTCAGATAATGAATGATTTTGATACATTTTCTATGTTGCTAACATTGTTTTCTTTTAAAGACCTTATGGGGACGTGGTGGCGGTTCATGCATGAACATTACTTCCCCGATGCTCTGTGTTTCAGTGATATAATTACTAGAAAAAACATTATATCCTGAGACAAGTGCAGTGTTTGGGACTCCAATCAATGGCCTCCTTAGGACTCCATTCATTGTGCACTCCAAAAACCTAGCGTCCCCATGTGGAAACTGAACGGAACTGAAACCAAACCGCCTCCGTAGGAAAACCTCAAATGTGTGGTGAGAATCCATGAGTGACGCTTCTGTCCTTCCTTAAACATTCTGTGTCTGCACTTTATTTATGGCCGACACTGCGAGTTGTTATGGGAAAATGTGGAAAAGTGGGTGCAACATGGGGGTATGTTATGAAGATACTTAATCGTAATCCGACAATGAAAATACTGCCGGCAAGAACGCTCCGTCACAAAAGGGAACCGGCCGTATTTCATGTCCTCTAAAGCAGCCACATGAGTGTATGCTACATAAAAGGTGTGAGTTTGCAGTGGGCTTTTAGAGCTACTCTGTCGGGCTGAGTAATAAACCACTCACTCTCTTTCTCCATGCTTAAACACTCTGCCTCTGAGCTACACTTTATATCACCCATTTTAAAATTTCCCTGCCCTGAACAGCACAGGTGATTTGTTGTATTTTCACCGCTGGGGCTGGTAGATTTTTTTTTTTTTTAGCTTCTCCCCGCCGTGGTAATTGCCATGTCGACCTTGATGTAGATAGGATAAATGAAACATATCCTCTGTCAAGACTCTGCCATTAGTAGAGCAACAGAATTACCTCATTTCCTCTGTGATCTCTGTAAACAGTTCTGATTCTGAGCATGCCCACCCATTCTGCAATACTTTCCACAAGTGTGTGTGTGTGTGCGTGTGTGTGTGTGTGTGTGAGAGAGAGAGAGAGAAAGAGGGAGACAGAGAGAGAGAAAGAGAGAGAAAGAGGGAAAGAGAGAGAGAGAGAGGAAGTAAGAGAAAGAGAGAGAGAGAGAGAAAGAGGGAAAGTGAGAGAGAGAAAGAGAGAAAGAGAGAGAGAGAGAAAGAGAGAAAGAGAGAAAGAGAGAGAGAAAGAGAGAGAGAAAGTAAGAGAGAGAAAGAGAGAAAGAGAAAGAGAAAGAGAGAGAGAGAGAGAGCGAGAGAAAGAAAGAGAGAGAGAGCCCATTCCAGGTAACTAAATAAATACAATCCTGTCCAGTATGTGTATGTTGTCAAATGCCTCAATGAATTTTCACTATAAATTGTGTGTAGGTTCCTTTATGAAAAAAAATATTTCTCCATATCATATACTGACTATTAATATATAACTGCCTGAAACTGAACATAAAAATATGTTTATAATATACAGAAAACATATATTGTGCAAATATATTACAATATAGTTATATATATATATATATATATATATATATATATATATATATATATATATATATATATATTTTAAACCTGTCAATATGAATGCAGATTAGTCCATTATTATGATTAATATGATTTGAAATTTGAATGCAATTAAATCGAACAGTTGTTTTTTTTCAAATTGTCAAAGGGTTGAATAAATAAATAAATAAATAAATAGATTTTCAATAAAATATATGGCAGCTTTTGTCTTTAGTGAAATATATGTTTAACATTTGTAAATATATGATTAAATCACATATTGCAGTATATTTTTGAATATAACGTATTCGATTTTCAATATATTTTCATATATTTTTATGTCATTGGGGCGGCTTACAGCTGACAGAAAATAGGTCCTCTAGAGAAAAGATGAGACTTTTTGTTGATCATGTAAAAGAATAGTAATATGGAAGTAGAGCTTCAGTCTGCGTCCAAAAGTGAATGTTACATATATTTATTTTAGACTGTGGGATTTATGGAAGTGCCTTTAATCATCGGTTTTGCTTGATCCAAAACACAAGCATCACTTTTCATCTAGAGTATTTTAAATCTGATTTGCAGAACAAAATGCAGCTCTGTTGCTGCCAAGATATGTATAGTCTTAATGTAATTTGTCATCTTAGCTTTTTGGAGGGTTTTTTTTTTTTCAATTTGTCAATTGGCCGGCAGTAAACCAGATGGATGTCATGTGCTTTAGTTTTGCTTTTTTACTGTTTTCTCTCTGAACTTTTTGGGTTTACGCAAGAAAATCCAATGTTTACTTTATCATTTAATTATTTTGTGAACTTCTTAATCCTCATCGAAGTCACAGAAATGATGGAACTACCCGGATGGGGAGGTGAAATCAAGGTCGTTATCGTTAACGAAAATAAATTGTGAAAACTACAATTGAAAAAAGATTTTTGTTACTGAAATTGTCATGTTTGTCTCCACACCTTTTTCTGTTTTGTCTATTTCCCGTTTTATGTTGTTAAGTTTCCCTCCTGTGTTGTGCCTGCTGTCTTGACTTCTCTTATAATAATAATAATAATAATAATAATAATAATAGGTGGGATACATGGGAATAAAAGATGGGACACAGCCTGAATGTTAGGTATGTGGGACCATATTCGCCTTATCCACCTGGCGGCCATTTTTACACTTGAGTACAGAAGTTACACAGAAATACACAGTTAAAAATGTTGTCAATCACTAGCTTCAGTGAACATTTGCTGGCCAACATGCCAGCAGTTTGGACCACCAATGTCTCCATTACACCAGAGTTAATGATCGATATTGTTGAAAGATGGGCGTGTGAGGACTGTAATATTCCCTGTTGGATGACTTGCTGAAAGGCTACAGTAACTGGGTTGAAGACTACGTGAAGTTTAAATAGGCTAATGGCACCACTAGCATGTCCAGAAAATCAGTCTACTGGGAACAGTAGACTGATGCAGCATTTTGAGATGCATTCATGCATGAAAAGTGCTATATAAATAAATTGATCGATTGAACAGTGCATATATTAAGGCGCATCTTGTCTCTGAAATAGAACCTCTACCACTTAAGTTTGTTGTCCCTCGGGTGCATGGTTTGTACCCGGGACTGCTAATGTACAACACAAGCATTTAAATGACATGATAATAAGAATAAAAGAAGAAGAATAAAAGAAGAATAGAATTAGCCAGTATTATCATGATAGTTTTCAACCCTATTCCACTGTTCAAGCAAGGTTTTACATATGACCTTTCATACTGAAACAGTGGACACTGACAGTAAAGCAGGATTGTCTTATGTCTTTTAAGTCTCTTATGGGAGAGAAACTGCAAAAAAATATGAGACAGCAAAAATATAGATCAGCGGAACTAATTAAGGTCCAAATACACAAATAAATGAACTGAAGGTCAATTAAAATGGGTTTAGTAAAATATAAGCCCTTTATGTAAATTAATTAAATATTAGTAATTAAATATTACTTGACACTTCTGGCCGTATATTTACCATTTATGTGTCTTTGAAATATCCAAACCAGCGCAGATACAGAATCTGATGTTTCGTTAGCCTAGTGACACTGACAAAAGCCATGCTAGCACAGTCTGTTTTTAATTTTCCTGATGCTAACGTCAGTAGCTGCTACTCGTGTACCTGGGCTTTTAAGGCAGCGCTGTGTGTCCTGGGCCTTTTCTCTCACACATCAGTGTATTGGTCTCCTGTGAGCTGCCATCTAATCCACCAGTCATCTGAATCCAGACCCTCATCTCACCAAGGTCGGGATGAAAGAGCATCTCAGTGGAGCCTGGGTCCGTCCGTGCGTGGCGGCGGGAAAGGGAGACGGCCTTAGTGTGAAATGTCAGTGCTTTTCCTGTGAAGCTCGACTCATCAAAGGAGGATTAGTGTCGGACTGATGGCCTCACTGGACGCCCAATCTCTGATGGGCTAATCTGACGCATCACAACTGATATGAGACTTTGGAGAAGATGTAGCTATAGACAACATTTACACCAACACACACACACACACACACACACACACACACACACACACACAGATTTGGTTACTTCTGTGTTTTTGGATGAAAGAACTTCATCACGTCTATTTATTAACTTTAAAGCTGAACTCTATGACATTTTGAATATAACCCTTTCATGTTTAAGTTATGAGAACATTCACTTTTTTAGTTTCCCAAGTGTTTTTATTAAACATTTAGGAATGAAAAGAAAAACAAAACTAAATAACTTTATTTTAACATACCTAGTTTTGACGGAGTTACAAAAAGTCCATATTGCATTTAATTTTGGAAGTATTCATTCTTTTGTTGTGTGAAAACTAGTACTACCTTAACAGTACCTGGTTGTCATAGCAACAGTATTGACTTTACAGTGCATGGTCTTCATGGAAATAAAAACCAGTAAGGAACCAAAAACCAGTGAAGAAAAACCAAAAACCAGTAAAGAAGAACCAAAAACCAGTAAAGAACCAAAAACCAGTAAAGAAAAACCAAAAACCAGTAAAGAAAAACCAAAAACCAGTAAAGAAAAACCAAAAACCAGTAAAGAAAAACCGAAAAACCAAAAACCAGTAAAGAAAAACCAAAAAACCAAAAACCAGTAAAGAACCAAAAACCAGTAAAGAACCAAAAAACAGTAAAAAAAAACAAAACAAAACAGTAAAGAACCAAAAACCAGTAAAAAAAACAAAAACCAGTAAAAAACCAAAAACCAGTAAAGAACCAAAAACCAGTAAAGAAAAACCAAAAACCAGTAAAGAAAAACCAAAAACCAGTAAAGAAAAACCAAAAACCAGTAAAGAAAAACCAAAAACCAGTAAAGAACCAAAAACCAGTAAAAAAACAAAAACCAGTAAAGAACCAAAAACCAGTAAAGAACCAAAAACCAGTAAAAAAAACAAAAACCAGTAAAAAACCAAAAACCAGTAAAGAAAAATGTAAAAACCAGTAAAGAACCAACATATTAAAGTCCTGTGTCGTTCTTATTTAATGCCGTCTTCAAATGCAGACTCTGTTCAAATAGACAAAGCACCTTCGACATTCATCAGAATTTAATGATGTCGTTGACAGGAAATGTGATAAATGTGATAAATGTGATAAATGTGATAAATGTGAACAGATGTTTCCATCTGTCACAGAGGAGGAGTTACCTGGAATAGTCCCTGGACTGTGAGGGTCAGTTATCTGTTTGGACATCCATCATCATCATCATTATCATTATCATTATCATTATTATTAGTAGTATTAGTAGTATTAGTATTAGTAGTATTAGTAGTAGTAGTAGTAGTAGTAGTAGAAGTATAAGTAGTATTAGTATTAGTAGTATTAGTAGTAGTAGTAGTAGTAGTCGTAGTAGTCGTAGTAGTAGTCGTAGTAGTAGTCGTAGTAGTAGTAGTATTAGTAGTCGTAGTAGTCGTAGTAGTAGTCGTAGTAGTAGTAGTATTAGTAGTCGTAGTAGTCGTAGTAGTAGTCGTAGTAGTAGTCGTAGTAGTAGTAGTAGTAGTAGTCGTAGTAGTCGTAGTAGTAGTCGCAGTAGTAGTAGTATTAGTAGTCGTAGTAGTCGTAGTAGTAGTAGTATTAGTAGTCGTAGTAGTCGTAGTAGTAGTCGTAGTAGTAGTAGTAGTAGTAGTAGTCGTAGTAGTAGTCATAGTAGTAGTAGTATTAGTAGTCGTAGTAGTCGTAGTAGTAGTAGTATTAGTAGCCGTAGTAGTCGTAGTAGTAGTCGTAGTAGTAGTAGTATTGTTATTTTTTAATCTTTTACCCAGTAGCATAAATAATATTTTTGGTTGTGATGCAGTCGTCACCAGGTCATAAAACACTGTCAAACTCACCGCTTTATCTCACAAGTAATTATCTATCGATAACTGAGGGAGAAAAAATAATAGATTAAATAATATTTATTCCGTTTTCCACTCAATGCGAGAACTGACAATAAATAATGTTGACATGGTTTTTACTGTGCTTTATTTATAGTATTTGATTTGGCATTTTGTTTTGGAGAACGGCTAAAAATGGTGTTTTTAGTGCCACTGCAAATGTGCATTGATTCGAAATATCAATTATTAGTCTGTATTATTAAAAATAATCGCGAGTGTTCGTCCATGTCAGCCCACTTGTAGAAGGTGATGTGTTTTCATAGTCACTTTATTCTGTATGTGTGACTTTATTCTGTGACATATATGATAATAGTATATTTAGTCCTTACTTTACTACTTTATTAACTTGATCTGGTTCTGTTTTGCTCCGCTCACACAACCATATGTACCATGTGGTTCAGGTTTACTTCAAAATGAAAGAGCCAATCAGTGACTCAGGGTGGGACTACCATGTGACTGGGCGGTGTTGTGGCTGGTGTGAAATAAAGCAGTGTTGTCTTTTCACATACACAACAATGGCAGCGTGCGCTCGGTATGGACTGGTCTATTTCCAGTGTTTTGACGACTCTACCACATGTTCAGAGGACGACTGTGGAAACGTTTGTTAATGGAAATGACGTCTTCGCTCGTTTTCCAACCGGGTTTGGCCAGAGTTTGATCTATCAGATGGTTCCACTGGTGGATACAGTAATAGTACCAGAGCAGAAGCCCATGGTTGTTGTGGCAACCCCCCCGGTGGTGTTTGTAGAGGACCAGGTCAAAGAGGCTGATAGAAAACTGGAACTAGAGGAAGAAATGACAACCACATGCTAGCATAGTGTTCGTTAGCCCTGAGTCATGGCTGAAGGATAAATGGAGAACCATGCTTTCCTACTACGTTTACCAGAAGAACTGGTTGGGCAGCGTAGTAAACGAGGTTATAAATAAACGTCACATATAAATGGTGAGTTTAAACCTCTTCTGTTGACGTGTTTATACCTGATGAAAACTGTTTTCACTGATTAAGCGGTTTGACTTTAACATGAGTGGATGAAGTGACGCGTCAGTCATGATGACGGACAGATTTGTCATCGAATCACATGCAAGGATTTTAGATAAGGCCCCTCCTTTGAAAACTGATTGGCTGTGGAAGGGTCCCAGATGGTGTTGTGAGATAACCTGACTGATCTGTTTTCAAAGGAGGAGCCTTCTCTAACATCCTGGTCTGTTAACAAGACCACATTTTGTTCATTTTGTTGAATATTTTGTTCATATTTGCTAATTTTCTTGATTCTTTAGTTCAGCTTTTTCATTATTTTGATCATTTTAGCCAATTTTCTTGATTTAATTACATTTTTTGTTAATTTTGGTTAATTTTGTTAATTTTTGTTAAATTCATTGATTATTTTTGGTCATATTTGTTCATCTTCTTGATTATTTAGTTCAATATATTGATTACACGGCTATAGATTTTTTTTTTTCTTCAGACATTAAATATGTTAAATCTTATATACTTTAATCAGATGAAGCATTTTAATTGTAGACCAGTGTAAAAGTATATTAAGAGTAATAATATAAAATGGACAAAATAATATGAAGTCATTAAAATTTTCTTGACCCCCAAATAAAAAGAACAAGCCATAAACAACGATTTGCAGTGATGCTCAAATCCGCCTCCACTTTTAAATGAAATAAACTCAGCCTGATGGTGGGTTGGGTTTGACAGTTGTTTTCCGTGTCTTTGAATCCTTAAACAGACTTTGTTTCCAGACATGACGCAGAAGTAGTAACTTCATTATAAAAGTTAATCAGTTGAGTCTGATGATCATTTATCTAGTTTATTCTGCCAAAGGTCACATTCTAGGAAAGCGGTGGTATTGGCTAATAACTGGATAATAAGTTCAACTTTACAATCATCAGTGGTTTTTATTTTTATCAAAGTTCATGGATGTCTATGAAACTCTAAAATACCACACACGCTGCACTTTACACTGGTTTGACTGGTTTTGAATTAGTTTTATTTTGGAGCTTATTTCTATAGAAAAAGGTCAGGGTCAGGTTAACGTATGTAAGGCATTGACAACCAACCAAAATGTCCAAAGTTCTGCACAAAGATAAAGGTAAAAAAAAAATACAATACATGATAAAACTGGTAAAACAAAAAATCTAAATATTTAAATGTCAAATGACTACATTTTTTTTGTCATTTATTTTTTTATTTATTCATTTATTTTTATTATTATTAAATATTTTGTATTTCTGGTATTTTTTTTTTTTATTTTTTTAGAATATTTAATCAGATTCATCACAGGGTTGCTGTAGCTTAATTTCAATTAATTACAATTAAATATCTTTCACATGTTTTAAATAAATATATATTTTTCTTTGAAGTATGGCACATCAAAGACAGAGGATCAACATTTCAGTAAACAAATAATAATAATAAACAAAACAAATAATTAACATTGATGCAACACACAAAATATATATAAATATGTTTTTGGGGGGTTGTCACCCAAGAGCAAAGCTAACATAACAAATAGAGCCAATGATAAAAAACTATCACAGCTGTGATAGTTTTTTATCAACAAAAGGGAGTCATTCAATAGATCATAAAATCAATACCACTGTGGCTGTGAATGGTGTAGGAAACCCCCAAAGCTCTTCTGGGGTAACATCTGACTGACCAAAAGTAGGTAACTGGGTAATGACATGTTACTGTGGTTAAAGCTGTTAAATGTTATGCAGGAGGTTGTTGGTGAAAAACTAATATTGGGGAAATGACTTTCTTTGATCTGGATTGAAATCTGCGGAGAACTGAAGGAAGATGTTAGTGATAGACTGGAAAAATAAACTAAGTCGTAAACAAATAGTTTGCAAAAAGCTCATTTTGACAAACAAATTAATACATTTTGTGCCAAATGCTTAGATCAGGGGTGTCCAAATCCAGTCCTGGAGGACCTGTATCCTGCCTGTTTTAAATATGTCCGTCTTCCACCACACCTGGTTCAATGAATGATCAGCTGATCATGAAGCTCAGGGAAAGTCTGATAATGATGAACAGGATGAAAAACAAGTCACTTCAGACAGAAAATCAGTGGAGAAGAGAAACTGTGACTTTATATATTATATGTAAATGACTATTATCTCATATTTTTGACTTTTTATCTCATAATTTCAACATTTTATCTTAAAATTATGCATTTTTTATCTCATATTTATAACTTTTTTTTTTTTTTAAATCATGACTTTTTTTAATCTCAATTGTGGCTTTCCTATCAAGTCACACTTGATAGTCCTGACCAGATGATTTCATGTTGCCCATCAAAATATTCTCATTTTACATCCGTGTAAATGACACAGCGTTACCACTAGCAGCTTAGTTTCCAGTAATTTCCAGCCTTTGTGAATCACACACTTTATGTTCGTCTCCCTCGCAGTGCTTTTGTGCCTGTGAAAGCCTGACAATCCCCTGGTGGATTTTGCCCTCAGTGTTGGCTGCTCACCCTTGTGCAGCTGTACCAACCAGGTTTCAAAGGTTTCACCGTTCCCTCCGTGGGTTTATGCCATGAGCTCAGGCAGGACTGATGTCACCGTCGTTTTATGGATAATTAACAGTTACATCATCTGGCCAGGACTATCAAAGTTTGTTGTGGGAGTTGAGTTTCAAAGGCTGTAATGACCCTCCAGTCCACGCTCTGTCACTGACGTCTCACTGTTGATGTGAAAGATCCTGTTTGAAAGGGTGATTCATAAGTTGGGGAGATTTCAGCAGCTCAAATGCCAGGATCGTTTCACCCGCGCAGGATAATTCTCCACCAAATATTTACCAACGCAGTGACGGTTACATCTATTTGGAAGTTTTTAAAAATCAGATAGTCTGAGCGGTCAAGGCAAAGCTTAAAGGAGGAGCGCAGCAGCAAAGGACTTTTTTTTTTAATTATTATTTTCTGCAGGAGCATGAACCTTAACCAACCAACAAGCTTCAAATGACAAATCTCTCTCTCTCTCTCTCTATTTTTATTTTTAAACATTCACTCTATATAACCCTAAATCAGTAAAGAAATTTCTCCTACAACTTCCCAAGTACCGTCACCGTCCCAGAATATTAAAGTGGTGGTCTTTCCCCCAGTCTTTCCCCTTGTTACCCGAGCAGAACACCCTTCATAGTCAGGGGAGGCGGGGCTAAAAGGTTGTCTTTCAAATCCTCTGTAAGCAATAGGACGGTACTACAACCAATCAGTGTAATCTTTAGGATGACGTAGTTAGACGCTGGAAAGTTGACGGAGGAGTCTGGATAAAGTTAGGAATGACTAAACAAAATGGTGGATTATGGAGCTGAACGACTGTTGTCGCTCCTGTAAAAAGAATTTAAAGATTGTTGACGTTTTCTCACATTCTTCACTCATCTGTGATAAAAGGAAATCTACACCTGCTGTTTTTCTTCTACTGTTGTTGTACAACAGTAGAATTTTGTACAACAAAATGTTTCCTCTACATTTAACCCTTCCTTGATGTCGTTGGGGCACCTGTGATGAGCAGTGGGCACCCATGGGTGGCGCCCGGGGACCCATCTCCTGCTGTAGAACCAGGCTAATGGTCAGAATCACCTGCTGGAGGATTTTAACATGTTTTTGGGTGATGGGGGAAACCAAAGCACCCAGAGCAAACCCATCCAGACACAGGGAGGGTATAATTCTAACTCCACACAGAAAGGTCTACACAGTCTGGGAATCAACCAGATCTTTTTGCTGTGAAAGCAAGCGCTCACCGCTCAGCCACCATGTTTGTGTTTTTGTCTGTGCATCTTTCTTGTGTTTGCAGCATTTTATCGATGCGGTGCGTTTGCCCCTGTCGGCCACCGTAGACACCCCGATATCTCACGAAGATTTAAAGTTTTCAAACGCTTCTCTTTCTTTGCACTCATTTCCGATTCTTCACTTTCATAGAGGTGGTCTCGCTACAGTATTTACTGCTTTGGGACTAATGGGGAGAGCGCTGCACCATGTGGTGGTTCCAGCTAAATCAACCGTTTTGCAACAAATAAACTGCAGGACAAATAGGAACATCATTCTTAATTTGGAAAGCTGACAGGGCAAGAAATGAGAACCATACAAAGAGCCAGTAGTGTGCTCTTCATTAAAGTCTCTGTCCTCCACACATGGCAAAACAGATTGGGATTGTGGCACTGACAGGCTGTGGACAATTACAAGTGATGTGTTTATGGATTTTCATTGTGATCCCATCTGAAATATAGCTCCTGTCATTGCTACGAATACATGTATAAAGAAGTGCATTAGAGGACTTTAACTAAGAGCCCATTGTTATGTAAGAAAAACACACACTGGTAATACACCAGAGTCAAAGATGGTTTGTTTACAGAGTTATGAGTTATTTTATTAGCTTTTTCTATGCTTGTTTTTCTCGATTATTTCTCCTTCTGCAATTTTATTGACATAATGTGAATATATTTACAAAGACAACGTTGGGGTCAGGGTTGATATAGCAGTTACATAATGTTATAGAACAGGAATATGTTCCCACATACTGTAGACACGTCATTCTTATAATGTGTGTGTGTATATATATATATATATACACACACACACACAGACACACTATATCTATATTTAACAGGCGTAAGGCAGAGAAGGAGCAGATAGTGTGAAGAACTATCTTAATCTTTGAATGGATCTGATGCATTTCATTTCTGCACACTTGCTCCTTTTTTTTGGCGACTATTTATTAACCCAGTCACTGGAATAAAATGTTCATTTTGCAACAAAAAAAGCTGATATCTGCAAGTATTTAGGAAACCATGTAGGAATTGCAGCTATTTTTTCTCATGCCCTTGCCTCTTATTTGCCTGCATTTAATTTCTTTTCACCTGTGAAAATGTGTACCATATTTTCTAGATCTATATTTTTGGACTGGAATATACAAGTCGTATTTTTGAGGAAGATTTATTTAATAAACTTCAACACCAAGAAAAGACATTTCATCTTAAAATAAAAACTAGAAAAATAGAATGGAGAACAACAGGCTGAAAACGTGTACGGTATGCTAACGAAACACATTCAGCTAATGTTATAGGACACATAAAAAACAAACTGAGAAGGTGCCTGGTATGTTAAAGTAACAGATTAACAGTTATTCAGATAACTATAACATAATTATAGCTACAGACTGGCTTCGGTAAGACTTTAATCGACCAGTTAGCCTCGCTGGATACGTCAGAGGAAAGAGGTGGTGTGACTGGTTCAAGCTTCGACACCGCCTTTTCTGGCTTTGACCAGTAGCGAACTGAGGTATTTGAGGGATGTGGGTCAACCACACACTTCAGCCAATCACAAATAAGAGCATTGGAAAGTTGTGACAAGCAGAAACTTTTAGCACCTCTGTCTGGAATTGTTTAGACGTATGGTCGTGCAGATGCTTGACCAGGCCTTCAGTACAGCTGCTCATCATGGGTGTTTCCTTCACTTTAACCCTCAGTAACTGAAAAGTCAATTGGGTTCAGATCAGGTGACTGACCAGGCCACTGAGGACCATCCTGTTCCTTTACCTTTAAATGCTCCCAGGTTGGTTTTCTTGTTTATACCCATGTTTTGGAATTCAAGCGAGGGTTAATGTTAGGGTAAGACGGCCAAGAGCCTAGCCTCTTGTTTGGACTTGAAGAGAACACGAGCAACAGTTCATTCTGGGTAATAACTTGTGTTTGTTATGTGTATTAAAAGACTGGAATTAAAGGGGATTCTGAGTGTTTTCCTCAGAGTGCAAAACTCCTGCACCTTTGTCTTTTGTACTTTAATATTTCACAACAACCTGCATGTATATTATTTTTTTCAACAAAAATAACCTTTAATATTACCACAGTCCTGCTCAGAGACCAAAACAAACAGTGGAGACAGACCAGCTGGTTTCAAGTCCAAATTATTATTTATTTTAACTAAAATAAAGACACTTAAAATAATGCACTCTTTGGTGTATAAGTAATAAAAGGCAGGCATACGCGTGTGTGTGTATGTGTGTGTGTGTGTGCCTCACATGTATTAGTTAATTACTTGTACTTGTAGTCAGCATTAAAATAACTCACACCGTCACTGTCATGGTTCAGTTTCTCCACAGTAGCTGGTTTGAAGATTTATTTCTTGGGTCTGTCATTCCTACACTGGGTATTTCCATTTCTGGTGTGCTATTAGCACTGTGCTAAGCTAGTGGTATTAGCACAGTACTAGGCTAGTGCTATTAGCACAGTACTAGGCTAGTGCTATTAGCACAGTGCTAGGCTAGTGCTATGAACACAGTACTAGGCTAGTGCTATTAGCACAGTGCTAGGCTAGTGCTATTAGCACAGTGCTAGACTAGTGCTATGAACACAGTACTAGGCTAGTGCTATTAGCACAGTGCTAGGCTAGTGCTATTAGCACAGTGCTAGGCAACTTAGCTCATCACAGAGGCTTTCAAACATGGTGCAGCTTCTGCTTTAAGGTAATCGTTGTGCAGAACCAAGTGCTTCATTAAATCAGTATTCCAGCCTGTCTTTAACACCTGTAGCATATGGAAGAATCTGGAACCTCTTGTGAACTGTAACTGCACTTTTTGCTTTTGAAATGTTTATGTCACTGCTGCGTGTGCACGCCTCTGTTAAAGGTGGACAGAGGGTGTAATGAAACAACACCTTCATTTATGTGTGGTATAATTCATTCATTCATAATTCAAATTCATGTTAGATTTCGGTCTGGTTACTACACTGAATGTCGCAAAGACTTTTCACGCACCTCCCCAAAAACCCACCGTAGACAGTGTCACAGATAGCATGACAGAGAAGACAAGAAAAGAGGCCTCTGATTGGTCCATTACTACATCCGCTCTTCCACGCACTTCCACTTCCCTTTGACCTTCTCTTCCTCCATAGATAAATACTCCACCCACCACATTTAACCACAATTCTAGTAAGTTTGTGAAAGTACCCCTTGCGTTGTGGTAGTGAATAACATAGCTCATATCATGTACTCCACTGCACAACAAAATTTGGCATAAATTATAAATATTTGCGACAAGCTAACTGTGACATTTTGGCTCGAGAGCAGAAACCTTTAAGCCACTGAAATCTGCCAAGTATTGGTTCAGAAAAACATCCAGGACATAACATGTTGAAACTGTCAATAACATACTGAGTTTTCTTATAAACAATACTATAAACAAAAAAATTTAATTAATTCCCTCCGTTTGTCTGATGCAGCCACATCTTTTGAAATACAAGAAAATATTTTTTTCCACAAATATTTCATGATAATATTAGAAATAGTATCAAATATTAAGGGCGTTTCAACTACTGTACACTTTTACCTGCATAATGAATGTAAATACTTTACAGACACCTCTGTCAACTGCAGATTTGCTGCTGTAATGAAATTGCTCAAAACATACAATGGAAAAACTCAGCATGATATACAAATTAATTCACATAAACTGCTTCATGTGCTTGTGTTTTTTACCTGTGGATAAGTAAAGATGAAAAAGTCCATCATGTTGTCCCATTACATTAGCTTGGCTATTTAAAACACATTAGATGGAAGCATTTCACATCAACATGCATGGGACATTAAATTACCATTAAATGAAGTTCTACCAACCTAGTGTTAAACAATAATTAGTGCTCCGTCATTAAGAGGCAGTAAGTGTAGGTACAGATATGACATACATTCACATTTGCACTTGAACTGCTTGTATATATTCATTTATAAAACATCGTCGTACTATACGTTCAGTTTGTTTAATATCGTACGTGTTTGTATATGATGGCTAGAAAGTTAATAGTAGAGAGAGAGAGACAGACAGACAAAAGAGAGACAGAGAGAGATACAGAGAGAGAGAGAGACAGACCGACAAAAGAGAGACAGAAAGAAAGAGAAAGAAAGACAGAGAGACAGACAGAGAGAGACAGAGACACATACAGAGAGCGACAGATACAGAGACAGACAGACACAGAGAGGAAGGCAGACAGAAAGAGAGAGACAGACCGACAGAGAGAGATACAGAGAGAGAGACAGACAGACAAAAGAGAGACAGAGAGAAAGAAAGACACTGCACTGTGAACAAGGCTGGTAAGGAACTCATGCACCTCTGTCGCGCCTCAGGCCTGTACACACTTAACGGTAGGATCAGAGGGGACTCCTTGGGAAGGTTCACATGCTGTTCAGGTCTTGGAGCTAGTGTAGTTGATTATGCAATAACTGACATGGACCCCTCCTCCTTTAGTGCATTCACTGTCAGACAACAGACTCCCTTTTCTGATCACAGCCAAATTATGATTTTCATCAAGACCATAACCTCTAATCAGGCATCGAGAGAGGAGCCCAGCAAGCTGTTCAACATTAATAAGACCTACAGATGGGCTCCAGATAGTGCAGACAAATTTATCAACACCCTAAATTCACCCAAATTAACTAACATGATTACTAACTTCATTAACAAACAATTCGAAACTAACAAAGCCAGCACCAACCAAGCAGTCAAAGAAATCAACAACATCTTTCAAACCGCAGCAGACATGGTCCTATCAAGGACCACCAACAATAAGAAAAAACAACACAAAGGTGAAAAGTGGTTTGACAACGACTGCAAAAACATCAGGAAAGAACTACGCATCCTATCAAACCTCAAACACCACCAACCCCACGATATGGACTTAAGAAAGAAATATAACGACAAATTAAAACATTACAAACACACACTCAGAATGAAAAAACTAAGCCATGTAGATCAAACCCTACAGGACTTAGAACAATCCCTGAATCAAAATCAATTCTGGGAAATGTGGAATAATTTGAGCACTACAAAACCACAAGACCCCCCCATCCAAAATGGAGAAATCTGGAAAAACCATTTTGAGAATCTGTATTCAGAAATCCAGCAACAGTCAAATTCCAACTTCAATCTGACCAAACAAAAATTACAGTTGCTGGAACACAGTATAAAAGACAACCAAAACCCTTTAGATTTTCCCATAACACAGGAGGAATTGGCACAAAAACTCAAAACCTTAAAACCAAAAAAATCCTGTGGCTTTGACAGCATCAGGTCTGAGATGCTGAAAAATTGCAACGCTGAGCTGCAAAGAGCAGTGCTCAAATTATTCAACATAATATTAAAATCGGGCTACTTCCCTGACACCTGGAATAAAGGGCTTATAACTCCTATTCACAAAAATGGAGACAAATTGGATCCTAATAATTTCAGAGGCATCTGTGTGAGCAGTAATCTGGGGAAGCTGTTTAATAGCATTCTGAATAATCGATTGCTAAACTTCCTTAACGAACACAATGTCCTGAGCAAAGGTCAAATTGGCTTCCTCCCAAATCACCGGACTACGGATCATATCTACACCCTACACACCCTCATAAATGAAAACGTAAACCAAACCAAAAATGGAAAAATATTTGCCTGTTTTATTGACTTCAAAAAAGCCTTCGACTCAATCTGGCACGAAGGACTTTATTATAGACTTTTGCAGAGTGGTGTAGGGGGTAAAGTATATGATCTAATCAAGTCAATGTATTCGGACAACAAATGTGCAGTTAAAATTGGCGACAAACACACTGAGTTCTTCACTCAGAATAGAGGGGTGAGACAGGGCTGCGGACTTAGCCCAACTCTGTTCAATATTTATATTAACGAACTGGCGGTGCAGTTGGAGCAGTCGGCAGCTCCAGGTCTCCCCCTATACGACACGGAAGTTAAATTCTTACTTTACGCAGATGACCTGGTCTTGCTGTCACCAACTGCTGGCGGGTTGCAGCAACACCTAGACCTGCTGGAGAGATATTGCCAGCACTGGGCCCTGGCAATAAATCCTAAGAAAACAAAAGTAATGATCTTCCAGAAAAAGCCCAGATGTCAGGAAAATAGATACCGGCTAACTCTAGGTAGCATCGCACTAGAGCACACGATGCAGTACACTTACCTCGGTCTGGTAATTACTGCATCGGGGAGTTTCAGTACGGCAGTGAATGAACTAAAACAAAAAGCTCGCAGAGCTATATATGCAATTAGAAACAAATTACATAACATTGATATACCGATCTCAATCTGGTGCAAAATTTTTGAGAGTGTCATTCAGCCCATTGCGCTATATGGAAGTGAGGTTTGGGGTCCACTCAGTCATTCCAGCTACACTAGATGGGACAAGCATCCAACAGAAACCCTACACGCAGAATTCTGCAGAATGATTCTGAAAATACAAAGGAAAACACCAACCAACGCATGTAGGGCAGAATTAGGCCGTTTTCCACTATTGATAAATGTACTAAAAAGATCACTAAATTTCTGGATGCACCTAAACACGAGCCCAACGGACACATTACATTTTAAAGCTCTGAAAACCCAAGAACTGAACCCCGCAAAGAGTCCCCTGAAGCAGCTGGTTCTGAGTCTCACTAACCCACTGACAAATACCAACAGCAACCAGACTCAGCCCAGCAATGCTTTCCTAACAAAGTCCTCCATCAATCAGGCTGTAAAACAAAGCAAGAGCAACTATCTGGAACATTGGAACGCACAAATCAAAACTCAAAACAAACTAGAAGTCTATCGGGCCCTAAAAACAAAGTATGAATGTGAAGAATACCTCTCTACTGTCAGAGATAGAAAGCAGCGACAGATCCTCACCAAGTACAGGCTCAGTGACCACAGTCTCGCCATAGAAAAGGGAAGACACAAAAAGTCCTGGTTGCCAAAAGAGCAACGGATATGTGGTCACTGCACGACAGATGAGGTGGAGACAGAGGTGCACTTTCTCCTGAAATGCCCAAAGTATAATCCAGAAAGAAGGGCATTTTTCAAGGAGCTGGAGCTCTGGATCCAAGAGTTCCAGGACCTAGAGGAGGCAGATCAGCTGCAGGTGGTTCTGGGAGGAGGTTCCGGACCAGTAGCCAGATCTGCAGCCAGGTACATCCTGTTGTGCCACAACCTGAGGGACAGTGGGTGAAGCTACAGGGTGTTATGACAACATCATTGATCATATTGATCGTACTGAGCATGGTGAGGAATATACGTGTGTACGGCACATTTCCTCACCGGTCTACAAAGTGGTTTTTTTATTTCTATTTCTATCTGTATTGTATTTTACCTGTTATTTATATAATTATTAATATTTTTTTTTTTTTTTTTTTTAATTTTATATTGTCTATATTGTGTGACATTTGTTTTTGTGTTCTCTGCGCTTTGGCAACATTAATGTAAACATTTTTCATGCCAATAAAGCACCTTTTGATTTGATTTGATTTGATTTGACAGACAGAGAGAGACAGAGACGTATACAGAGAGAGAGAGACAGAGAGAAAGAGAGACAGATAGAGAGACAGACAGACAAAAGAGAGACAAAGAGAGAAAGACAGAGAAACAGACAGAGAGAGACAGATACAGAGAGAGACAGAGAAGGAGAGACAGACATACAGACAGAGAGACAGACAGACAGAGAGACAGACAGAGGGACAGAGAGACAGGGTGAATACATTGTGAATGATGTCATGACGCCAATCGTGACTTCTTGTCTTTTTTTGCTACGTTGATGCTAGGATACTTAGCTTAAAATGCTAAAACATATTACTGTTTCTCTTCATGCTTTTTTCAACTATCTTTGGTAAAAGTGCTAATATGTTCTGTAAATGTAAAACACCCTGTTTGTTTAACACACTGGGAGGAGAGTAAACAAAACCATCTGTGTGGACTTTCTATTATTCCATCTGAACACAACGGTAACATCTAGTCATTTAGAAAACATGCTTGTACTGTATGTTCAGTGTGTGTGTTAGTGTATAATGGTGACATGTGTTACATACTGCAGAGTGTGATCGTGTATCGTATGGCATTAACTCACATGGCAAACAGGAGAACAATTCCCTACAAATGTACAGTACTGTGTTTCATTAAAAACCTATTGAAAAGTAATTACTTGCGACTTATTGATTACCTATTACACTCCTGAAAGGACTCTGGAGAAATTCCCATGAACGCAAGACTGTACTATTGTTTATACACTGATAACACTCCTCATATGCATGAACTATTTTCTTCATCATTAACTTCTCATGCTGAGGTTATTTTGGGGCCGTTTGGTAGTAAAAGACGTGCCCAAAATAAACAGAGTATATATTTGCAATTATCAGCTCCATGTGAATTATATTGATATCAAAATAAAGCATGGGCGTCACAGCTGTGGGGGATAGGGGTGTTGTGACACCCTCACTTCTCCACCCAGATGATTTCATACCCTCCACTTTTTCAGTTACTGTTGGTCACAATCACACCAAACAATATCTATGGTTTAAACTGTTTACCCGCCCGGGCGGCACAACAGCATATGTAAATGAAGCGCACCTCAGTTCACCGTTAATGTAAACAGCTCTTCTTCGTGGTGTTAACAAACAGTCAACCAGTAAATAATGAGAAATATTGCCGTTGTTAAACTAAGTTAACTAAACTATGTCTTGTTCTGTGACATTTACCCTCAGACAGTGGTTCTAGAAATTTTTTCAGTGATGTTCCTCCTGAGGAACATATTTTTAGTCGTCTCCCCTGACATGGACAAAACATTTTTGTGAGAAAAAAGAGGAAGAGTGTCTGTAAAATCAGTGTCTGATTTTTTTAAATCCAAATTTATATCAGTTTTTTTATCTCATAATTTTTTACTTTTTATCTCAGAATTTTGACTTATGAATTGAATTAATGTTTAATTGAAGAAAAACACTTTTTTTTCAGCCATATATTACTTTTTTAAGATAAAAATTTAACCATAAATGGATAATTGTTCGTTAATTTTCCGATGATAGATTCAGAATATTTTGCTCATGTGCCACAACCTAGACCACCCCCACATTTTAAATGGCTGTGACGCCCCTGAAATAAAGATCAGACTTGTGAGATGCCATCAGAAGTGTAAGCATCACTGTAGATGACACTGTGTCAGAGTAAATGCAGATGGAACACAAAATAAATGAAGATTTTTTACCCTCGCCCAGAAAAAAACTGCATTTTATAGTAAATATCACCTCTAAATATATGCAATGGGAGTTTTAAAAGTCTAGAAAATCATACAACAACATATACACATATACCTGTGGAAAAAATGATGTTGCTGAAGTTAAATTAAAGGTTTTTGTAAAGAGATGCCTGGGCGTTCTCCAGTTTGGCATCATCTGTGCCATTTGAGATTTCCTAGGCACCAAGTTATAAAATTAATTTAATTTGATTCACATGTTATTACAGTTGTTAAAAAAAATAAATCCTTGGTTTGAATATATAATATAAATGACCTATACTTTTGTATATAGTGCATAATGTGGCCTCAGTCATTTACGCAGGGCAGTAGCTCTGGCTTACTTTGGCCAATTTCAGTGATTGACATCTTATTTAAATCCTCTGACCCAATAGACTCAAGCTTCGGTCACTAAATACATGCCAATCACTCCATCAGTAAATCATGTGTGACCGAAACCGAACGTTTGCTTCGCCCAATCACAAACCAAATTTCGACCGTCGGAGCCCTCCTCCACTCTGCTATTGGACCACAAACACAACCAGGAAGTCTAATACTTTGTTCACAGCAGTTTTATTCCACTAAATATAACTTTGTCTGAAGGCAAAGACAAAAAAAGCGAGTTGTTTTGCTCTAATTTTGTTGTTGGTTCAATGAATGTTGGTTGAAAAGTGATGAAAATGGTTCTGTCATATGCTGTGGGGTCTCTGCTGGACAGCTAACGTGTGTTAGCTTTGTTTAGAGTGATCAGCTTATAGTCCTGTGTCATTTAAACAAAAGTTTATGGCGTTTACAGCAAAAACTGATTTAATCGGTTGTTGTTTAAACTGTGTTTGGTGGTCATAACAATGGTTTATATGAGCTTTTATCTGAGTTTCTGACCTTTCTGTGGATATGCATCGTTAGCATATGCATAAAAAATTATGAATAGATTCAGTTTGTTGCTCTACAGCCTGGTTGCCCCCAGGCTCGGGGGCAACCGGGAACAACAGGTTAATAAAGAGAAAAGATAGTGTGACTACAATGAGGAGGTGAGTCCAGATATATTAAACATAATTGTACAGTCTCTGATTTTTCTGTCAATTGTTTTTTAAAACCCTGGTGTTTATCCATAAAAGCAGCAAACAGGCAATTTCCAGTTGATATAACAGAGGTCCCCATCTACCACTGTGAAAGTGGAGATCTAGTTCAGTTCAGTTCACGTTTATTTACAAATCATTTAAAATATATATACAGGTACATTCATAATTTCCAGCCAGTTTGGAAGCAGAGTAACCCCAGAAGCTATCCATAATTTATAAACAGGGGCCCAAGGCATTAACCAAAAACTACAATTTATTACACAAACAATCCCTATTTCCAACTAAGCTAAAACTTAACTCTTGCTCTAAAAACAACCTAAGGCGATTCCAATAAATACAGACAGTATAGGATTTAATATCAACTCTTAAGCACAGGCACAAGAAATCTTGCGCCGTGCAAACCTTTTATCTCTTAATAGACAAAATGTGAGACTGTGGCTTTGACCTTTCAAGATCTCTCAAGGTCAAAGGTCATGATGCCATTTCAGAGCCTACATATAGTTTCTTATCTGAGTACTTATCACCACTCATTCTCAATGCTTGATATCATTTTCCTTTTCCTTGATGCCCTATATCTTGATGAGGTTCTCAGTACCGTTAGCAGAAAAACAAGCCTTTAGTATTATGCTAGCACCGCTATTGCTTGGATCTTGGTTAAAACAGTTTTAGCAAAAGCCAAATGAGCCTCCTGATGTTTCCTCCTGAGTCATGTGACCTTTCTGAGTTTGTAACCATGGAGACCTCTTATTGCAGTAATGTCTGGATGGTTGTGTGTGTTACCTTCATACTTTGGTTCTAGTGAAGGCGACATAATGTGATGATTAGAACCTATGGTGGGGAGTCCTTGCCCCAAGTGGAGGAGTTTAAGTATCTTGGGGTCTTGTTCACGAGTGAGGGAAGGATGGAGCGGGAGATCGACAGGCGGATCGGTGCAGCGTCTGCAGTGATGCGGACGTTGTATCGGTCCGTCGTGGTAAAGAAGGAGCTGAGCCGAGAGGCGAAGCTCTCGATTTACCGGTCAATCTACGTTCCTACCCTCACCTATGGTCATGAGCTTTGGGTCATGACCGAAAGGACAAGATCCCGGATACAAGCGGCCGAAATGAGTTTCCTCCGTAGAGTGGCTGGGCGCACCCTTAGGGATAGGGTGAGGAGCTCAGTCACCAGGGAGGAGCTCGGAGTAAAGGCGCTCCTCCTCCACATCGAGAGGGGTCAGTTGAGGTGGCTCGGGCATCTGTTTCGGATGCCTCCTGGACGCCTCCCTAGGGAGGTGTTCCGGGCATGTCCCATCGGGAGGCGGCCGCGGGGAAGACCCAGGACACGCTGGAGAGACAATGTCTCTCGGCTGGCCTGGGAACGCCTCGGGGTCCCCCCTGAAGAGCTGGAGGAGGTGTCTGGGGAGAGGGAAGTCTGGGCCTCCCTGCTTAGGCTGCTACCCCCCGCGACCCGCCCCGGATGAAGCGGTTGATAATGAATGAATGATAGAACCTATGATCCTCGGATACTTCTCTGCTCGTGGTGCCAGAAACCATATGAAATTATAATGCATCATACATTTAATACAATTATATCAACATCCTAGACTAGTAAATTAGTCCGCCTCTAAGTGTAAAAAATATTTTTGCCTGAATCGTTAGTCTACAGACGCTCCATAGAGCCTCAGCCAGGATGGGTTTAATTTCACTGGTCCAATCACAACGCTCCATTTGTCAGTTGGGTTTAGCACAATGACAACAGGGTTGAAGAAGTATGAATTTATTTACAGTCTATGGTCGAATACGCAGCATGGAAACAGACCTGATCGGATATTTTTCCTCCACTGTTAGCGGTGTGTTAACGTTAATTAGCCTAGCCTGTAGGATGTTAAAACAACCAGATAGATGCTAGTTTAGACTCGTTTTCGTCGCTCTGTATACGTTGCATTGTTTGTTGCTCTGATTGGTCATAGCGCTGGCCTATGACGTGCAGAGCAGTTTGAAAGACAGCCGTTGATCCCACCCCCGTACGCTTAAGATCAGTCTATGGATTGTATCCAGACTATGAATTCATATCACAGTTGGGCTTGGCAGGTTATCAACATCCTGGATGTGAAAGCATCTGCAGAGAAACTCCAGATTGGTCCTGATTTGACATCCCAGAAGGACACTAACGCCAAGTACACCACAAAGGTAGTGCAGTAGTGGTTTAACACTGCAACAACTATTTAAAACAAGTGTAAAGTAAATAAAAAAAGTAGAGCTCCTGTAATAATAATGAAAGAAAGTTGAAAAAAAAAATCACTTTCCTGGGCCTCAGTGTCAAAATGCTTTCCAGGAAAGCAATAAAAAGCTCTTTAAACTCCCATTTTTACAGAAATATCTCATGTTGTATCACAGGTAGTCACACCGTATAAACCACATTACACAATTGCACCATTACCTTGGAAACTGTAACACAAGGTGAGAACCTTTCACTTCCAG
>CM035793.1:44327533-44365033 GCA_020466265.1 Siphamia tubifer
TGAGGAAAATCTACTTTTACTTATTTATCAAATTCAAACTCCATGTTTAAGTTTACTCAACAAGAGATGAGAATTAAGTTGTTTTTAGAAGCCAAAAACTGAAAAGTATCTGTTGACACCACTTCATTTAATACATGAATGCCATTTTTTTAATTAATTGATTTAGATACAACCTACGACCTTTCTGTGTGGAGTTTGCATGTCCTCCCCTTAATTAGTTAATCTAAAATTGTCCATAGGTGTGAATGTGAGAGTGATTGTTTGTCTATATATGTTCAGCCCTGAGATGAACTGGAGACTCCCGCCTTCTCCCATTGTAGCTGGATTAGGCCCCCAGTGACCCCCGCGACCCTAGTGATGATAAAGCGGGTTCAGATAATGAATGATTTAGATACATTTTCTATGTTGCTAACATTGTTTTCTTTTAAAGACCTTATGGGGACGTGGTGGCGGTTCATGCATGAACATTACTTCCCCGATGCTCTGTGTTTCAGTGATATAATTACTAGAAAAAACATTATATCCTGAGACAAGTGCAGTGTTTGGGACTCCAATCAATGGCCTCCTTAGGACTCCATTCATTGTGCACTCCAAAAACCCAGCGTCCCCATGTGGAAACTGAAGGGAACTGAAACCAAACCGCCTCCGTAGGAAAACCTCAAATGTGTGGTGAGAATCCATGAGTGACGCTTCTGTCCTTCCTTAAACATTCTGTGTCTGCACTTTATTTATGGCCGACACTGCGAGTTGTTATGGGAAAATGTGGAAAAGTGGGTGCAACATGGGGGTATGTTATGAAGATACTTAATCGTAATCCGACAATGAAAATACTGCCGGCAAGAACGCTCCGTCACAAAAGGGAACCGGCCGTATTTCATGTCCTCTAAAGCAGCCACATGAGTGTATGCTACATAAAAGGTGTGAGTTTGCAGTGGGCTTTTAGAGCTACTCTGTCGGGCTGAGTAATAAACCACTCACTCTCTTTCTCCATGCTTAAACACTCTGCCTCTGAGCTACACTTTATATCACCCATTTTAAAATTTCCCTGCCCTGAACAGCACAGGTGATTTGTTGTATTTTCACCGCTGGGGCTGGTGGATTTTTTTTTTTTTTTAGCTTCTCCCCGCCGTGGTAATTGCCATGTCGACCTTGATGTAGATAGGATAAATGAAACATATCCTCTGTCAAGACTCTGCCATTAGTAGAGCAACAGAATTACCTCATTTCCTCTGTGATCTCTGTAAACAGTTCTGATTCTGAGCATGCCCACCCATTCTGCAATACTTTCCACAAGTGTGTGTGTGTGTGTGTGTGTGTGTGTGTGTGTGTGTGTGTGTGTGTGTGTGTGTGTGTGTGAGAGAGAGAGAGAGAAAGAGGGAGACAGAGAGAGAGAGAGGAAGTAAGAGAGAGAAAGAGAGAGAGAGAAAGTAAGAGAAAGAGAGAGAGAGAGAGAAAGAGGGAAAGTGAGAGAGAGAAAGAAAGAGAGAGAGAAAGTAAGAGAGAGAGAGAGAAAGAGAGAAAGAGAGAGAGAAAGAGAGAGAGAAAGTAAGAGAGAGAAAGAGAAAGAGAGAAAGAGAAAGAGAAAGAGAGAGAGAGAGAGAGCGAGAGAAAGAAAGAGAGAGAGAGCCCATTCCAGGTAACTAAATAAATACAATCCTGTCCAGTATGTGTATGTTGTCAAATGCCTCAATCAATTTTCACTATAAATTGTGTGTAGGTTCCTTTATGAAAAAAAATATTTCTCCATATCATATACTGACTATTAATATATAACTGCCTGAAACTGAACAAAAATATGTTTATAATATACAGAAAACATATATTGTGCAAATATATTACAATATATTTATATATATGTAAATATATATATATATATATATATATATATATATATATATATATATATATATATATATATATATATATATATATATATATATATATATATATATATTTTAAACCTGTCAAAATGAATGCAGATTAGTCCATTATTATGATTAATATGATTTGAAATTTGAATGCAATTAAATCGAACAGTTGTTTTTTTTCAAATTGTCAAAGGGTTGAATAAATAAATAAATAAACAAATAGATTTTCAATAAAATATATGGCAGCTTTTGTCTTTAGTGAAATATATGTTTAACATTTGTAAATATATGATTAAATCACATATTGCAGTATATTTTTGAATATAATGTATTCGATTTTCAATATATTTTCATATATTTTTATGTCATTGGGGCGGCTTACAGCTGACAGAAAATAGGTCCTCTAGAGAAAAGATGAGACTTTTTGTTGATCATGTAAAAGAATAGTAATATGGAAGTAGAGCTGCAGTCTGCGTCCAAAAGTGAATGTTACATATATTTATTTTAGACTGTGGGATTTATGGCAGTGCCTTTAATCATCGGTTTTGCTTGATCCAAAACACAAGCATCACTTTTCATCTAGAGTATTTTAAATCTGATTTGCAGAACAAAATGCAGCTCTGTTGCTGCCAAGATATGTATAGTCTTAATGTAATTTGTCATCTTAGCTTTTTGGAAGTTTTTTTTTTTTTTCAATTTGTCAATTGGCCGGCAGTAAACCAGATGGATGTCATGTGCTTTAGTTTTGCTTTTTTACTGTTTTCTCTCTGAACTTTTTGGGTTTACGCAAGAAAATCCAATGTTTACTTTATCATTTAATTATTTTGTGAACTTCTTAATCCTCATCGAAGTCACAGAAATGATGGAACTACCCGGATGGGGAGGTGAAATCAAGGTCGTTATCGCTAACGAAAATAAATTGTGAAAACTACAATTGAAAAAAGATTTTTGTTACTGAAATTGTCATGTTTGTCTCCACACCTTTTTCTGTTTTGTCTATTTCCCGTTTTATGTTGTTAAGTTTCCCTCCTGTGTTGTGCCTGCTGTCTTGACTTCTCTTATAATAATAATAATAATAATAATAATAATAATAATAATAATAATAATAATAATAATAGATGGGATACATGGGAATAAAAGATGGGACACAGCCTGAATGTTAGGTATGTGGGACCATATTCGCCTTATCCACCTGGCGGCCATTTTTACACTTGAGTACAGAAGTTACACAGAAATACACAGTTACAAACGTTGTCAATCAGTAGCTTCAGTGAACATTTGCTGGCCAACATGCCAGCAGTTTGGACCACCAATGTCTCCATTACACCAGAGTTAATGATCGATATTGTTGAAAGATGGGCGTGTGAGGACTGTAATATTCCCTGTTGGATGACTTGCTGAAAGGCTACAGTAACTGGGTTGAAGACTACGTGAAGTTTAAATAGGCTAATGGCACCACTAGCATGTCCAGAAAATCTGTCTACTGGGAACAGTAGACTGATGCAGCATTTTGAGATGCATTCATGCATGAAAAGTGCTATATAAATAAATTGATCGATTGAACAGTGCATATATTAAGGCGCATCTTGTCTCTGAAATAGAACCTCTACCACTTAGGTTTGTTGTCCCTCGGGTGCATGGTTTGTACCCGGGACTGCTAATGTACAACACAAGCATTTAAATGACATGATAATAAGAATAAAAGAAGAAGAATAAAAGAAGAATAGAATTAGCCAGTATTATCATGATAGTTTTCAACCCTATTCCACTGTTCAAGCAAGGTTTTACATATGACCTTTCATACTGAAACAGTGCACACTGACAGTAAAGCAGGATTGTCTTATGTCTTTTAAGTCTCTTATGGGAGAGAAACTGCAAAAAAAATATGAGACAGCAAAAATATAGATCAGCGGAACTAATTAAGGTCCAAATACACAAATAAATGAACTGAAGGTCAATTAAAATGGGTTTAGTAAAATATAAGCCCTTTATGTAAATTAATTAAATATTAGTAATTAAATATTACTTGACACTTCTGGCCGTATATTTACCATTTATGTGTCTTTGAAATATCCAAACCAGCGCAGATGCAGAATCTGATGTTTCGTTAGCCAAGTGACACTGACAAAAGCCATGCTAGCACAGTCTGTTTTTAATTTTCCTGATGCTAACGTCAGTAGCTGCTACTCGTGTACCTGGGCTTTTAAGGCAGCGCTGTGTGTCCTGGGCCTTTTCTCTCACACATCAGTGTATTGGTCTCCTGTGAGCTGCCATCTAATCCACCAGTCATCTGAATCCAGACCCTCATCTCACCAAGGTCGGGATGAAAGAGCATCTCAGTGGAGCCTGGGTCCGTCCGTGCGTGGCGGCGGGAAAGGGAGACGGCCTTAGTGTGAAATGTCAGTGCTTTTCCTGTGAAGCTCGACTCATCAAAGGAGGATTAGTGTCGGACTGATGGCCTCACTGGACGCCCAATCTCTGATGGGCTAATCTGACGCATCACAACTGATATGAGACTTTGGAGAAGATGTAGCTATAGACAACATTTACACCAACACACACACACACACACACAGATTTGGTTACTTCTGTGTTTTTGGATGAAAGAACTTCATCACGTCTATTTATTAACTTTAAAGCTGAACTCTATGACATTTTGAATATAACCCTTTCATGTTTAAGTTATGAGAACATTCACTTTTTTAGTTTCCCAAGTGTTTTTATTAAACATTTAGGAATGAAAAGAAAAACAAAACTAAATAACTTTATTTTAACATACCTAGTTTTGACGGAGTTACAAAAATGTCCATATTGCATTTAATTTTGGAAGTATTCATTCTTTTGTTGTGTGAAAACTAGTACTACCTTAACAGTACCTGGTTGTCATAGCAACAGTATTGACTTTACAGTGCATGGTCTTCATGGAAATAAAAACCAGTAAGGAACCAAAAACCAGTGAAGAAAAACCAAAAACCAGTAAAGAAGAACCAAAAACCAGTAAAGAACCAAAAACCAGTAAAGAAAAACCAAAAACCAGTAAAGAAAAACCAAAAACCAGTAAAGAAAAACCAAAAACCAGTAACGAAAAACCAAAAACCAGTAAAGGACCAAAAACCAATGAAGAAAAACCAAAAACCAGTAAAGAAGAACCAAAAACCAGTAAAGAACCAAAAACCAGTAAAGAAAAACCAAAAACCAGTAAAGAAAACCCCAAAAACAAGTAAAGAAAAACCGAAAAAACCAAAAACCAGTAAAGAACCAAAAACCAGTAAAAAAAAACAAAAACCAGTAAAGAACCAAAAACCAGTAAAGAACCAAAAACCAGTAAAAAAAACCCAAAACAAAACAGTAAAGAACCAAAAACTAGTAAAAAAAACCCAAAAACCAGTAAAGAACCAAAAACCAGTAAAAAAAACAAAAACCAGTAAAGAAAAATCGAAAAACCAGTAAAGAACCAACATATTAAAGTCGTTCTTATTTAATGCCGTCTTCAAATGCAGACTCTGTTCAAATAGACAAAGCACCTTCGACATTCATCAGAATTTAATGATGTCGTTGACAGGAAATGTGATAAATGTGATAAATGTGATAAATGTGATAAATGTGAACAGATGTTTCCATCTGTCACAGGGGAGGAGTCACCTGGAATAGTCCCTGGACTGTGAGGGTCAGTTATCTGTTTGGACATCCATCATCATCATCATCATCATTAACATTATCATTATCATTATTATTATTAGTAGTAGTATTAGTAGTATTAGTATTAGTAGTAGTAGTAGTAGTAGTAGTAGTAGTATAAGTAGTATTAGTATTAGTAGTATTAGTAGTAGTAGTAGTAGTAGTCGTAGTAGTAGTCGTAGTAGTAGTAGTAGTATTAGTAGTCGTAGTAGTCGTAGTAGTAGTCGTAGTAGTAGTAGTAGTATTGTTATTTTTTAATCTTTTACCAAGTAGCATAAATAATATTTTTGGTTGTGATGCAGTCGTCACCAGGTCATAAAACACTGTCAAACTCACCGCTTTATCTCACAAGTAATTACCTATCGATACCTGAGGGAGAAAAAATAATAGATTAAATAATATTTATTCCGTTTTCCATTTAATGCGAGAACTGACAATAAATAATGTTGACATGGTTTTTACTGTGCTTTATTTATAGTATTTGATTTGGCATTTTGTTTTGGAGAACGGCTAAAAATGGTGTTTTTAGTGCCACTGCAAATGTGCATTGATTCGAAATATCAATTATTAGTCTGTATTATTAAAAATAATCGCGAGTGTTCGTCCATGTCAGCCCACTTGTAGAAGGTGATGTGTTTTCATAGTCACTTTATTCTGTATGTGTGACTTTATTCTGTGACATATATGATAATAGTATATTTAGTCCTTACTTTACTACTTTATTAACTTGATCTGGTTCTGTTTTGCTCCGCTCACACAACCATATGTACCATGTGGTTCAAGTTTACTTCAAAATGAAAGAGCCAATCAGTGACTCAGGGTGGGACTACCATGTGACTGGGCGGTGTTGTGGCTGGTGTGAAATAAAGCAGTGTTGTCTTTTCACATACACAACAATGGCAGCGTGCGCTCGGTATGGACTGGTCTATTTCCAGTGTTTTGACGACTCTACCACATGTTCAGAGGACGACTGTGGAAACGTTTGTTAATGGAAATGACGTCTTCGCTCGTTTTCCAACCGGGTTTGACCAGAGTTTGATCTATCAGATGGTTCCACTGGTGGATACAGTAATAGTACCAGTGCAGAAGCCCATGGTTGTTGTGCCCCCCCCCCCCCTGGTGGTGTTTGTAGAGGACCAGGTCAAAGAGGCTGATAGTAAACTGGAACTAGAGGAAGAAATGACAACCACATGCTAGCATAGTGTTCGTTAGCCCTGAGTCATGGCTGAAGGATAAATGGAGAACCATGCTTTCCTACTATGTTTACCAGAAGAACTGGTTGGGCATCGTAGCAAACGAGGTTATAAATAAACGTCATATAAACGTCATATATAAATGGTGAGTTTAAACCTCTTCTGTTGACGTGTTTATACCTGATGAAAACTGTTTTCACTGATTAAGCGGTTTGACTTTAACATGAGTGGATGAAGTGACGCGTCAGTCATGATGACAGACAGATTTGTCATCGAATCACATGCAAGGATTTTAGATAAGGCCCCTCCTTTGAAAACTGATTGGCTGTGGAAGGGTCCCAGATGGTGTTGTGAGATAACCTGACTGATCTGTTAGCAAAAGATCTGTTTTCAAAGGAGGAGCCTTCTCTAACATCCTGGTCTGTTAACAAGACCACATTTTGTTCATTTTGTTGAATATTTTGTTCATATTTGCTCATTTTCTTGATTCTTTAGTTCAGCTTTTTCATTATTTTGATCATTTTAGCCAATTTTCTTGATTTAATTACATTTTTTGTTAATTTTGGTTAATTTTGTTCATTTTTGTTAAATTCATTGATTATTTTTGGTCATATTTGTTCATCTTCTTGATTATTTAGTTCAATATATTGATTACATGGCTATAGATTATTTTTTTTCTTCAGACATTAAATATGTTAAATCTTATATACTTTAATCAGATGAAGCATTTTAATTATAGACCAGTGTAAAAGTATATTAAGAGTAATAATATAAAATGGACAAAATAATATGAAGTCATTAAAATTTTCTTGACCCCCAAATAAAAAGAACAAGCCATAAACAACGATTCGCAGTGACGCTCAAATCCGCCTCCACTTTTAAATGAAATAAACTCAGCCTGATGGTGGGTTGGGTTTGACAGTTGTTTTCCGTGTCTTTGAATCCTTAAACAGACTTTGTTTCCAGACATGACGCAGAAGTTGTAACTTCATTATAAAAGTTAATCAGTTGAGTCTGATGATCATTTATCTAGTTTATTCTGTAAAAGGTCACATTCTAGGAAAGCGGTGGTATTGGCTAATAACTGGATAATAACTTAAACTTTACAATCATCAGTGGTTTTTATTTTTATCAAAGTTCATGGATGTCTATGAAACTCTAAAATACCACACACGCTGCACTTTACACTGGTTTGACTGGTTTTGAATTAGTTTTATTTTGCAGCTTATTTCTATAGAAAAAGGTCAAGGTCAGGTTAACGTATGTAAGGCATTGACAACCAACCAAAATGTCCAAAGTTCTGTACAAAGATAGAGGTAAAAAAAAAGTACAATACATGATAAAACTCGTTAAAAAAAATCTAAATATTTAAATGTCAAATGACTACATTTTTTTTGTCATTTATTTTTTTATTTATTCATTTATTTTTATTATTATTCAATATTTTGTATTTCTGGTATTTTTTTTTTTAATTTTATTTTTTTTTAGAATATTTAATCAGATTCATCACAGGGTTGCTGTAGCTTAATTTCAATTAATTACAATTAAATATCTTTCACATGTTTTAAATAAATATATATTTTTCTTTGAAGTATGGCACATCAAAGACAGAGGATCAACATTTCAGTAAACTAATAATAATAATAAACAAAACAAATAATTAACATTGATGCAACACACAAAATATATATAAATATGTTTTTGGGGGGTTGTCACCAAAATATACAAGAGCAAAGCTAACATAACAAATAGAGCCAATGATAAAAAACTATCACAGCTGTGATAGTTTTTTTTATCAACAAAAGGGAGTCATTCAATAGATCATAAAATCAATACCACTGTGGCTGTGAATGGTGTAGGAAACCCCCAAAGCTCTTCTGGGGTAACATCTGACTGACCAAAAGTAGGTAACTGGGTAATGACATGTTACTGTGGTTAAAGCTGTTAAATGTTATGCAGGAGGTTGTTGGTGAAAAACTAATATTGGGGAAATGACTTTCTTTGATCTGGATTGAAATCTGTGGAGAACTGAAGGAAGATGTTAGTGACAGACTGGAAAAATAAACTAAGTCGTAAACAAATAGTTTGCAAAAAGCTCATTTTGACAAACAAATTAATACATTTTGTGCCCAATGCTTAGATCAGGGGTGTCCAAATCCAGTCTTGGAGGGCCTGTATCCTGCCTGTTTTAAATATGTCCGTCTTCCACCACACCTGGTTCAATGAATGATCAGCTGATCATGAAGCTCAGGGAAAGTCTGATAATGATGAACAGGATGAAAAATAAGTCACTTCAGACAAAAAAATCAGTGGAGAAGAGAAACTGTGACTGTATATATTATATGTAAATGACTATTATCTCATATTTTTGACTTTTTATCTCATAATTTCAACATTTTATCTTAAAATTATGCATTTTTTATCTCATATTTATAACTTTTTTTTTTTTTTTAAATCTTATGACTTTTTTTAATCTCAATTGTGGCTTTCCTATCAAGTCACACTTGATAGTCCTGACCAGATGATTTCATGTTGCCCATCAAAATATTCTCATTTTACATCCGTGTAAATGACACAGCGTTACCACTAGCAGCTTAGTTTCCAGTAATTTCCAGCCTTTGTGAATCACACACTTTATGTTCGTCTCCCTCGCAGTGCTTTTGTGCCTGTGAAAGCCTGACAATCCCCTGGTGGATTTTGCCCTCAGTGTTGGCTGCTCACCCTTGTGCAGCTGTACCAACCAGGTTTCAAAGGTTTCACCGTTCCCTCCGTGGGTTTATGCCATGAGCTCAGGCAGGACTGATGTCACCGTCGTTTTATGGATAATTAACAGTTACATCATCTGGCCAGGACTATCAAAGTTTGTTGTGGGAGTTGAGTTTCAAAGGCTGTAATGACCCTCCAGTCCACGCTCTGTCACTGACGTCTCACTGTTGATGTGAAAGATCCTGTTTGAAAGGGTGATTCATAAGTTGGGGAGATTTCAGCAGCTCAAATGCCAGGATCGTTTCACCCGCGCAGGATAATTCTCCACCAAATATTTACCAACGCAGTGACAGTTACATCTATTTGGAAGTTTTTAAAAATCAGATAGTCTGAGCGGTGGCACACCTTAAAGGAGGAGCGCAGCAGCAAAGGACTTTTTTTTTTTTTTTTAATTATTATTTTCTGCAGGAGCATGAACCTTAACCAACCAACAAGCTTCAAATGATTGATCTCTCTCTCTCTCTCTGTCTCTCTGTCTCTCTCTCTCTCTCTCTCTCTCTCTCTGTCTCTGTCTCTCTGTCTCTCTGTCTCTCTGTCTCTCTCTCTCTGTCTCTCTCAATCTCTCTCTCTCTGTCTCTCTCAATCTCTCTCTCTCTGCTGTCTCTCTGTCTCTCTCTCTGCTGTCTCTCTGGCTCTCTCTCTCTGTCTCTCTCTCTGCTGTCTCTCTGTCTCTCTGTCTCTCTCAATCTCTCTGTCTCTGTCTCTCTCTCTCTGTCTCTCTGCTGTCTCTCTGTCTCTCTTTCTTTCTCTCTCTCTCTCTCTCTCTCTCTGTCTCTGTCTCTCTCTCTCTGCTGTCTCTCTTTCTCTCTCTCTCTCTCTCTCTCTGCTGTCTCTCTTTCTCTCTCTCTCTCTCTCTCTGCTGTCTCTCTCTCTCTCTCTCTCTCTCTCTCTCTCAACATTAAAGTGGTGGTCTTTCCCCCCAGTCTTTCCCCTTGTTACCCGAGCAGAACACCCTTCATAGTCAGAGGAGGCGGGGCTAAAAGGTTGTCTTTCAAATCCTCTGTATGCAATAGGACGGTACTACAACCAATCAGTGTAATCTTTAGGATGACGTAGTTAGACGCTGGAAAGTTGACGGAGGAGTCTGGATAAAGTTAGGAATGACTAAACAAAATGGTGGATTACGGAGCTGAACGACTGTTGTCGCTCCTGTAAAAAGAATTTAAAGACTGTTGACGTTTTCTCACATTCTTCACTCATCTGTGATAAAAGGAAATCTACACCTGTTGTTTTTCTTCTACTGTTGTTGTACAACAGTAGAATTTTGTACAACAAAATGTTTCCTCTGCATTTAACCCTTCCTTGATGTCGTTGGGGCACCTGTGATGAGCAGTGGGCACCCATGGGCGGCGCCCGGGGACCCATCTCCTGCTGTAGAACCAGGCTAATGGTCAGAATCACCTGCTGGAGGATTTTAACATGTTTTTGGGTGATGGGGGAAACCAAAGCACCCAGAGCAAACCCATCCAGACACAGGGAGGGTATAATTCTAACTCCACACAGAAAGGTCTACACAGTCTGGGAATCAACCAGATCTTTTTGCTCTGAAGCAAGCGCTCACCGCTCAGCCACCATGTTTGTGTTTTTGTCTGTGCATCTTTCTTGTGTTTGCAGCATTTTATCGATGTGGTGCGTTTGCCCCTGTCGGCCACCGTAGACACCCCGATATCTCACGAAGATTTAAAGTTTTCAAACGCTTCCCTTTCTTTGCACTCATTTCCGATTCTTCACTTTCATAGAGGTGGTCTCGCTACAGTATTTACTGCTTTGGGACTAATGGGGAGAGCGCTGCACCATGTGGTGGTTCCAGCTAAATCAACCGTTTTGCAACAAATAAACTGCAGGACAAATAGGAACATCATTCTTAATTTGGAAAGCTGACAGGGCAAGAAATGAGAACCATACAAAGAGCCAGTAGTGTGCTCTTCATTAAAGTCTCTGTCCTCCACACATGGCAAAACAGATTGGGATTGTGGCACTGACAGGCTGTGGACAATTACAAGTGATGTGTTTATGGATTTTCATTGTGATCCCATCTGAAATATAGCTCCTGTCATTGCTACGAATACATGTATAAAGAAGTGCATTAGAGGACTTTAACTAAGAGCCCATTGTTATGTAAGAAAAACACACACTGGTAATACACCAGAGTCAAAGATGGTTTGTTTACAGAGTTATGAGTTATTTTATTAGCTTTTTCTATGCTTGTTTTTCTCGATTATTTCTCCTTCTGCAATTTTATTGACATAATGTGAATATATTTACAAAGACAACGTTGGGGTCAGGGTTGATATAGCAGTTACATAATGTTATAGAACAGGAATATGTTCCCACATACTGTAGACACGTCATTCTTATAATGTGTGTGTGTGTATATATATATATATATATATATATATACACACACACACACACAGACACACTATATCTATATTTAACAGGCGTAAGGCAGAGAAGGAGCAGATAGTGTGAAGAACTATCTTAATCTTTGAATGGATCTGATGCATTTCATTTCTGCACACTTGCTCCTTTTTTTGGCAACTATTTATTAACCCAGTCACTGGAATAAAATGTTCATTTTGCAACAAAAAAAGCTGATATCTGCAAGTATTTAGGAAACCATGTAGGAATTGCAGCTATTTTTTCTCATGCCCTTGCCTCTTATTTGCCTGCATTTAATTTCTTTTCACCTGTGAAAATGTGTACCTTATTTTCTCGATCTATATTTTCGGACTGGAATATACAAGTCGTATTTTTTGAAGAAGATTTATTTAATAAACTCCTACACCAAGAAAAGACATTTCATCTTAAAATAAAAACTAGAAAAATAGAATGGAGAACAACAGGCTGAAAACGTGTACGGTATGCTAACGAAACACATTCAGCTAATGTTATAGGACACATAAAAAACCAACTGAGAAGGTGCCTGGTATGTTAAAGTAACAGATTAACTATAACTGGCTTCGGTAAGACTTTAATCGACCAGTTAGCCTCGCGAGATACATCAGAGGAAAGAGGTGTTGTGATTGGTTCAAGCTTCGACACCGCCTTTTCTGGCTTTGACCAGAAGCGAACTGAGGTATTTGAGGGATGTGGGTCAACCACACACTTCAGCCAATCACGAATAAGAGCATTGGAAAGTCGTGACAAGCAGAAACTTTTAGCACCTCTGTCTGGAATTGTTTAGACGTGTGGTCGTGCAGATGCTTGACCAGGCCTTTAGTACAGCTGCTCATCATGGGTGTTTCCTTCAGTTTAACCCTCAGTAACTGAAAAGTCAATTGGGTTCAGATCAGGTGACTGACCGGGCCACTGAGGACCATCCTGTTCCTTTACCTTTAAATGCTCCCAGGGTGGTTTTCTTGTTTATACCCATGTTTTGGAATTCAAGCGAGGGTTAATGTTAGGGTAAGATGGCCAAGAGCCTAGCCTCTTGTTTGGACTTGAAGAGAACATGAGCAACAGTTCATTCTGGGTAATAACTTGTGTTTGTTATGTGTATTAAAAGACTGGAATTAAAGGGGATTCTGAGTGTTTTCCTCAGAGTGCAAAACTCCTGCACCTTTGTCTTTTGTACTTTAATATTTCACAACAACCTGCATGTATATTATTTTTTTCAACAAAAATAACCTTTAATATTACCACAGTCCTGCTCAGAGACCAAAACAAACAGTGGAGACAGACCAGCTGGTTTCAAGTCCAAATTATTATTTATTTTAACTAAAATAAAGACACTTAAAATAATGCACTCTTTGGTGTATAAGTAATAAAAGGCAGGCATACGCGTGTGTGTGTATGTGTGTGTGTGTGTGCCTCACATGTATTAGTTAATTACTTGTACTTGTAGTCAGCATTAAAATGACTCACACCGTCACTGTCATGGTTCAGTTTCTCCACAGTAGCTGGTTTGAAGATTTATTTCTTGGGTCTGTCATTCCTACACTGGGTATTTCCATTTCTGGTGTGCTATTAGCACAGTGCTAAGCTAGTGATATTAGCACAGTACTAGGCTAGTGCTATTAGCACAGTGCTAAGCTAGTGATATTAGCACAGTACTAGGCTAGTGCTATTAGCACAGTGCTAAGCTAGTGCTATTAGCACAGTACTAGGCTAGTGCTATTAGCACAGTGCTAAGCTAGTGCTATTAGCACAGTACTAGGCTAGTGCTATGAACATAGTACTAGGCTAGTGCTATTAGCACAGTGCTAGGCTAGTGCTATGAACACAGTACTAGGCTAGTGCTATTAGCACAGTAAATGGTAAATGGACTGCACTTATATAACGCTTTTCCACCTTCATGGTGCTCAAAGCGCTTTACATTAGCCTCACATTCACCCATTCACACACACACTCATACACCAGTAGGTTTCTAAGGTCTAAGGTCAGTCCTACTGGGGACCTAAGTCAGGGTTCAGTATCTTCCCCAAGGACACTTCGACATGTGGACAGCCAGAGCCGGAACGCGAGCCACCAACCTCTCGGTCATTGGGCGACCCACTCTACCAACTGAGCCACAGCCGCCCGTACTACTAGTACTAGGCTAGTGCTATTAGCACAGTGCTAGGCTAGTGCTATTAGCACAGTGCTAGGCAACTTAGCTCATCACAGAGGCTTTCAAACATGGTGCAGTTTCTGCTTTAAGGTAATCGTTGTGCAGAACCAAGTGCTTCATTAAATCAGTATTCCAGCCTGTCTTTAACACCTGTAGCATATGGAAGAATCTGGAACCTCTTGTGAACTGTAACTGCACTTTTTGCTTTTGAAATGTTTATGTCACTGCTGCGTGTGCACGCCTCTGTTAAAGGTGGACAGAGGGTGTAATGAAACAACACCTTCATTTATGTGTGGTATAATTCATTCCTTCATAATTCAAATTCATGTTAGATTTCGGTCTGGTTACTACACTGAATGTCGCAAAGACTTTTCACGCACCTCCCCAAAAACCCACCGTAGACAGTGTCACAGATAGCATGACAGAGAAGACAAGAAAAGAGGCCTCTGATTGGTCCATTACTACATCCGCTCTCCACGCACTTCCACTTCCCTTTGACCTTCTCTTCCTCCATAGATAAATACTCCACCCACCACATTTAACCACAATTCTAGTAAGTTTGTGAAAGTACCCCTTGCGTTGTGGTAGTGAATAACATAGCTCATATCATGTACTCCACTGCACAACAAAATTTGGCATAAATTATAAATATTTGCAACAAGCTAACTGTGACATTTTGGCTCGAGAGCAGAAACCTTTAAGCCACTGAAATCTGCCAAGTATTGGTTCAGAAAAACATCCAGGACATAACATGTTGAAACGGTCAATAACGTATTGAGTTTTCTTATAAACAATACTATAAACAAAAAAATTTAATTAATTCCCTCCATTTGTCTGATGCAGCCACATCTTTTGAAATACAAGAAAAAAAAAATTTCCACAAATATTTCATGATAATATTAGAAATAGTGTCAAATATTAAGGGCGTTTTAACTACTGTACACTTTTACCTGCATAATGAATGTAAATACTTTACAGACACCTCTGTCAACTGCAGATTTGCTGCTGTAATGAAATTGCTCAAAACATACAATGGAAAAACTCAGCATGATATACAAATTAATTCACATAAACTGCTTCATGTGCTTGTTTTTTTTACCTGTGGATAAGTAAAGATGAAAAAGTCCATCATGTTGTCCCATTACATTAGCTTGGCTATTTAAAACACATTAGATGGAAGCATTTCACATCAACATGCATGGGACATTAAATTACCATTAAATGAAGTTCTACCAACCTAGTGTTAAACAATAATTAGTGCTCCGTCATTAAGAGGCAGTAAGTGTAGGTACAGATATGACATACATTCACATTTGCACTTGAACTGCTTGTATATATTCATTTATAAAACATCGTCGTAGTATATGTTCAGTTTGTTTAATATCGTACGTGTTTGTATATGATGGCTAGAAAGTTAATAGTAGAGAGAGAGAGACAGTAAGAGAGAGAGAGACAGACAGACAGGCCGACAAAAGAGAGACAGAGAGAAAGAGAAAGAAAAACAGAGACAGACAGAGAGAGACAGATACAGAGAGACAGACACAGAGAGAAAGACAGACAGAGAGAGATACAGAGAGAGAGACAGACAGATAAAAGAGAGACAGAGATAAAGAGAAAGAAAGACAGAGAGACAGACAGAGAGAGACAGAGACGCATACAGAGAGAGACAGATACAGAGAGACAGACAGACAAAAGAGAGAGAGACAGACAGACACAGAGAGAGAGAAAGACAGAGAGACAGAGAGAGATACAGAGACAGACAAAACAGAGACAGAGAGAAAGAGAAACAAAGACAGACAGAGACAGAGACACATACAGAGAGAGAGAGAGAGAGAGAGAGAGAGAAACAGAGACAGATAGAGAGACAGACAGACAAAAGAGAGGCAGAGAGAGAAAGAGAGAAAGACAGAGAAACAGACAGAGAGACAGATACAGAGAGAGACAGACATACAGACAGAGAGACAGACAGAGGGACAGAGAGACAGGGTGAATACATTGTGAATGATGTCATGATGCCAATCGTGACTTCTTGTCTTTTTTTTGCTACGTTGATGCTAGGATACTTAGCTTAAAATGCTAAAACATATTACTGTTTCTCTTCATGCTTTTTTCAACTATCTTTGGTAAAAGTGCTAATATGTTCTGTAAATGTAAAACACCCTGTTTGTTTAACACACTGGGAGGAGAGTAAACAAAACCATCTGTGTGGACTTTCTATTATTCCATCTGAACACAACGGTAACATCTAGTCATTTAGAAAACATGCTTGTACTGTATGTTCAGTGTGTGTGTTAGTGTATAATGGTGACATGTGTTACATACTGCAGAGTGTGATCGTGTATCGTATGGCATTAACTCACATGGCAAACAGGAGAACAATTCCCTACAAATGTACAGTACTGTGTTTCATTAAAAACCTATTGAAAAGTAATTACTTGCGACTTATTGATTACCTATTACACTCCTGAAAGGACTCTGGAGAAATTCCCATGAACACAAGACTGTACTATTGTTTATACACTGATAACACTCCTCATATGCATGAACTATTTTCTTCATCATTAACTTCTCATGCTGAGCTTATTTTGGGGCCGTTTGGTAGTAAAAGACGTGCCCAAAATAAACAGAGTATATATTTGCAATTATCAGCTCCATGTGAATTATATTGATATCAAAATAAAGCATGGGCGTCACAGCTGTGGGGGATAGGGGTGTTGTGACACCCTCACTTCTCCACCCAGATGATTTCATACCCTCCACTTTTTCAGTTACTGTTGGTCACAATCACACCAAACAATATCTATGGTTTAAACTGTTTACCCGCCCGGGCGGCACAACAGCATATGTAAATGAAGCGCACCTCAGTTCACCGTTAATGTAAACAGCTCTTCTTCGTGGTGTTAACAAACAGTCAACCAGTAAATAATGAGAAATATTGCCGTTGTTAAACTAAGTTAACTAAACTATGTCTTGTTCTGTGACATTTACCCTCAGACAGTGGTTCTAGAACTTTTTTCAGTGATGTTCCCCCTGAGGAACATATTTTTAACCCTCTCCCCTGACATGGACAAAACATTTTTGTGAGAAAAAAGAGGAACAGTGTCTGTAAAATCAGTGTCTGATTTTTTTAAATCCAAATTTATATCAGTTTTTTTATCTCATAATTTTTTACTTTTTATCTCAGAATTTTGACTTATGAATTGAATTAATGTTTAATTGAAGAAAAACACTTTTTTTTTTCAGCCATATATTACTTTTTTAAGATAAAAATTTAACCATAAATGGATAATTGTTCGTTAATTTTCCGATGATAGATTCAGAATATTTTGCTCATGTGCCACAACCTAGACCACCCCCACATTTGAGATGCCATCAGAAGTGTAAGCATCACTGTAGATGACACTGTGTCAGAGTAAATGCAGATGGAACACAAAATGAATGAAGATTTTTTACCCTCGTCCAGAAAAAAACTGCATTTTATAGTAAATATTACCTCTAAATATATGCAATGTGAGTTTTATAAGTCTGGAAAATCATACAACAACATATACACATATACCTGTGGAAAAAATGATGTTGCTGAAGTGAAGAAGAGTTAAATTAAAGGTTTTTGTAAAGAGATGCCTGGGCGTTCTCCAGTTTGGCATCATCTGTGCCATTTGAGATTTCCTAGGCACCAAGTTATAAAATTAATTTAATTTGATTCACATGTCATTACAGTTGTTAAAAAAAATAAATCCTTGGTTTGAATATATAATAGAAATGACCTATACTTCTGTATATAGTGCATAATGTGGCCTCAGTCATTTACGCAGGGCAGTAGCTGTGGCTTACTGTGGCCAATTTCAGTGACTGACATCTTATTTAAATCCTCTAACCCAATAGACTCAAGCTTTGGTCACTAAATACATGCCAATCACTCCATCAGTGAATCATGTGTTTGACCGAATACATGTGACACGCTCTGACGAACGTTTGCTTCGCCCAATCACAAACCAAATTTCGACCGTCGGAGCCCTCCTCCAGTCTGCTATTGGACCACAAACACAACCAGGAAGTCTAATACTTTGTTCACAGCAGTTTTATTCCACTAAATATAACTTTGTCTGAAGGCAAAGACAAAAAAAGCGAGTTGTTTTGCTCTAATTTTGTTGTTGGTTCAATGAATGTTGGTTGAAAAGTGATGAAAATGGTTCTGTCAAATGCTGTGGGGTCTCTGCTGGACAGCTAACGTGTGTTAGCTTTGTTTAGAGTGTTCAGCTTATAGTCCTGTGTCATTTAAACAAAAGTTTTTGGCGTTTACAGCAAAAACTGATTTAATCGGTTGTTGTTTTAACTGTGTTTGGTGGTCATAACAATGGTTTATATGAGCTTTTATCTGAGTTTCTGACCTTTCTGTGGATATGCATCATTAGCATATGCATAAAAAATTATGAATAGATTCAGTTTGTTGCTCTACAGCCTGGTTGCCCCCAGGCTCGGGGGCAACCGGGAACAACAGGTTAATAAAGAGAAAAGATAGTGTGACTACAATGAGGAGGTGAGTCCAGATATATTAAACATAATTGTACAGTCTCTGATTTTTCTGTCAATTGTTTTTTAAAACCCTGGTGTTTATCCATAAAAGCAGCAAACAGGCAATTTCCAGTTGATATAACAGAGGTCCCCATCTACCACTGTGAAAGTGGAGATCTAGTTCAGTTCAGTTCACGTTTATTTACAAATCATTTAAAATATATATACAGGTACATTCATAATTTCCAGCCAGTTTGGAAGCAGAGTAACCCCAGAAGCTATCCATAATTTATAAACAGGGGCCCAAGGCATTAACCAAAAACTACAATTTATTACACAAACAATCCCTATTTCCAACTAAGCTAAAACTTAACTCTTGCTCTAAAAACAACCTAAGGCGATTCCAATAAATACAGACAGTATAGGATTTAATATCAACTCTTAAGCACAGGCACAAGAAATCTTGCGCCGTGCAAACCTTTTAGCTCTTAATAGACAAAATGTGAGACTGTGGCTTTGACCTTTCAAGATCTCTCAAGGTCAAAGGTCATGATGCCATTTCAGAGCCTACATATAGTTTCCTATCTGAGAACTTATCACCACTCATTCTCAATTCTTGATATCATTTTCCTTTTCCTTGATGCCCTATATCTTGATGAGGTTCTCAGTACCGTTAGCAGAAAAACAAGCCTTTAGTATTATGCTAGCACCGCTATTGCTTGGATCTTGGTTAAAACAGTTTTAGCAAAAGCCAAATGAGCCTCCTGATGTTTCCTCCTGAGTCATGTGACCTTTCTGAGTTTGTAACCATGGAGACCTCTTATTGCAGTAATGTCTGGATGGTTGTGTGTGTTACCTTCATACTTTTGTTCGAGTGGAGGCGACATAATGTGATGATTGGAACCTATGGTGGGGAGTCCTTGCCCCAAGTGGGGGAGTTTAAGTATCTTGGGGTCTTATTCACGAGTGAGGGAAGGATGGAGCGGGAGATCGACAGGCGGATCGGTACAGCGTCTGCAGTGATGCGGACGTTGTATCGGTCCGTCGTGGTGAAGAAGGAGCTGAGCCGAGAGGCGAAGCTCTCGATTTACCGGTCGATCTACGTTCCTACCCTCACCTATGGTCATGAGCTTTGAGTCATGACCGAAAGGACAAGATCCCGGATACAAGCGGCCGAAATGAGTTTCCTCCGTAGAGTGGCTGGGCGCACCCTTAGGGATAGGGTGAGGAGCTCAGTCACCAGGGAGGAGCTCGGAGTAAAGCCGCTCCTCCTCCACATCGAGAGGGGTCAGCTGAGGTGGCTCGGGCATCTGTTTCGGATGCCTCCTGGACGCCTCCCTAGGGAGGTGTTCCGGGCATGTCCCATCGGGAGGCGGCCGCGGGTAAGACCCAGGACACGCTGGAGAGACAATGTCTCTCGGCTGGCCTGGGAACGCCTCGGGGTCCCCCCTGAAGAGCTGGAGGAGGTGTCGGGGGAGAGGGAAGTCTGGGCCTCCCTGCTTAGGCTGCTACCCCCGCGACCCGGCCCCAGATGAAGTGGTTGATAATGAATGAATGAATGAATGAATGATAGAACCTATGATCCTCGGATACTTCTCTGCTCGTGGCGCCAGAAACCATATGAAATTATAATGCATCATACATTTAATACAATTATATCAACATCCTAGACTAGTAAATTAGTCCACCTCTAAGTGTAAAAATATTTTTGCCTGAATCGTTAGTCTACAGACGCTCCATAGAGCCTCAGCCAGGATGGGTTTAATTTCACTGGTCCAATCACAACGCTCCATTTGTCAGTTGGGTTTAGCACAATGACAACAGGGTTGAAGAAGTATGAATTTATTTACAGTCTATGGTCGAATACGCAGCATGGAAACAGACCTGATCGGATATTTTTCCTCCACTGTTAGCGGTGTGTTAACGTTAATTAGCCTAGCCTGTAGGATGTTAAAACAACCAGATAGATGCTAGTTTAGGCTCGTTTTCGTCGCTCTGTATACGTCGCATTGTTTGTTGCTCTGATTGGTCATAGCGCTGGCCTATGACGTGCAGAGCAGTTTGAAAGACAGCCGTTGATCCCACCCCCGTACGCTTAAGATCAGTCTATGGATCGTATCCAGACTATGAATTCATATCACAGTTGAGCTTGGCAGGTTATCAACATCCTGGATGTGAAAGCATCTGCAGAGAAACTCCAGATTGGTCCTGATTTGACATCCCAGAAGGACACTAACGCCAAGTACACCACAAAGGTAGTGCAGTAGTGGTTTAACACTGCAACAACTATTTAAAACAAGTGTAAAGTAAATTAAAAAAAGTAGAGCTCCTGTAATAATAATGAAAGAAAGCTGAAAAAAAAATCACTTTCCTGGACCTCAGTGTCAAAATGCTTTCCAGGAAAGCAATAAAAAGCTCTTTAAACTCCCATTTTTACAGAAATATCTCATGTTGTATCACAGGTAGTCACACCGTATAAACCACATTACACAATTGCACCATTACCTTGGAAACTGTAACACAACGTGAGAACCTTTCACTTCCAGAGCATATGATCAATACCTTTATATACAGGTTTCAGAAGCATGCTAGTTTTATGAACTAAAAGCTCTACTGTTGCTTCTGCTTCTACTCTGGTAACTCTACACTGCAGACTGATTTAAGAAATAATAAAAAAAGCTAACAGCTGGCCCACAGGATGGTTATTGATTTCCCTCAGCAGAGTCAGATCAAGAGGTACATTTATGATCACACAGGGTGCAAGAAATTATACCATAGCACAAACCCTCATATTGATTGGATGAAGTGGTGAGAACTGTTAAAATGTTAACCACTGTGTACACGTTTTTACCAAGATGGTAGAAAGACAGCAAAAGGAGAGGAGAGTTAACAGAAAAAACTGAAAATATGTCAGAGGAACCTACGAAAAGTCAACCAGACCTCAATCATCCTACTAATGTGTACAAAAAGCACAGAGAGAGAGAGAGAGAGACAGACAGACAGAGACAGACAGACAGAGACAGAGAGAGAGAGAGAGAGACAGAGAGATAGAGACAGAGACAGAGAGAGAGAGAGGTGTTAATAAATAGAAGTATATATCATTATATATTTAGTAATACACTTCACAATATATGTGTAGTTTCAATGAAACTATCTGTAAAAATATACGGCAGTTTCACCCTTTCCTCTCTGTTTTACGCGGGGAAAGGCTTTATACCCCTATAAGGGGTATAAAGGGGTGAAATGGGATTCAGCTTTTTTCTTCAATGCAATATACATTTTGTAAATGTCATTATATGATCAAACCATATATTGTAGTTCATTGGATAATATATGCACTACTTTTCCATATATGGAAATATATTTTGGAATATAATGCATTATATTTTTCAATATATTACCATATATTTTTGTTTCATAAGTATGAGACCCCTGCTTTACAGCACATGTTCTGTTACCGTGATGCTTTTTTTTTTTTTTTAAACCAGATCACTAAGGTTAGGAACCACACACTGGAGGATTTGAACATTACATTTATTAATATGATTTTTTCCTGCGTCTACCGGGTCTCTCCTCCATCTCACGGTGATTTCCTTCTTGACATGCTTACATGCAGATGCAGTGTGGAGGCGTCCAACAGGACTTCCCTGTGGGTGTCCACATGGACTTAACATGCATGGATTCACTCAGTCACACCTCAGATTAAAGACGTTATACATTATATAGAGCGTCTTCTGCACATACCTGTACACCGCTCATTTACATAACATTATTATAGCATCCTGTCGATGCATTGGAACATGTATGCGCATATCAAACTGTGCAGCAAGACATAAAACTATGTACAAACACAAATATATTTAATAAAATATTATTATTATTATTATTATTATTATTATTATTATTATTATTATTATTATTATCATTATTATGATAATTGACAATACCACTATCACTGTTTTGTGATATATGTGTAGATATATATATATATATATATATGTATACAAACGTATACATGAATGTATATTCTATTATTATGCCATACACACTTGCATCATACACCCACACACACTTCACACACAAATCACCAAATTTGTAATACCCTGTAAGGTTTTACTATTCAACTTCTCTTACCCTATTTTTGTTTTTTTTGTTCTTCTCCTGTATTCCCCCTGTCTATGTTTGATATGAATGGTATGTTTTATGTTGCAATAAAAAATATTTAAAAAAAATAAAAAATAAAAAATAAAAAGAGGTATAAAATATGTTTCTAAGGTGGTATATGGAAGATGAAGGATAAAAATAGTACTGTTTTTAAATAAGTTAGCTTCAGAAGCGCTACCTGGACTTCAATATGTAATAATTAGAGATGCTCTTTGGATGGGAAAATTTAGAATATGACAAAAAGAGAAAATTCCAAGGCACTCTCATATATTATAAAATTTAAAAAGCTTTATTACATTGGCTTGGTTACAAAAAAGCCTAAAAAAAAAAGACCCCAACATGTTTCGGCATCCACGCCTTCATCAGGGAGTCAAACCCTGACGAAGGCTGATGAATAAAATCATTCACCATTTCTTGGAATTATAAATATTAAGTCAAAAATGTTAAGTTGTCATTATTTATCAGCATAAGGTTGTTTTCTTTTTGATATTAAACTCAGAAGAAAATCTGGAGTCGTTCATCATTGATCATATTGGTCTGTATGAACCTGAACTAAACAAACATAATATAATTAACTTCTCACTTCTGTTCCTTATTTGACCTGAATGTTGTGGAGGACGAGGTGAATCTTGTTTTATATTGTTCATTTAAGATCAAAGTTATTTGATGGTGTAAATGATGCTGATGTTTCACATGTATTTGCTTCTGCACATGTTCTGTGTTTGACGTGGGACAGTAGACAGGGTGTTTGTTCTCTGTCCTGTTTGAATGTATGTTGGTCTGTGGCCAACAAAGTACAGACTTTCAAGTGTCTCGTAAACTCATGTGGGATGGATATGGTCGTGCAGGATACTTTAATAAATGCAATCAATCAGTCCAAAAAGTCTAAGTACAGCTGCACAATATATTGTTTGAGTATCGACATCACAATGTACGTGTGCGCAATTGTCACATTGCAGGTCCTGCAATTATTTGTATTACTTTTTTATTATTTGTATTAATTTTTTATATTTTTTCAATTTTTTATTCTAATTTGTATTAATTTATTTTATGTATTATTTATTTAATTATTTTAATGAAGATTTTTTATTTATTTATTGTTATTAAATTATTTTGGATACAAGAAAGATGATACTAAAATATAAATATTTTTAAATGAATTAATTTATTTTATTTCTATTCATTTTTTAAATGTATTCATTTTTTTATTTTTAATTAATGTATTCATTCATTTTTATTTTATAATTAATGTCATTTATTTTAGTTATTTATTTATTATTAACTTTATTTTATTATTTTGGATACAAAAAGGATGACAATCAAACATTAAATTTTTTAATGTATTAATTTATTTTATTTTTATTCATATTTTAATTTAGATATTTTTTTCTTTTTAATTAATTAATTCCTTTTTTATGTTTTTAAAATGAATGCATTTTATTCAATTATTTCAGCTTTTTTCATATCTCAACATATCACAGGGATTTTTCTAACATTGTGTGTGTGTAATATTGTGCATGTTTTGTTTGTTTGTTTTGTACTTAAAAATACACAGACTGTCAATCATTATCCACCTACCAAACCAAACGCATGACATAATATAATTAACTTCTAAGACATTTTCCTGTTTTTGTTTCTTCTCCAGCATCGACGGGAAACACAGACAAACATTTGCCAGATGCTCTCCAAATGTCTTTTCTGTTTTTGGATTTCATGTTTGACAAAGCGCAGGCTGCAGTCGCCACTAACGCCAATAATGATGCAGGACGTACACAGTCACTACACATCACATTAGTTTGTTCCACAAGCAACTGAATTTTCCAACATGATAAACACAAAGTGATATTTTGCATGAAACAAGATTGACTTTGTCGCTTCATTAACCTGGTGAACAGGTGAAGAAGTCATTCATTTAATCAACAAATGACTTATTGTTGACAAAAGCCTCAAGTGACTCAAACACTTCCTACTGCAGGAAAGTGTGTCACTGCCTCCCTCTGGCACTGAAAGGAAACACACAGACACACACACACACACACACATGTTTCCATGTCTTATGAGGACCAAGTTTTTCATCAAGCAGCCAATGGGTAGTGAGTGTGAACACATCTATTTTTAAATAAAATAAAATCATAGAAAACTAGTGAATTAAATAAAAAAAATAATACCTAAAAATATTGTAACAATAAAATAAATAAATAAATAAAAATTGATAAATAGAATATTAATCATATAAAAATAAATAAAATACATAAATAACTAAATATAAATAACACTCAGAGCGCAAACCTCCGCCAAGACAGACCCCCCCCCCCCATTCAGAATGAATGGCTAAGGAGGTTATGTTTTTTGCCAGGGTTTGTTTGTTTGTTTGTCTGTCTGTTAGCAAGATAACTCAAAAAGGTATGGACAGATCTTGCTAAATAATAATAATAAACTTTATTGCAGACATATGTCCATATCACACAGTATCCAATATATAACATACATAGTATAAAAATAGTTTATATAAGAAAGAAAAGACAAGAAGAAAGAAGAAAAAAGAAGGACATATTTAAAAAATATACAGACTATTGCACCGGTGCCTCCTTAGCCTAGAGGTAAATCTGTAGCTAGATTTGGTGGGGTTGACTCGAGCCTGAATTATAACCCTAAACATTTCATGACATGTTGGGGGTCTCACAAGGACAAATGATTAGATTTTGGTGATGGTCTGGATGAGATCCTGGATTCTGGATCACTTTGAAATGTTACAGCAAATGGAAAATACATTTCATGAAATCAAGATCCACCCTTTTTGAGTTACCTTGCGAACTAACAAACAAACAAACAAACAAACTCTGGCAAAAACATAACCTCCTTAGTGGAGGTAATTTTTTGTGTCCCCTCCACTGGATGAATTTACCATCATTTATAGAAAACAACACAGAGAAACGAGACACTCAGAAAAAGTCTGTCCACTATATGTCATATGGACATTGGCGTCACCCATGTGGGGTTAAGCCTGTCCCCCATTGCAGCAAATCTGAAGTAGCATTAGCATTAGCATATTAAGGTTTAATTGGATTTAAACCTTAAGGGGGAATTGTTATAGGGACAAAATATCTCGGATGTTCAGTCCAGCTGATATATCAACTGGTCAGGAGCCAGGCTATGGACTTGGGGGGGGGGGGGGGACTATTACCAGAAACTATTACCAGAAAACCATGAGAAAGGGACAAGTCCAGGAGCCAGAATGTTTTGGCACGAATGTAAACAAGTAAAACCAAGTGAAGGGAAAGCAAATGGGAACTGAACACGAACAGGACCACCTTGGGAGGGGACATGGACGATGGGACAAGATAGTACCAAATGGAGTGTAAACAAATGGGCATTAGACTTTGGCTGGTGATCAGTGCTGATCAATTGTGTATTTTACATGTGATGTAAATAAACCACAAAACCTAAGCCGTGATGATCCAGACCTCCTGATTGTCTCGTCTTAATTTATCCCTGAAGCAGGACCAACGCTGGGGGATCTCAAAACAACTGAGTTTTCTAACAGCATTGACAACAGAAGACGGCGCCACAGTAGCTGCTGCATAAACTGGATCAAACTGGTTCATGAGCTCTCTGGGAAAATAAAGCAACGGCACGAAACCTAGCTGGATGTTACTCTGGGATGGTAAACACACACACAGCCAGTGTTCCTTCACTATCATTATAGATTTTATGGACTCTCTACCTGGCGCCTGTCGAGGGCAGCCTGTTACTACATCTATTCTATGCTGTTGGAACAAATTAACTTCCTGTAAGGGATCAAAAAACTTTATTCCATTCAAGCATTCATTCTCTGAGCCAATCAGAGATGCCTCGTCACCACGTCATGGACATGTATGAGGAAGTACAGTACCGGTAAACTCTGTTGTTCGACTTTAAGTCATTTTTCTACCCACCAAAAACGTAATGTTTGATCCATCGTCATGATTAATCTGATAAAAACTAGTATTCACCCTTATTTTGTTCCAATCTCAAGTTTCTATGACAACCTGTGTTTGAATTAGAGCCAATAATGTCATATTGACCTTTCCACTAAATGTGACCTTGACCTTTGACCTTTACTCAAATGGATAATTGCATCTGATGTGCATTAGCTATATGCCCATGTAATTTCATGGTGATATCAAGTATTCATTAAGTTATAGCGTGATTTTTCTCTGCGGACACACACACACACACACACACACACACACACACACACACTGATTACAATAATCTCTCCCGACCAATGTTGGGCAAGATTAAAAAAAAAATCTCAAAGCAAGCACAGGGAGGATCAAGTCTTTTCCAGAATAACAACTTAATCATTTCCAGGACATTTGACCTTTCATTTTGTCATTTTCCATATGTTTTCTGAATTAAATAGGAATAAAAACCCTCATGTAAACAAACCCACTGTCCAAGAAAATAATATCAGGGAAGGAGTGGGAGGTCATTTTAGGAAAGTAACGTATCCATCTTTAAACATCCGACCGCACGCATTGTAAGAAATATTCGTCATCTGCAGCTCCTGTCAGGTAGAGGTAATCTGAGAGGAGAAACTGATTCTATATCAGCGTTCGCCTCCATTTTCTCAGGCTTCTGATTGGTGATAATGTGGTGAAAAGAGCATTTATCCCAAAACGGGCGTTACGGAATCAAGACGTGATGACGTGAATCAGATATGGAATACACAGGAGACACAACAGGTTACTGAGGACGTCCACAAAAAGGCTAATTACATTTACTACAAGCGTCAATTTGCTATTGATGCCATATATATGATGTCACTAAGTGCAATGAATCTGATCAATAGGAAACATAAACAGGTTAAATCTGATCTGGGAACAGCAGGGTGGTGTGATAAGAACACACAGTGGTGACAGAAAAACATCTATCGTTTCATTTTCTCTATTGTTTACTTTGTTTGGTTAGTGTAGGTAGGGTCTACCTGCCAAATAATACAGTATAATAGTAATAAACATGGCAAAAATGGACAAATGTAAGCATTAAAATAGGTAAAGGCAAAAAATAAGCAGTAAAATTGTTGGAAAAATGTACAAAATGAATGATGAACTGAACAAAATAGGTGAGAAAATGTCTTATTGATTAAAAACAGTGAACAAAATAAAGAATAAAGTTACCAAAAATGGACAAATGTAAGCATTAAAATAAGTCAAAACCAAACATAAGCAGTAAAGTGGGTGAAAAAATGTAGAAATAACTGACAAATGAGCAGCTTTTACTTGATGTATTGGAGCTGTACTGTTGTGACCTGGCCTAAGGGAAGCCCTGCAGCAGTGTAGAAAACAACACAACAACTCCCAAGAAACACCAGGACGTCAGTACCTGGATCAGTACCTGGATCAGTACCCGGAAAATACACCCATGATCCCAGAGTCCAAACGTGCACAAGAAGCAACAAACAATCCAACACATTGAACAAGTTCCTTAACGTGAATCTGTTCAAATCCACTCCAGTGTGAGTCCAGATTTTTATCAGTTCCCGTTTAGTTTAGTTTCCTAAAGTATCAAAACAAACAGAGGTTAAAGGTCACCCAGTGAATGGAATGTGTTCACAAGCTCTGTATTGATCCTTTATCTGGAATCCATTTGATTTAATGAGCAGGAGAACCAATCAGCTGTAATAGTGATCTTTTTTTGATCTATAATGATCTTTTTATGGTCAATAGTGATATTTTTATGATCTATAATGATCTTTTTATGGTCAATAGTGATATTTTTATGATCTATAATGATCTTTTTATGGGTAATAGTGATATAGTATTTTGGCACTTCTCAAAGATGAGTGAAGAATGTGAGAAAACATCATCAATCTTTAAATTCCTTTTACAGAAGCAACAACAGTCGTTCAGCTCCATAATCCACCATTTTGTTTCATCATTCCTAACTTTCTCCAGACTCCTACATGAACTTCCCAACGCTCTAACTACATCACCCGAAAGATTACACTGATTGGTTGTAGTACCATCCTATTACATACAGAGGGATTTGAAAGACAACCTTTTAGTCCCCCCTCCCCTGACTACAGTATGAAGCACCACTAGACCTATACATGTAATGAAGAGGGATCTATAGGGATAGGGATAGGTCAAGGCGAGCACTTTTAGGTCTCCATAGGATTTTTATAGATCTGCTGAAAACTTGGTGACGAACATCATATGCAGCTTTTCCCAACAGTACTTGTGTCTCAGTTTTATTCTCATTCTTTAAATAAGAGGGTCCTGAGCAGCCTGACAAATCCCAGCTCTGCTCTCTTGTCTCTCTGTACACTCCCCCCCCCCCATCCCTCCTTGCTTTCTCTTCCTCTACAGACTCTATAATGACATTTGGTCACTGTAAAGAGCCATGATGGTGCTGTTAACTGCGAGGAGGGAGGCGGTTGTCACGGTTACCTGAAGCAACATGGTGCTGGACCATCTGCCATGCAAACGACAGCTCCCTACTCACTGCTGTAATTACAGAAAACCCCGAGCAGCCAGCGAACCCTGGCACACAGAGGAACAAGAGGTGTGTTTGAGTGACGGGGAAAGAGAGAGAGAGAGAGAGAGAGAGAGAGAGAGAGAGAGAGAGAGAGAGAGAGAGAGAGAAATGACGGAGTGATCTCTGAGCATCTGAGGAAGTCCAATTATAAATAAACTGAGCCATTAGAGGCGATGGGGGGGTTTTTATATATATATATATATATATATATATATATATATATATATATATATATATATATATATATAAGAAGGAGTTTGATCAAGTGGATGCAGATGTAGATCAGTCAGTAGTTGTAGCTCATTGTGTTGTGTATTCACCAGCTGTCACTGTGCTGCGTTTAAACACTGGAACTGTTCCTTAACATGCATTGATTTGTACAAGTGGACCATGAACTGTGCAAACAAATAAACAGCAGCCATAAGTTTTAGTTAATGACATCAATACTGACAGCGTATTGCATAAATGGTCCATTTATTCCACTTTGTTCTATCTTTGTTCTTGGCTAAAAACTTAATTTTAACACCAGTGTTTTAATATGCATGGAATTAATGTTGCATCTGTGGACAGTTTTAGTAAATACCATAGAAAAACATGTAGATTTATATCAGGGGTGTCAAACTCATGTTAGTTCAGGGGCCACGTTAGGCTAAATTTGATCTGAAGTGAAACTGAACCTTTGAAATAACATAATAATATATAAATAATGTCAACTCCAAATGTTTCTCTTCGATTGTTTGTCGATATAAACATTTTCAAACAATTGGAATAACATGAAAAAAGTGAAACAATAAGCAGATTTTTAACAATATTATGCTTTTTTTAATCATTTCTACATTTTCACTATAACTTACAGATCTCAGTGGGTCTGCAAATAGAAAAAAAACATTTAATATCATGAAGAATATTCTTAAAATTGCACTGAATTCTCTTTAAAATATTGTGGATTCTTCATATTTGTTCAGATTATATCTTTTTTTTTTTTTTACAAAATTATAGTTTGTTTTCATGGAAACATGTGAAATTAAAACAAATGTTTGATTTTAAATTAATTTCTCAAATAATACATAAGTAATGTAAACTCCACACTTTTCTATATATTTTAGAGTAAAATTGGTGCATTTATCTCACTTTGTTTTGGTTAAAGACACAATTTTAACACCAACATTCAGTTAAATTGGATCTGAAGTGAAGCCGAACCTTTCAAATAATAACATAATCATACATAAATAATGTCAACTCCAAAATTTTCTCTGTATTTTAGAGTGAAAAAGTAAACATTGAACAATGAAAACGTTTATATCGACCAACAATCCTTTCAAACAATGTAAATAATGAACAAAAGTGAAAGAATAAGCAGAATTTTAACAATATTATCATTTTTACATTTTCATTATAACTTACAGATCTGCAAACAGACAAAACAATTAATATCAGGTAAAATATTCCTAAAATTGCACCGAATTCTCTTAAAATATTTCACATTCTTCATATTTGTTCAGATTAAATTAATATTTTGACAAAATTCTACTTCATTTTAGTCTGAATATGTGAAAATATTAATATTTACAAAGACACATTTGGAGTTGTGAGTATTAATGGATTATTATGACAGTATTTTACTGGTTCTGATCCACTTCAGATTGAACCTGAACTAAAATGATAGTTCATATCTTATTAATTATTTTTCCATTTGACAGATTCGTTCACAGGGTCGGACTGGATGGAATCTTGGACGGGCCGGATTTGGCCCCCAGGCCGCATGTTTGACACCTGTGATTTAAGAGTATTGAATAAATACTTGGCCTCATTTGGCCATCGATTGGCTGTAAGTGGGGCTCAGTACATCGATGAAAGATTAAATCTCCAGTATTTAAAGTCATGAATTGTATTTTACTGATTGATTCCATGTTAAAAAAAAATAGTTATTCATTTATCAATACTGTTATTTAAGCCTAGAGTAACACAATCACACTGAAAATAAAGATGCATCCAGCAGTTAATGCTGAACAACAAAACCTCCAGAGAAATCATTTTGTCATTTTGTTATTTTTGACCATTTTACGAAGGCACAAATTCTAATTAACATGATGTACTGTTCAGCTGTAACTGAAATCAACCCTAATAAGACATTTTATTAAATTATTTGTTCAAGCAAAAAAAAGAAGCACTTTCATTCCATTACTTTGTAAACAACCTAAATAACATCTGTGACACTTTACATTACTGATCTCTAATAAAGTGCTATTTTTTATGTCATTTCATGGTAATAATTCCTTCGTAACTACTTATTACAAGTCATTTCCATGCAGTTTCCAGTGCAGTTTCTCTGCAGGTTGTAGGGTAATAGTGATGCAAACAGCTTATTCCTTATGACGTCTATATAGCAACTATTTTATATGAATATTAATGTAATAATAATAACAGCAACACAACTATATTGAATCCTCACTCTCATGCACCGATACAATAATATTCATTTATATATGAGCATATTAGCTTTAGCATTAGCATTAGCACTCCCATACTAACACAAACAAAAAATCATCAAAGTTAAAATACAAATATAATATAAATACATAATATTCTATCTTGCCCTAAGGTAATATAGTAATAATATATTGATATATCCATATTTAAACTAAATATTATCCACATATACATGTCAAAGTCCGTCTGTGAAAACAGACTGAGGTTATGTTTTTGTGTTTGTGTTCGTTGGTTGGTTTGGTTTGGATGTTTGAGTTATCTTGTACATACACAAACAAACAAACAAACAAACAAAAAGTTATGGATGGATTTTGATGACATTTTCTGGGTATGTTGTTAATGGGGAGATCTGGAAATTATTTGATAATTTTTTTTTTGGGGGGGGGGTAAGCAGAATGACACCTTCAAAAAATATACATATATTTATGGGTTTTTTAAAAAAACATATGTATTTTTTTATTTAACATACATGAGTACATATATTTTCATATATGTTTCAATATATACAAAGCGGCATATATATATTGACAGAAAATATTTTTCTGTATATTATATACATCTATTTGATGTTCAATTTCAGGCAGTAATATACCGATCGTCAGAATATGGAGAAATATATTTTTGTTTCATGAGGCACAGAATCTACCGCAGCAAACTAGCACTATTGTACTTTTTTTAATATTTTATTTTATTTATTTTCCTTTTTTTATTATAAAACACACACGCAAGAAAAAAAAAGCAATTAAAAACCAAATGTGGTTTAAATTGCTGGGTGATCCAATTAAAAGCGAAGCCCTGCAGATACCAGTCTGCTTCTAATGAGGTGAAATTAACAGCATTAGCACTGCCTCCTCCTGACTGTCTGCCTTTAGAAGAACTTCCTTCTGCCTTTTCATTTTTTTTTTTCTTCCTGTGGGCATGTCCTGTTCTGAATGTCTGCAGAAAATAAATATGTGTATTTGGAGTTATTATCACTCTGTAATTTACCGTAATGAAAGTGCTAGCCTACGCCGGTGGATGAGCCATTTTAATTTAACATGGAATGCAGGCCTGCATATTAATGACCTCATTTGCATAAATCATGTCACTCCACTCGGGATTCCAATTAAACCCTTGATTAATTGCTCGGCTGACCCGTTAAATAGAATCCTTTAAGTGGTTCAACAGGCCAACGAAGCCTGTTGACACACACACACACACACACACACACACACACACACACACACACACGCCACTGTAAACTCACACGTGATTTACTCTGAATAAAATTAATCTGAAGAAAGGGATCGAATAATTCTGAAACGTGAACATCCCCTGGGAAGTGTGAATTCTGCCAGATGAAATAATGCAGAGTGAACGAATCAACTCAAAATTCAGTTCAGAGGGCGAGAGAGGGACAGAGAGACTGAGAGAAAGAGAGGGAGAGAGAGAGAGAGAGACAGAAAGAAAGAGAGGGAGAGAGAAAGAGAGAGACAGAGAGAGAAAGAGCGAGACAGAGAGAGAGAGAGACAGAGAGAGAAAGAGCGAGAGAGAGAGAGAGAGAGAGAGAGACAGAGAGAGAAAGAGCGAGAGAGACAGAGAGAGAGACAGAGAGGCACAGAGAGAGAGCGAGAGAGAGAGAGAGCAAGAGAGAGAGAGAGAGAGAGAGAGACGCTTCCTCCAACACGATAATGATGTAAGTGTCAGTGATAAGGATGAAAAGCACACCACCTCAGGAAGGCGTTCCAGACAAGACTCTAAATCCCTGTTATTGCGAGTGGCGTCAGCTTTTACCTTGAAGTGCACCAGGGGAAAAAATGTAGGTTTTATAGAAAAGACAGCATAAAAATCAGGTTTACACATATTACACAGTGACTTAATCTCCCATTATCCTCCACAAAGTAAAGATGATGAGCGAGACTGAGTGAAGTGAGCATGTGTTTACAGCACGACAGCGTTAAGATAAATGTCAATATATTTGTGTCCACACATTGGACACCCGTACGTATTTGTCTGGAGTTGTGCGGGGAAAAAAAAAAAAAAAAAAAAAAAAGAATTGTCAAATGAGTTCAGTCGTGCATAAAATATATTGTGTATTTTATCCATCAGAGTACAGATGGAAAAATGATGATTTCAAAAATTACAAGTGCGACTTAAATGGTTACAGCTAGCATGAATACGACTTCTACACAAAGGACTGAACTACGTCAAAATACGTCGTCAACACATACCTGAGGATGTAGGAAAGTTTGAAGTCACACTTGTGATTTTTTAAGTCATAATGTTTCCATCCTTATTCTGACACAATATCTTTAATGTATGACTGGACTGATTTGAGAATTCACAAACATCCTCAGGTATCCAATCTGTGGACACAAATATATTGACAGTTATTTTACTCCATACAACACCGCACAGATTAACCCTGAGGTGTCGGGGTGGACATTTTACACACACTTTTACACTTCACATAAATGAGGTCAGAATTCAGACGTTCTTCATTTTTGCTGACCTTGCATAAAATAAGCCTTGGATCAAAATTAAAAATTTTTGAATTTTTGGGTCATTTTTATTGATTTTACTAAAGAAAAATGTTTGTCATTTTTGTTCATTTTCTTCATTATTTTAACACTGTCCAATAGTTACTGATAAAGAAAACTTGAGTTTTAAATGATGGTTGGATCAAGTTTCCAAGATAAGTCTGTGTGAAAATGTGAAATTCTTAGAATGAACAAAAGAATAGGTTTTAGTCCAAAGGAATATTAGTGTCACTGTCTGCACATTATGATCCATTCACTTTACAGGTTCTTTCTAGTGGAATATTTACTAATCATTATATACATGTACATAAATCAGCATATATGTAGAATAACACACCATCAAATTAGAAAATATGACCAAAATAATCAACAAATTTAACAAAAATGATCAAAAATAATAATCAAAATGAAAAAAATGAACAAAATAAACAAAAATGAACAAAATAACAAGTCAAATGCATCCAGAAAAAAACAAACTAACAACACACCATCATATATATTAAAAACCAGCACTGAAGTCATTTATTTTCAAATTCATCTGATTAAAGTATGTAAGATTTATGTCTGAAGAAGATACTTTATAAAAATAAATAAATAACTGTACATCAGTGCTAGTGCATTAAAACCTTTTAATTAAAATGTCAGTAGAGCTGTAGGACAGTGTTGTCATCACAGCTGATTTATTCACAGAGATAATCTGATGATATTCTTTAACATTAAACCATTAAAATGACACAAGAACTTTCATTTACATATATATAAAACGTCTTGGTAGATATTTCCAAAAGATCTGTACGTCTACACACAGTCCACTCAACACAACAGCTGCATAACTTATCTATCGTACATTTGGCTCCATATGGATAAATGACATTTTAATGACATCATATTGTTCTCCCTGCTGCGTCTGAAATAGATGTTTACTTAAACACAGGGAAGACGAGTATGTATTCAGTCCTAAACTCCCTGTTGACTTATTTTTTTTATTTCACTGTGTTGAAAGCAGTTGGTTGGTGCATGTTTGTGTTGAATTTTTAACCCTATAAAACCAAATATATCATATTTGATATGAGTTTTAAAGCCCTCTACATGACAGGTGCCAAACATGGTCCCCACCAAAGGGTCCAGTCCGGCCTGTGGGATGAATTTGTGAAACGCAAAGATAGATATTAATTAATAATAACTTTAGTTCAGGTTCCATATTCAAATCAATTCAATCTGACGCGGGTCAGAACCAGTAAGATGCTATCATAATAATTCATAAATACTCATAAGTCTAATGTTTTTCTCTCTGTAAATATAAATATTTTCACTAAAAATAATTACGCTAAAGACAAAAAGTCAATATCATGAGATAAAAAGTCTAAATTGAACAAGATATTTTTTTTAAGTTGATTCAATGTTTTACTTTTTTCAGTGTGTACCATAATGGGGTGAAACTTTGTACTGCCATCCACCATCGTACTGAAAAGTCACCGTCCAAACTGTGGATCATTTAGTGGAGTTCTGCAGGTGTTAGACGTTCCACAGACACACGGGACACACTACACACCCAGATTTGATGCATTATAGAAAGATTATTGTTGTATTATTACTACTACTAATTAAAAAAGAAACTGATGATATGATACAAACTAAAGTCACACCTTTAACAAATAAACATTTGAAAAAAATAAAATGTTTTTTTCAAAAAGACCAATAAAGACTTTGTTTCTCAAAGTACCAGGATGTTCTGTTAATGATTTAAAAGTTCAGGCTTCACAAAGTTAAACAAAAAAAAAAAGTCTGTTTGGTTTTCATATAAAACGCTGACGTTCATACATTGTAGAAAAAAATATTAATATAGAATGAAGGGTATTAATGGATCAGCCTGTTGTCTAGGAGCAGTGCATTGTGGGAGTCATGTATGTGATGTGTATCCTTAGGTGGTGGGGGGGTCAAAGGTTATGGTGAAGTGGGTGTGTTGTAATGTTAGTGCTTCAGGCAAACACACACACACACACACACACACACACACACACTGTTCTTACTGCAGCTTCACACATGCATCTAAAACTACTTTTAAAAGAGGACGTAAAAGCCCAGAGTTTTCCTTCTGCCTCTTTTTATTTATTTAATTAATTAATATATTTATTTATTTGAATTAGGACAGTTCATATTCATCAACATGTCAGCAGAAAGCATCAATGTAAATATGCCAGAGTTAGCCAAAAAGCTAATTTACATCTGTTGTCCTCAGGCAGGTAAGAATAGTACAAAGAAAAAAGAAAAAGACAAGATAATGATAGAGTGGACAAAGGTAACATAAAATGACATATATAACACAAGGAACAGTCATGAGGAGACTAATGACACTGAAACCTGACTTAGGCCCCCAGTAGGACTGACCTTAGAAACCTACTGGTGTATGAGTGTGTGTGTGAATGGGTGAATGTGAGGCTAATGTTAAAGCGCTTTGAACCATGAACTATATAAGTGCAGAACATTTACTCACTTTGGACAAAATAACAAACCAGCACGGACACACACTGAACACATCACAACCATTCTGACCCAGTTTGGACTGAGTCACTGGTAACAAGACTGAAAAATGAGTGACCAACAAGAGAAAATCACCCAAAACCAACAAGAGAATAAACAGAGCTGAGGTTGTGGAAGGTGACAGGGTTGAGTTGATGGAAGGTAACAGGGCTGAGGTGACACTGATTGTTCGTGGCAGCTCCACACCCTCCTCAGCGCTGATGTCCATCACTGACTCACCTGTCACAGTTCAACTCTGATGGACTGAGGAGTGTGTGTACAAACACACACACACACACACACACACACACTAGCTCAGTTTGTAGTTGTAAACTTTTACAAAACTATAAAAAAAAAAATTCACAGTCCTGAAGTGTGTGAGCTTTCATGCATGTTCAGGGGATCAAATTAGAGGTCAAAGGGTGGTCCGCAGTAAAGGCTTAATTATATGGAACCCTCGTGGGGACCTCAATTTTGGTCCCCATGATGAGAATATGTAAATATATCAATATATGTCCTGATAAAGATAGGAATAAAAGTGTATACACACAGTTTTTTTTTTATGTCTCATGAGGACCATCTGAACCCACTTTATCCTCAGTAGGGTCACAGGGGTCACTGGGGTCACAGAGGTCACTGGGGGCCTAATCCAGCTCCAATGGGTGAAGGCGGGGTTAGAGGTCACCCTGGATGAGTCTCCAGTTCATCTCAGG
>CM035793.1:44370033-44445033 GCA_020466265.1 Siphamia tubifer
TAACAGCCCTGAAATGTTATTGATGTTTGTTTAGTGCGATTGTGACGACAGTAACTGTTTATCCTGAAATAAAAAGTAGGTGAGACCAACTCTCCGTCCGGTAACGATATAATATATAAACTCAGGAAAAAGTGGAGGGTATGAAATCATCTGGGTGGAGAAGTGGGGGTGTCACAACACCCCCATCCCCCACTGGTGTGACCCCTTTGACAACTGGCACCATTAGCATTAGTATTAGCATTAGCATAATCAGATTCCAAAACAGCCCCAACTAATTATTATAGTTTTTCTTTCTGCTCCTTTCATCCACTTCCACAACACATTAGTAGAAAACAATCTCACATGTTCTACAGACTCTGCACTAGTGTTATATACATGTACATAAACTACCATACATGTGTAGTAACATATAATAATGGAAATAATGTATATTAAAGTTTTCCAATTCATCTTATTAAAAGTATGTCAAATTAAGCACATTTAATGTCAGAAGCAGATACTTTCTAAAAAAAATGGTAGAGCAGTGAAGTTAATGAATGAAATAAAATGAAATAAATAAATGTACATATTTGCAATATGAATAATATACACTATTATTGAGATATTTTTCAATATAAATTGTGCAGCCCTATTTCACTGCTGTTCAAGCAACAATTTACACATTATCATTTATACTGAAACATTAACCAGTTAAAGCAGGATGGTCTTATGTCTTTTAGGTCTGTTATGTGACAGAAAGTACAAAAAAAAAAAAAAAAAAAAAAGACAGCATGATGAGGTGTTGGTGTCGTGTTGAAGGCGTACAGTTTATTTGCTAGAGACGGGACAGGAAATGAAAAATTATTTCATATAAAATGGTTATCCATCCCTGAATATTCCCCTTGTTATTTGTTTCTATGCTGTTACTTTATTCCAGTGTCTGCCAGGTTTACAAAGACATTGTATATTTTACATTCATCCAGTGACCAGTGACTCATTTTTATACAATTCATGACCTAGAAGTTCATTATAATCCATACACATTCAGTAAACAGCTGTGAACAGAATGAATGTGAGGAGCATCAGAGCAAATGCAAGCAACAAAGAGTTATCTATCTGTCCAATAAAACCAGCCCCGGTGCTAAAAATAGGCTGATTGAGGAGAGCGTAGAAAGAGGATCTGCTCGGTGCTCTCCTGGCTCAGTGCTCGCTGCTCTCAGCTATAACCTTGTACCAGTGACACAGTCTTCCTTCCAGACCAGGTAAAGACAGCGAAGATGCAGATTTACAGCATGAAGGCTTTCATTTAAATCTATTCTGACTACAGCGCTCATGAGAAAGTGGAAGAAATGAAACACAAAAGAACATCTGACAAATTTAAAGCAGGGATGAATTGTGTATTTGGATTTTAATATGTGCAGAAAATCCACCGTCTGGACTGTCGATCATATTTTAGCTCAGGTTCAACATATGATAGACACTTTGATGTGTATTTATGCATATATATATATATATATATATATATATATATATATATATATATATATATATATATATATGTATATATATATATACAGTGTTGTACCCGAACGAGTTCAATGAACGATTGTTCATGAACGATATCATATTTTTGACGAACGTGAACGCTTTGTTAATTTTTGCGAAATGAACGGGAAGTTGTGAACATGGTTATTCTGGCATTTATTGAACTGCACTCTTATGTAGTTCATATTTCATTCTTATCACGTTGTAATTATTGAGTCCTATAAGGTATAAAATGGGATCAAAACACAGTATTATCATAGATGTCATTTTTGCATTATTCTGAACAAATGTTGGTGGTGGGGGTTAGTAATAATAATAATACGTTTACAATAATAAACGTAATAAATAAATAATGAATAATAACGAAAAAGTTCATTTTGGGATCCATGAACTTCTAGTTCATAATTTGGAAGAATGAACGATGAACTGAACTAATTCATATTGAGTAACTTGAACTGAACTTTGAACTAGTTCCCAACACTATATATATATATATATACTACTGTTCAAAAGTTTGGGGTCAATTAGAAATGTATTTAGTTTTGAAAGAAAAGCAGGGTTTTTTTTTTTTCTCCAATGAAGATCACTTTAAACTAATCAGAACATTCTATACATTAAATAATGTAGTAAATGATTATTCTATCTGCTAATGCCTAGTTTTGTCTGGTACGCAATTAGTGCCCACCCAGCCAGTCTAATTTATGGGAGGAGTTTCTCGAAGTGTTGGGTAACATTTATCCAGATTACCTGAACAGATGAACAGCTATAATGCTAAAGGTCTTTTTTTTTTTCTTCTAAACCACACCATCGATGCTGGTGACATCTGTGGTCACATATAAACCTCCTGCCTGATACTATTATGCTAGTGTTTTTGTTAGTGGTCCGGCCCACTTGAGACCACATGGGGGCTAAAAGAAGTGTGAGACCCGTGATTTAGAGTTTCCAGTGAGTCTGAAACTGATGAACTAAAACAAAGACATAATGAATGTACGGAGCCACGGCTCATTTACCATGCTCGTTACATTAGAGTCATGTGATTATATGATGTGTTAATGCAAACACATGAAGGTAAAAACACAAACCAAACCCAGAAAGAGCAGAGGGCGACTGGAATCAATGGCAGGAAGAGGAGAGTGCAGTTGGGATTAGAAGGCAATCTGGATTAAGTCAGAGGATCTGGAGCTAACGCTGCTGCGTCACATGACACATGTAGAAAAACGCCAAGTCAGGCTGAGAGGAGCCGACGAAGAACAGGAGAATTAGATCTGCACGATACTACAAAGAAACAGACAGTGTGATTGTTTTAACCCTGCCATATATATATATATATATATATATATATATATATGTGTGTGTGTGTGTGTGTGTGTGTGTGTGTGTGTGTGTGTGTGTGGTCGACACAGAATGTATGTTGCAGTCTCATCCTTCTTGTAGCTGAAAGGACGAAATAAATTAAAATAAAAAATAAGTACATGAATTAAATTATTTTTTAAATGTATTAAGAAATGACATGAAATAAAAGAAATAAACATAAAAATTACCTTAAAAATAACATGAAATAAGATAAATAAGAACAACAAATAAATAAAAAGATTTAAATTAATAAATACATAAAATAAAAATGAATTAATGTAAGAGACAAATAAAAAAAATTATAAATAAAATAAATTACTATAAATCAATAAATAAAAAAGGAAATAAATTAAAAAGACAAATAATTGATTAATTAATTGATACATAAAAATAATAAAGAATAAGCGAATAAAAATAATTACAAAATAAAAAAATAGAAAATAAATACAAAAATATATACAAATAAAAAAATAATGTGACTATTGCGCACACGCACATTGCGACGTCGATGCTCAAACAATACATTGTTCAGTGTCAGCGTGTGCACGTACAACATGTTATCTTTGCTTTTTTTTTTTCTAGCAAAGCGTGGATGTGTCGGCTCAGATTGTCTATTCCACCCATGAAATTTTAATCACCCAAAAATTAAAAAGTAAGAGAAAAGGATGAGATAGCCGTGCACTCTAATCATGCAGTGTGTAATAGCTTTTTGCTTAATAACTATAAAGTTAACAAAGCGCTGACACTAAGTCAAATATGTATTCTATCCTTTGCAATACAGTTGGCTCATATAACAAGCCCAGTAATAATACTTGAGAAATAACTTAATTACCGCTCACTCTACGCAATACTCTAATTATAGCTTTTACAAAAGAGCAGCAGTAATGCACTTTTAAGTGTAATGGTTTACTTAATTAGACCCATCACACACACACACATACACACACACACAGTAGTGAGAAAGCACTCTGTAATTAGTAGTAGTGATGAAACCCTCTATTAGTGTTTCATTTACACACCATCACAGGACACAGTGGACTGACCTGCATGCTAGCACACCGCCAAGATCTGCTCACAGCTTTTAATACACTCATATTTTTATGACACAATCATCATAGCGCTCAGCGTGATAGTCTATGTAGAGTTTACACTAATGATAGATCCATATATCAGCCAGTCCATATGTGTGCTTCTGTCTGTTGTATTTATGATATTATGGGATAGAATGATGTTGTTTTTACCCCATTTACTGACAGGTGAAGAAGAAAGAGGGAAAAAAAGAAGAGAAAAGGAGGAGAAAACAAAAAAGGAGAGAAAAACTAAGAGGGGGGAAAGAAAAAAAAGTAGAGCAAAATGAGGAGAAAAAAATATGAGAAAAATGTAAGAAAAAGAAACGGAGAGAAAAATAAAAAAAGAGAGAAAATTTAAGGAATAAGTGAGGAAAAAAAGGAGGATGAAATGGAGAGAAAAATTAGGTATTTTTTAAAAACAGGAAAAAAAACAAAAAAGGAGAGAAATGATTGGAAAAAGGATGAAAAAGAAAAAAGGAGGATGAAACAAAAAAGGAGAGAAAAATTAAAGAGAAAGAGAGGAAAAGAAGAGAAAAGGGGCAAGAAAACAAGGAGATTTTTTTTAAATTAAGGAAGAAAAAATTAATTTAACAGGGAAAATAAAAAAGGGAAAAAAGGGGAGAGAAAACAAAACTGGAAAAAATAAGATAAAAAGAAGAAAAAGGAAGAAAATAGAAAATGAGAGAAAAATGGGAAAGTAACAAAAAAATGGTGGAAAAAAACAGCAGAAAAAAAGGGCAAAGGAAGAAAAAGAGGATAAAACAACTGAGAAAAGCTTTTAAAAATAAATAAAAATGGACATTTGGTCATATTCATTCAGTTAACCGTCACAATTTAGATTTTCTAATTGTAAGTAAAGAACATTTACTGACATTTATCATTTGAAACACAAATAAAAAATCCGTCTTAGAAATATGGGTGTCCTGTGTTGGTCATTGGCTGATGTAAAATAAAAATAAAAAAGTTGATCACTAACTTCCACAGAGTCAGTATCATATTTTCGCAGTTTCTCTTCCGGTAATGACGAGCTTATATCTTCATTTTTGGTGTTAATGAGTGCGCAGGCGAGCAGGTCTAATAAGGCTGGTCACGCACTAACAAGGTGTGAATACATATATTACACACCCCAGGGTGCAGAACAGAGGTGTTTGCTCTTATTATCATAGAGCTGATGGGGTGCCATCATGATGCCCATACCAGTTTAGCAGACCCCCCCCCCCCGTCGACCACGAACCGTTCGCCTTTTTGTGTTGAAACCCAGTAAATTATGGAGCGATTTTTGGGACAAAATTAAATGTATTCACAGGAAAGTAATTATTTGGGATATGCACGAGTCTTTGGTTGTAGTTGAGCATAAAAAACATTTACAAACTAGGAGATTTTAATTCGAAGGTAAAGTGTGTTATGAAATTATTATTATTATTATTATTATTATTATTATTATTATTATTATTATTATTATTATTATTATTATTGTTGTTATTATTATTATTATTATTATTAGCCCTTTGAGCCCTAGAGGTCCCAAATTTGGGGCCTGTGCAGTTAAGATGTCATTGTGTCTGAAAGTGTGTGTGTGTGTGTGTGTGTGTGTGTGTGTCTGGTGTGGTGTGGTGTATGTGTGTGTCACTCTCACACCCCTGACACTGTGGGGACCCAAACTCAGGTCCCATCAAGGGTAAAGTATAAATAAAGGTCCCCACTAGTAAAATAAATGAGGTGGCCCTATAAATACATTAATTAGGTTTTTTTTCGTTTTCTGGACGTCCCCATAAAACATGAGGGAAACAGCTGCAAATGTTTGAAAATGTGTTTTTTTAACACATGTATTTATTTTTATGTATTTTTTCTTATTATTGTTATTATTATTCATTTATTTTTATTTATTATCAATTCATTCATTCGATTTTTTTAATTGTTTATTCATTCATATTTTATTATTATTTTATTTTATGAAAAGAAAAAAACGATGTATTTATACTCACTACTCAATGGCTACAAGTATTACAAACTTGGTCCTCATGCAACATGGAAATAAGTCTGTGTGTGTGTGTGTGTGTGTGTGTGTGTGTGTGTGTGTGTGTGTGTGTGTGTGTGTGTGTGTGTGTGTGTGTGTGTGTGTGTGTATATATATATATATATATATATATATATATATATATATATATATATATATATATATATATATATATATATATATATATATATATATATATATATATATATATATATATATATATATATATATATATATATATATATATATATATATATATATATATATATATATATATATATATATATATATATATATATATATATATATATATATAATTCCTGATTTGTCCTATCTTTTATAATTGTGAAAGCATATGTTTGATTCCCTTGACCTTTGACCTCCATTCACCAAAGTTTAATGGGATCTATTCTGCTTTTGATCCCAGACTTTTATTTGTTTACTGGTTGTATATCTGACAGGAAGGTATGGTACTTATTTTCACCTTTTCCTTTGTACATTCATGTGGGTTCAGCTGCACCAGCTTCCAGACTTTTACCACAAACACTTTTCATTTAAACCATCATGTGTTTCCCATCATTACACCCTGTTAAATATTATAAATGTTGGTGATAAAAGGGTAAATATGCAGTGTTCCAGAACGCAATCATCATTAAAACACGCATTTAATGAAATGCATTTAAGTTTTTATATCAAGGGGATTTAATTTTAGTTTTTATTTTGTCTGGTATTAAATAGAACAGCGGTGAAATTTCTAAAACACACAAGCGATACAAAAAGAAATGATCCAATATTATGTTTTGTTTTTTTTTTCCCCTCAAGATGTTATGAAGACTTTAAGCCAAGGATCATTTAAAAACTTGGAAAATGTTGACGGTAAGAGCTTCATTCTAATTAATCAACCGACCAGCGTTTCCGAGTAGAAACAGATTGTCCAAATGGAAATATTTGAGCACATGTGTCACGACTAAACAGTGAAGCATCTGTCAGAGAAGACAGAAAAGAGCTGAGGTCATCCTCCCATGTGAATAGTCTGATCCTGAAGAAATCCTGGAAATACGTCTTTTCTTTTTTTTGTGAGGACAATTTATAATAACAGTGAAATCACAGCAGGAAGCCGTTATCAATACATCATCATTTTCCAAGCCTTGATTTATCTTCCAGATTAATTATCAACAATGGTCAAAAATGAACGGCAAAGTGTGGGTTCTAGGAACACACTCATATGGAGAGAAAATGATGGAATATAAATTAAACATGTTTATTTGCTCTTCGTATATTAAGAATCAGAATATTTGTTATTGTACTCTGAGGTGAATTCAGTTTACAGTGAATGAGCCGCACGACACAGGACGAGACAAAGTGACGACAGTTCATTCATTCAAAACAACAGACAAACTGAGCGACTCAGAAAAAGCTTGTCCACTACATGTCATGTGGACATTGGCGTCACCCACGTGGGGTTAAGCCCGTCCTCCAATGCAGTGAATCTGAAGTAGCATTAGCATTAGCGTCTACATGGGACGACAGCGTCACAAACTGGAAAAAAATGTCAGATCAAACTGGTTCATGTGCTCTATGTGAAAAATAAAGCCTGTTTTTTTTTCCCTGCATGTTTTCAGAACAAGCGGCAGCAGGGAAACCTAGCTGGATGTTACTCTGGTAAAGGTAAACACACACAGAGCCAGATGGGGGAAGGGGATGTGTTCGTTCAAACATTCTGAGCCAATCACAGACGCCTCATCACGGTGTCATGGACATGTATGAGGAAGTACCGGAAAACTTATAATACTTCATTACATTTGGACGATGGACAACACGGCGACGCACAACAGTTTCCATGGTATTGTTTCTGTTGTCTTATGAAATGAAAAATGTCCTTTTTAAGACTCAATTTTAAGACTCGTGTTTCCCATTGGTTGCTATGGTTGCAGAAAACGGGAAATCAAGAAGCTGCTCCGTCAAAGGTCATGCCAGGTCTCCTGTCAATAATATTAACTCAGTCTCTATTTCCACTGGTTTTTCATTTCAGTTTTTTAGGTATTGGCCCAGTGACCTTTGACCTCTTGGGTCAACATGAGGCCAAAATCTATATATACACACACACACACACAAGATGCAGAATAGAAAGACCAGCATTTCTTTGAGTTATTAAGATGAATAATTCAAAAGTTGCATCCAAAATTTCATTGTGACCTTTATTGTGACCTTTGACCTAGACTCTTCAAACGCATCCTTCAAGGTTCTGATGTTGATGCACATCAACAGTGAGAGCAAAAATAAGCTATGTGTAAAACTGAGTATACAGAAATGAAAGGGACATTTCATGATTTTTCCCCATCATGACGAAAATACATTTTGGTGACCTTGACCTTTGACCTACATTCACCAAAATTTAGTGGGATCTATTCTGGACCGTCTCACACTTTTTCCTTAAAATTTGGTGTAAATTGATCCAGTAGTGTTTCTGTAAATTTGCAGATAGACAAACAAACAAAAAAAACAAAAAACAACCGACCCCCCCCCCCCTTGGTCTCCCCGTAAGAGATGGGGGGGGGGATCAGAGTAATAAATGGGGTTCAACAGCTGTCTCCAATTCTAAATATGTTCCGTTCCCAACTCCTGCACTGACTGGAGCAGTGAAAGTGAACAATGTGTTTTTATGGTTGAATCAAAAGCTTCAGCAATTTAAGAGAATGAGGGAAAAGGAACCATTTAAAAGTCTGAAAGAAAATTCAATATAAAAGGAAAAGAAGAAGAAGAAAAATACATGCCTCAATGATGAGATGGAATAAAGTCTTTTACAGTGAGACAATTCTGAGGCACGAAAAAAGAAAAGAAAAAGAACAAATTAAACGACTGCAATATTAAATGGTTTGAACATGTTTTTATTTATTCTCATATTTGACAAAATTACAAAACCAACATATCTGTGATTAATTTAGTTAGAATGTATATGTCTAAAAATAACTTAATAATGCTTTTAAAAGTTTTTCAGCCAAACGCAAATTAATTCATCATCATCATCATCATAACCCAATTAAATTTTAACACAATTTAATGGAACAGTTGTTTAAAACTTTTGTTTCAAGGAATTTTTTTGTGGACTTTTTATCTCATAATTTTGACTTTTTATCTCATAATTTTGACTTTTTATCTCATAATTTTGACTTTTCATCTCATAATTTTGAATTTATGGTCACACAAAGTCTAGTTGAGTGAACCAAATCAAATTGCATAGGTTTAGGGTTATTTATTTTAATTTTATTTTATTAACTTAACTACATTTTCTGATGTGTGACGTATTGAAGAATAATTTTTAAGTTAATTCAATGTTTTACTTTTTTCATCATCATTGACGTTTTTGACGTATCTTGCTTGATTTGTATAGATTTTTTTATTTTCTACATGTTTGAAATAAAGATTATATTATATATATATTGTATATAAAGAAATACTATTGAAAATAAAATGAGGTGGCAGAGTAAGATATTCACTGGGGCAAATGGCCCTTGGTGGCACCCTGTAGATCCGCCTCTGCATGTGGTGTAAAGTATGACAGAGCTTTTGTTTGCCTTTACATTGGAAACTTGTTTCTAATGTTAGCAGAGTTGCTATGGGGACACGCAGTTCACTCTCAACTCTTCAACATTTTAAAAATGAGAACTTTATGGCACATGACGCTCAGTCTGGAGCCAGGAATGAGATCCTTAAACACATTTTCTGGCAAGATATGAAACTTTTGGGAATTTCACTCTGCAAAAACTAGGACTGAATCCTGCTAATCTTGCACATTTGGCAATTCTGCACAAGTCTTCCTTGACCTTTTCGTCAGCTGCCAAGTCATCACAAACGGAGAGTGAACAGTTCCCAGCCTTGACACTGAGTCAGACACAAACCCCTGACAACACACAAACATCCATAGGGCTGCACCATTCATTTAAACCAAACAGGAAAAGAGGAGGGTTTGATCTTTTTTTAATCACGCAGGACATTTTCCAGATGGCCTCCTAAACAGGTTGCTCTGAGTCCCATGCCAATTTTCTGGAATCAAGTAAAAAAAAAAGCAAAAAAAAAAGCTAGAACCAGCTGATGGAATATTTTATGCAGTTACACTGAGCCCGTTTACATGAGTTTTTATTCCTGTTTAATTCAGAATAAAGGTTAAAGGAGTCATTCTATGGTTATTTCATTATTATTACTGTGTTCCCTGTTGTGATTGAATACATTATGTGTTGGTTCTATTTAAAAAACGCCCCGATTGTTTTGTTTGCAGCTGTTTTTTCACGGTAGAAAAATGACTGGAGGTGGAACAACAGAGTTTTCCGGTACTTCCTCATACATGTCCATGACGTGATGAGGCATCTTTGATTGGCTCAGAATGCGTGAAAGAAAACTCCCCCCTCCCCTTTCGTTCTGTGTATATGTTTACCTTTACCAGAGTAGCATCCCACTAGGGTTCGTGTCGTTGCTTTTCCTGGGTCCTTCGTTCCACTTGTTTTCTGTGAAGGCAGTATGCTACCAACGGTTGGAAAGGAAACACTTGCTTTTGTCATTCCAGACATTCTATGGCAATACCTTTTTTTGAGTTATGTTGAGACAGACAGACAGATGGACAGAAAAACTAACAAACCAAACAGGTAAAAAAATAAAAAAATAAAAATACCCCTGACCTCATGTCACCCAAAGCAGTGACCTGTTTATCTAACACTGTGAGTTTAAAGGCTGGAGGTCAATGACAGAAGGAAGTGGAGACATGACGAATGTCTGCTGAGTCATCCATGAGGAGGAGGAGGAGGAGGAGGAGGAGGAGGAAGAGGAGGAAGAGGAGGAAGAGGAGGAAGAGGAGGAAGAGGAAGAAGAGGAAGAAGAGGAAGAAGAGGAAGAAGAGGAAGAAGAGGAAGAGGAAGAAGAAGAAGAAGAAGAAGAAGAAGAAGAAGAGGAAGAGGAAGAGGAAGAGGAAGAGGAAGAGGAAGAGGAAGAGGAAGAGGAAGAGGAAGAGGAAGAGGAAGAGGAAGAGGAAGAGGAAGAGGAAGAGGAAGAGGAGGAGGAGGAGGAGGAGGGTGGATTAGGAGCGGTCGGTGATCCCATCAAAGCAGTGTCACCAGCGTTGTGTCTTTGCTGCTGAGCCGCACACTCAGCGCGCACTGATCCTTTAACTGACTCTCAGTGGGACCGACAACTAAGGCGAGCTGACAGCGGGCTATTTTCAGACGGAGATCACCACGGTTTGGACCCAACGAGCTGCTGTAGAGACGACTGCGGCCCGTGCTATCGCTCTCCATTAGACAGAATGAAACAGGCAATGAGGAGCTCACTTTACTGAACAGAAGCAGCTTCAGCTGACGACAGAAAGTGAAACAGATGAAGGAGAAATGTGTTGTGACAGCAGCTAATGAGGTCCCTGTGATCTGCTGGGACTGGGTGTGTGTTCCTATCCTTATGGGGACATTGATGTGTTTACACAGTCACACTATGGGGACCAAAGTTCAGGTCCCCAGAAGGGTTAAATATAAATAAAGGTCCCCATTAGTAAAATAGAAAGGACGTGGCCGTATAAATACATTAATTTTATTTATTTTTTTCTGGAAGTCCCCACAAATCATAAAGGAAACAACTGCAAAGTAAAAGATAAAGTATTTAAAAAAATAAAAGATTTATTTTTGTGTTTTTGTAAATGTATTTTATTATTATTTTTAGTAGTAGTAGTAGTAGTAGTAGTAGTAGTAGTATTTATTTATTTATTTTAAAACTTCTTATCATTTTTAATATTTTATTAAAAAAAAATTTCATTATTTATTTATTATTTTTTAATATTGTTATTAAAAATGTTTTAATTACTTTTTAAAATAATTTTTAACTTTCATTTTACTTCTCATTGAATTTCAAAACCGGATTTATTTTTTTTTATTTTTTTAATTTAGAAAACGGTATTCATCTTTTTTTTAAAAGATGTTTAATTTTTTTGTATTACTATTTTTTATTCATTGTATATTTTTATATTATATATTTAGATTATATATTTTTTTTACTTTTAATTTCATTGATTTTTCTAATTTAAATAATTTTAATTTTAGAAAATAGTATTTATTTATTTATTTACTAACCAATGGCTACTTTACCTACAAGTCATGATTACAACCTTACGTCCTCACGAGGCATGGAAACCTGCATGTGTGTGTGCGTAGATGATTGCCCATGTGTTTACACTAACAGTATGCTTTGAACAGACCAGTAAAGTGCATTGATGAGAGATGAGTCGAGCCACTAAAACAGGGTTGTCTTGATACACAACGACATCATACACATTTGACATGCTTGATCACGCTCCGTAGTTTTTTTTTTTTATGACAGATTAAAAGAGCCGAGGGACTAAAATAGTACGCAGGAATACAAATAAAGTCTCTACAAATAGCAAAGCACCAGTCTCATAAAAGGCGTTAAATAGCATACGAGTCATTAGCATTTCATAGCGTCCATACTTTGTTACATCCGTCAAATCAAAAAGCGACGCCATGGAAAAGTTTGACACGAATGGATAGAACTATGTCAGCAGAAAATGTGACTGCAAATAGTCATCGACACCAGGGAAAAAAAAAAAACCTTTCTAAAAACTCCTCATAAGCTCATCTGCTCTTTACTGACTCGCATTTGATATTTATTCTATTACTTTATCTTGTTTTTATTTGATCTTTTAACTGTTTGTAATTATTCTGCTGTAGCACGTTGAGATTTTTATCTAAAAATGTAAAGTGCTTTATGAATAAAACATTAGTAATTATTATTAACTCAGTAACAAATTAATGAAAGACATGTTCGCCTGAATTAAGCAAAAAAAAAAAAAAGAAGCTGCCAATGGATTTTTTTTGTAACACACAATAATACATCGGTTGATGTATTGATTGATGGAAAAAGTAATGAGTCTATTCTGAGAATGTAAAGAGTATAAAGTACATATATTTATATAAATGTAAAGAGTATAAAGTACATATATTTATATAAATGTAAACAGTATAAAGTACATATATTTATATAAATGTAAACAGTATAAAGTACATATATTTATATAAATGTAAACAGTATAAAGTACATATATTTATATAAATGTAAACAGTATAAACTGTCACAGAACAAAAACTCACACTTCATAATTTCTTGGAACTACTTTTTCTCAATAGTAATTTGAACCGGGACTACTTTTGCTTTGACCAAAACCAGACCAGAACTATCACTTTAAATGACAAAAAATAAACACTTGGTTAACTCTTTAAACTTTCACTCAGTTTTGCCTTCATTTATAAATAAAGTCAATTGAATGTTGTTCTTGAACCATTTTAATAACATGCAGTTGGTGTTTGTTTATATTATAAATGAAAATATTAAGATGAAAACTGGGATATTAGAGGTGGGTCCTGTTAAATGATGTAATAGATCAAACATTTATGGATATTTATTAATGTTTTTATGTGTTTTTAGACTACATTTGAAGATTTTGTTTGACTTTGTATGACTTTGTTTGTTGGACTATGGTTCCTTTTGTGGATAATTATGAGACAAAGGTTCAGATCAGCTGTTTAACATTTGTATTTTGAACAACATGAGTGATTGTACCTGTTGTGGATATTTTATCTGAAAATATTTTTTATTTTCTGATGTGTGAGAATCTCTGTTGTCAAACTACATTAGGTCATGTGACATTTGGGACAGGTGGTTTGATTAACATTTTTGATAGTTTAAAGGGTTAAGACAATGCTTTTTTTTTGCAGTGTAGTGTGTGCAGTGATCACAAATAGATCAGAGGATCCCAAACTCTACTTGTAAATAGTCTTTGACCTTCTCTCTAATGATCATCTGTCCTTAATACATGAGATCATGGACTAAGACTTGACCACGGTGACCAAACCTATCGCTAACCCAATTACCGTATGTATTTACATCCCTGGACTTGGTTCAAGTACAGGTCATTCTTTTCACTGTTTTAAAGCCACAGCGTCGTCACACAATGTTCAATAATATGACTTTTTAAAAATTATTTCTGTCACTTTCATGTGACCGCCCCTTTTTTTCTAGTTCTTTTTTTATTTTCTGAGCTCACATGTTGGTGAACCAGCGATGGGATGAGGTTTAGTGAGTGGATGTTGAAGGAAGAACAGTGTCATATCAATATGTGATTGGATATTTTCACAGCATCCCTGCCTATTATATTTTTTATTCTTAGGGCTTTTGGAAAACTGACCTTCTGGAAAGAATTCCTCCAGTTCTCTTTTGACCATTACTGCTCAGTCCCTTATGAAACAGAAATATATTGATATATATTACATTAAAAAATATATATTCCCATATATGGAAAAGTAGTGCATGTATTATTATATACAATTTGATCAAATACTGACAAATATAAAACACATATTGAACTGAATAAACAAAACTGTACTATATTTTTACAGATACTTTTACTCATTTACTTTCCACATATATAGTGAAGTGTATTACTAAATATATATATGTATTTATGTTCAATTTCAGGCAGTAATATATTGACAGTATATAGAGAAATATATTTTTGAGAGCAGCTTTTTTCTTCAATGCAGTATATGTTCATATCATATATTGCAGAATATTGAATAATGTATCTACTACTTTATGGGAATATATTTTTGTTTCATGAGGATATATTATTAATTAAACTCAATTTCCACATATATTTAGTAATACATTTATGCACTATATATATATATATATATATATATATATATATATCATATATATACCAGGTCAAACTGAGCGCCTGAGACCCATCACTTGATGGGTCACGTTCAAAGGGGGGTACTGGGGGTCGAGCCAGTGGGAGTCAGATTGGGGGGGTTTGCTGGTCTGTGTGGGTCTGTTTGTGTATTGTTCTGTTTTGGGGTTTATAAATAAGGAAAAGTATTGACAGTTTATTATTTTAAGATTCTCAGGGTGGATTTTCCTGTCAATTATATACATATTTCTTTTAATATTCAATTTCAGGCAGTAATATATTGATAGTCAGTGTGTGGAGAAATATATTTTTCTTTCATAAGGGGTTAAAGAGTGTGTTCATGAAGATTTGTTTCCTTTGTGTGTATTATGAGGGATAAAATGCAGAGACTGGAGTTTCCGGGGAATAATAAAAAGAGTGAACCTTAACCTTGACCAGATTTGCATAATTCTCTATGTATGTTTAATTATATAACGAGCGCATTGACCCATGGGGTTCCACAGGGTCTAGATGTGGTATTTTTTATGCTGTTGTGTATTCGTGTCTCATCTTTTCATCTTTTGCCAAATGTAGGTGAGTTATAAGAAAAAGTATAGGTTTCTGGAGGACTGGGTATTTTGTTTTGTTTTTTAAACATATTTTGTGTCATTTTGTTTAATATTTTGGCTCAAATTTGACGTTAAGTGGGGAGGCAATCGCGACGGACAGCGAAGGCCTTTGAGACTGTCTGCAGTTTTAATTTTATTTATTTTATTGCACAGACAGTAAAAAACTAATTAAAACCCTTTTAATTTTGTGAAAGACGACAGCGCTCCATTTTTTTGATGGTGACGACGCGATTAAACAGCGCCGTAAAAATGTCTGAAAAGTTTTCAATTCAGTTCATTATGTAGTGCACTATGTTCATTTCCCCATGTTGGACGTGGGGGGTAGAGAGTGAGGGGGCGATTTTGGACACAGTTGCTGCTGTTTTGTCCCATTGAGTGTCAGAATTAGTGTGAATATTTCTAATAACTCAAAAATATAGAATGCTCACCAATGGTGTGTTAGGAGCTAAAGGGTTAAAAAAAAGAAATGCATCTGAATACCCGGCTAAAAAACAAAAAACAAAAAAGTCACAATAGTCCGTTACAAAAATAATCAATAGTTGCAGCCCTAATACTGAGTAAAACTTATAATAGTTTAAAATTTTACATTAGGGTAAATGGAGAATACATTTTAAAGTGATCCAGAATCCAGGATCTATTCCGGATCACCACCAAAATCTAATCATTTCCAGATCTCCCCATTACCAACCCACCCTGTAAATTTTATCAAGATCCGTCCATAACTTTTTGAGTTATCTTACTAACTAACAGACAAACAGAAAAACTCTGGCAAAAACATAACCTCCTTGGTGAAGGTAATTCAGAGCATATAATAAAGCAGATACCATTTTAGCATTTTATTTCCCATTGAATACCATGACCCTCCCAGAAGGGGCGGAGACTTAAGCTCCCCATGTTCAGCAGACTCTGGACCTCAACATTAAGAGTTCGCTCTCACTTCTTCAAAAGTCAACCATCAAACCTCTGGCACAATGAATAATTGCACAATCAAAAACCTCACAGAATACGTAAAATGGACATCGACTTAAAAAAAAGAAATAAATAATTATTTACTTTGCTGACACAGCCGCACAGAAAATCCATTACCTTTTCTAATAACTCTTTTAAAGGTTTGTACTGTTATGGCGTTTTAGAAGTGCTGTGCTGGGCTCTCCACAGTACAAAAAAATAATTTAGTCGAAGCAGCTTCTGTTCAGTTGTATGAAAAGACGCAGGCGTGTACTTATCTGCATGCATACATATTTGACAACGTGCAAATCTGAAGTCGTCCATTTCTGAAGAACATTGCGATTTGCAGATGATCACACATTTTACACACACACACACACACACACACACACACACACCACTTTGTGCATCGTACCATTACCATAATCAAGCATACTGATATATTGATTAACCTGTACTTGAGGCCGGGGGCGAACTCCTAGGCTGTTCCCTCCCAGCCCATCAGCCCACCTCGTCTACACTGTTCATATCCGGAGGGGAGGGGGTGGGTGGGGTGGGATCGATGGCATGCCGGGATGCTATTAGAGCAGAAGCAGTGAGGCAGCGAGGCACCCGGGCAGCCACAACTTCAAAAGCAAGGTGTGGGAGGAGAAATAACACAAGGTAATTATCTGGGCCCCGCTAGCTACCACCAAGGTAATCTGTTGAGCGGAGGATGAAGGGGGGGGGGGGGGGGGGGGGGGGTAGGGGTGTTCATGATGTCTGTCCATATTTACCTCAATTCAATGCACTCTCTCCACTCCAGCTAAACTTTCTCTGCCAGTTTTTGTACATTATCACAGTTCCCCATCTGTACGCTGTAAGAAATGGCTGTAATTTTACAGTAAATACTACCATTTTACAGTAAATACTACTACTAGTACTGTATATTCAAAGTACAATAATGTAATGTGCAATGCATTGTGGGATATCTTACAGAGTACAGTTCACAGCTGTGGTAAAGTTTACCAAATGTTCTAAATTTAAATCCCTGTTTATATTAGGGTTCCTATTGTCACATGACTCATCTGGGACATCTGACAATGCACTACTTTGTTAAAAATATATGTTAAAAGCCTGTTGTCATTTGACTAATGCACTGTTGATGGATGTCCAGTGTGACGTCCATAAGTTTTTGCTTTGCTTATTTTAAATTTTTTGGCTGGTGCAACGTATATATATATATATATATATATATATATATACACACACATATATATGGGCATTAACGACTTCAGTTTTTTCAAGTCGACTTATCCATCAACAAAGTCGAGTCGACAGGTTGTGATGACATCATCACATTGTCAGTGGAGGAACAACAAGGACACACGTCTGTCCAGCAATGAGCAACTGGTATTAAAGTTCACTGCAACGAGACAATGTCCACTGACAAGACACAAGCATCAGCATTTTAACCCAAACAAAACAAAGGCTAACGTTAGCAAAGAGTTTTCTGTTGAATTTAACTGCACAACATAAGTCAGGTGAACATATGTTACAGATTGTTACTATGAACCAATCACAGAATTACACCGTATTCTTTTAAATATTAAGAAAAAAAAAAAGACGTTTGCCTGTGACCTACATTGACCAAACGTTACTGTGATTTGTTCCAGACCACCCTGCTACTTTCCTGAAAATATCATGGAAAATGGTCTCGGAGTTTTTGCATACTAAATCTACTCCACCCCCTACTTGTTTTTTTTTTTTGGGGGGGGGGGGGGGGTTGTTTAGTAATATTAAATATCATGAGACATCGCACAGGCACTGTCTTGCAGTGGTTAGCACTCGTGCCTCACAGACAGAAGGTCCCTGGTTCTATTCCCACACCAGACCTTTCCATCCAAACACATGCACTGATAGGTTAACTCAGGCATGGGCAAACTATTCCACAAAGGGCCAGTGTGGCTGCAGGTTTTTGTTCCAACCAACCAAGAGTTCACAGTTTGACCAATCAAGGTGCTGAAAACTGAGATCAGTTGATTAATTGAGTCAAGTCTGGTGTGCTGCTGTTTGGTTGGAACAAAAACCTGCAGCCACACCGGCCCTTTGGGAATGGTTTGCTCATGCCTGGGTTAACTGGTTAACTGGTTAACTGGTTAATCTAAATTGTCCATAGGTGTGAATGTGACAGTGATTGTTTGTCTATATATGTTCAGTCCTGAGATGAACTGGAGACTCATACAGGGTGTACCCCGCCTTCACCCATTGGAGCTGGATTAGGCCCCCAGTGACCCCTATGACCCTAGTGAGGACAAAGTGGGTTCAGATGATGAGACGATATATTGCACAGCCAATATTTTCTTAGACCACCAAGAGTGTTCACTACTAACTAATAACATACCTATGTGCAGTTTAATAAAATACGTATGTGCAGTTTAATTAACGGGTAATTAGTTCCAGAACTTAGCAGCAGTGTAAAAAGACAAAAATATAATTAAAGTCGCCTAAATCACATCCCAACCTGTCACTCTGCAGCTGAAGCCAAATCGCCAAGCAAGGTGAGAAGCCATCTGTTTTTCCAGTTAAGGTAAAAGTCATGATGAGTGGGAACTCATTAAGCAAACGCTCCAAGAGCAGCTGGACAACAAGTCACCACAAAGTCAAAAAAGTGCCGCTCACTCTGTATCCAACTCATACAAGTTGATTTTCAAACAAAACAGGAAATTACATCATATCTGGACTAAATAACATGTATGGGTTTAATCCTCAATTTTCAGTCACTTCCGTATGTTTGACAAGACCGTTAGAGGGTCTGTAAGGTCTAATGTGGTCTACAGGGTCTGTACGGTCTTATGTGGTCTACAGGGTCTGTACGGTCTTATGTGGTCTACAGAGTCTGTACAGTCTTATGTGGTCTACAGAGTCTGTACGGTCTTACGTGGTCTACAGGGTCTGTAAGGTCTAATGTGGTCTACGGGGTCTGTACAGTCTTATGTGGTCTACAGGGTCTGTACGGTCTAATGTGGTCTACGGGGTCTGTACGGTCTAATGTGGTCTACGGGGTCTGTAAGGTCTAATGTGATCTACAGGGCCTGTAAGGTCTAATGTGGTCTACAGGGTCTGTACGGTCTTATGTGGTCTACAGGGTCTGTACGGTCTAATGTGGTCTACGGGGTCTGTACGGTCTAATGTGGTCTACGGGGTCTGTAAGGTCTAATGTGGTCTACTGGGTCTGTAAGGTCGAATATGGTCTACAGGGTCTGTACGGTCTAATGTGGTCTACAGGGTCTGTACGGTCTAATGTGGTCTACTGGGTCTGTACGGACTAATGTGGTCTACAGGGTCTGTACGGTATAATGTGGTCTACGGGGTCTGTACGGTCTAATGTGGTCTACAGGGTCTGTACGGTCTAATGTGGTCTACAGGGTGTGTACGGTCTAATGTGGTCTACAGGGTATGTACGGTCTAATGTGGTCTACGGGGTCTGTAAGGTCTAAGGTGGTCTACGAGGTCTGTACGGTCTAATGTGGTCTACAGGGTCTGTAAGTTCTAGTGTGGTCTACAGGATCTGTGTAAGGTCTAATGTGGTCTACAGGGTCATTCATCTAGCTAATTCCAATTTTAATGATTTAATAACATATTTATTTATTTATTTATTTGTTTGTTTTATTTATTTATTAAATGTTGGCAGTTGTAGTTCTTCATATGTTCCCAGTGACATGATTCTGTTGTAAAGACAGAATAGAAAAGGACAGTGGAACGCAGATGAGTCTTTTTTTTTTTTTTTTTTTTTTTACATCTGTGTAAAAGCAGACATATCTATTAAAGAAAAGAGGTGGTTTTTGGAAGCATCTGAACTTAAGTACACGCTCCGAACACATGATCTTAAAGTCGAGAACAATTATAAAAAGTGCAGCATCAGCGAGTTTACTCCTGCACGCGGACATAGACTTTGTGCTTACGGTTTGTTTCTGCTTCCAGTGCAGTTAATGAGTTAAAGGTCAGCAGGCTGTTATGACACCAATTAGTGGAATATATCAAATCAGCAATGTAAGCTCATCAGCGGTGGTGGAGGAGCGCCGAGGCTTTGGGAGATTTCAACAAAGCTAATTGCACAATAATGAGTGTAAACTTGATTCCATGGCACAGAGAGAAAAGCCACTGACCCCAGATCATTCAGGTGGGTCAGGGGTCATGACCTCCACGTCAGGATCGACTCAGGGGTCAGAGGTCATGGTGGGTCAGAACCAGGTTGGCTTTAAGATCTCATGACCTGAGCCTTGTGTGTGAGTGTTGCAGCTTCTGCAGTACGATGGGAAAGAAGATGGGTAGAAGTTTGTTTTTCAATTAGATTTTTTTCCAACATTAAAAAATGGAAAAGAAAAAGAAAACATACAAACACACAATGTTCATTAAATAGTTATTTTCTGTGCTCCACATGTATCATTAGCTGTTTTCGCTATCCTTGGAAATTCGCAAAATGGAAATAGTGGTATAAAAAAAACTGATAATGGAAACACCTGAATTAAAAAAATAAATAAATAAATAAAAAAAAGTTTTCATTATTTTTTGATGTGGTTTTTCAGACGTTTAAATTTTTCTAATATATCGCAAAAGAGCAACGGCAACACTTTTTCTGGAGATTTTAAGCAATATTAGCATAGCCACACTAGACCCCCCTAGCAATAGCAAATCTAAAGTGCTACCGTAGTAGTTTAGATACGCTCAATGTAACTTTTGGCTAAGTTTCACTGAAACTGACTGACGATTCACAGTGAAGTATAGAGTCAGAGGACGGGCGCAACAATGCGACGCTGTGACGATTTGGAGAGAAACAACCGGAAACAACCATAGAAGAAGAACAACAACAATGGGTGGTTATTTCCTTTTATCAAAGATGAGTGAAGAATATGAGAAAACATCAGTCATACACTCGTTAAGCTCCATAATCCACCATTTTTTTTCATCATTCCTAACTTTCCTCCTCTGTGAACTTTCCAGCGCTCTAACTACATCATCCTAAAGATTACACTGATTGGTTGTAGTACCATCCTATTACATACAGAGGATTTGAAAGACAACCTTTTAGCCCCGCCTCCTCTGACTATGAAGCACCACTAGACCCATACATGGAATGAATAGGGATAGCATGGCTATGCTAGGTGAACCTATTTAGCTCTTAATAACTGTCAAAGTTTTTCATGTGGCCCCATAGGGAATTTAATTGCCCACCCCTGTGTAAGACCATTTAATTAATTGGTTGTAGTTGGGGTGTGAAGGGGATTTTAAATATAGTAAAAAAAAATAATAATAATAATTTAAAATAAAAAAAACCTTCCAGAAAACCTCTTGCACCCCACCTTTAAAGAGCGCTGGCCTTTACTCTGCCCTGTTGTTTCTATGGATACGGTATCCAAGACGAAGTGGTGCAGTGTGACCTGCAGGCCCACTGTGGCAGAAAGGACTCTGCACAAGCCAGTCAGCTGTTGTGTGAAGGTCAAAGGTCATCTGCTGAATGTCAGTTTTGACAGATAGAATTCCCTGATGTTGTGATGAAGTCCTGGCACTGAGCTTTGAAGCTTCACATATTCGTGGTTGGGACATGATCCATGCAAAGCTGTGGTCTGATGTAAGACTTTGGAGATCAAGGTTATTTTGAGGCAGTGCAGTGGAAACTATGGCTGCACGATATTAAAAAAAAAACAAAAACCTGACGTTGTGATTTTTTTTAATAGTCATCTGTTTTTTTGTTTTTTTTTTATTATACAGTAAGTGCCAAGAACAGGTTGTGGTTCACAGGGACGGTTTGAAAACGCAGTATGAAATAGGCAAGGATAAAAGACCTATGCATAGAAACATGCTTCCTCAAAAAGGGTAAGTACACACTGCTAATTGTCAAAAAGGGCATATATATATATATATATATATATATATATATATATATATATATATATAATTTACATTTCAATATCATCCTTCATGTAGCCAAAAAAAATGTAATTACAAATAAATAAAAAATTTAAAACATAAATACATTATTTTGTCTGAATTAAGCATAAATACAAATCTGTCAATGGAACAAGTGAAATGATCTTGGTCAGATTTCTTAAAATAAGACTTTTAATTTCAATTGTCTCAGAATAAGGTCTTCATTTCTCACTGAAAAGTTCCTTTTTTTTGGTAATTCTAATGACAAAACTACACTTGATAAAATGTAGATTTTTGCAGTCCAAAATAAATTTTATTTGTATGTGTCTATCTAATCTAATCCATTATTTATTATTATTACAATTATTATTATTATTATTATTATTATTATTATTAAGAATTAGAATAGAAAACAATGTAAAACCGCAGAAGCGCCAACTTATTGTTCAGGCCGTGTCATAAACTCACATGCTCACCACGCTATGCTGAGTAAAGGCTGTCCACTCATCTGCTAATTAACCAACAAAGAGCACAAATGTGACAAAATTCCACATACACACCATGCGCCCACTCTCTGCGACACACACACTTAGGTTTAATGACAGTACTAGTGGCCTCTGTGCCAACTGGACATGATTTGGGACACCCACTGCAATATAACACTGCAAATGTTTGATGATTTCATTGTCAGCTAGTTAGAAACCCTTACGAAACAAAAATATATTTCTCCATATGCTGACTATCAATATATTACTGAACATAAAAAATATGTGTATATAATTTACAGTAAAAAATATATTGTGTCATTATTTAAAATACATAACTGCTGCTTTATATATATGTATATATTTTTTGTTTGTTTGTTTGTTTGTTTTTGTTTTTTTTGTGGTGAAGTGTTCAGGTATTTTTTTTTATTTTAAAAAATATAAAAACATACATGAAAAATGAAACAGTGCTTCAATTGCATATTCCAAAAGGAGTGGGAGGAAGTAAAACTCATTTAATCCCACCACTTTCCTTCAAACCATTTATAGTTTAACTTCCTGTCAACAATATATTTGAAATTTTCTAAATATATATTATTTAATAATACACTTCATTATATATGTGGAAAGAAATTTAGTTTCAATAAAACTATCTGTAAAAATATAGGTCAGCTTTTGTCTTCAGTGCTATAGGTTTTATATTTGTCAATATAGGATCAAATCCTATATTGGATAATATTGCACTACTTTTCTATAAATGGGAATATAATATAATTAATATAATTCATTATATTTTTCAATATATCACCATATATTTTTACGACAATCAGCATAATCTTTAGGATGATGCAGTTCGTGTCGGAAAATTCACGTAGGAATGCGTCGAAAGTTACAAATAACTAAACTGAATAGTGGATTATGGAGCTTAATGACTGTTGTCGCTTCAGTAAAAATAATTTAAAGATTGCAGACGTCTTCTTACATTCTTCACTCATCTTTGATGAAAGGAAATCGCCAAATCGTTGCAGCGTTACTTTGTTACACCCGCCCTCTGACTAAATACTTCATCATGATTCATCAGCCAGTTTCAGGGAAATCGAACCCAAAAGTTACATTGAGCGTAACTGTACTACTACGATAGCACATTAGATTTGCTCCCGCTAGAGGGGTCTAGCGCGACTAGGCTAATACATTTTTGTTTCATAAGGGAAAGAAAGCTCTGCACTCCGAAAATGGAGAAGTCACCAGCTTTATAATATGTGTATAATTTTGTTTTATCAAAGTAAGACAACAAAAAAACAACTTGTTTCTTCATTATTTCCAAAACCAAAGTGAAAAAAACATAGTATTGACCTATTTTCTCCATCATCATATCTTCAGGTGTTAGGGTGACCCTGTTAGTTTCCTGAAATACGACATAGACTTTCATCTTTTTCACTATGGGTCATGGTCATTTCCACTTTAATTAAGTTGCTTCAGGTCACAATTTAATAAAACGGCCGTTATCTATTTTTCATTTAAACAAAAAAAGGAAAACTGAAAAACTGCATCGTTATGTTGTTTTCTTCATTTTGGTTTTGAAAAGAAATAATGAAGAAATGACTTGTTGTTTCATTGTCTTATTTTTGCCGTTATTTAAATATTTTGTTCAAATCCGGAACTGTGTGCAAGTAACCTGTGGGATCCTCCAGGGGTCCATCCTGGGACCCCTCTTGTTCAATCTTTACCCGTTGCCCCTGGGCCAGTTGAACTGGCAATGACCGTGACCCACAGCGTCAATGATGGAAAGCTACAACATATTTCAGGAAACTAAGAGGGTCACCTCAAGACCTAAAAATATGAAGGAGAAAATTGGTGTCGTATCATATGATAATGATCTTCAAGTCCAGTGGTTCTGTTTCTTTCAGTTGTTAAGATTAATTTCCGGTTTACTCAATTTGCTTCAAGATAAAATTGGATAAAACAGAAAACGGCCATTATCCGTTTTTTTCCCCCCATTATTCATTTAAACTCAATCCATTATTTCATTTTGGTTTTGGAAACAAATAATGAACAACTTGTTTCGTTGTTTTATTTTTGATTTTATTTTGAACAGCGAATGATACACAGATTTGTTATGCTTCATTGCTTCACAATGTGACAACGAAACCCACAGACTGACAAATGTCTGTATTTAACAAACACTGTATTCAAGCATCTGTGGTAACAATAATCATCATTATATGCTAAGTTCTGGGCGGTGATGCACTGAAGCATTACAGCAGCACACGACTATCAGTCAAAGTGAGTGTTCAGAGACTCACATTTTTTATGACTCTTTTTGACATAAGCAGTTAGAAGCAGTTTTATGACAGTAACTGAACAATGATTCAGTCTGTTCACAGGGTTCTGCTCCTACTTAAAGCTGTAGTGATTGGTCCTTTTTAGCATCACTGGGAAAATAAATAAAGGAATAAATCGATCCTCGTAATAATCAGCTGATATTATTCGACTAAACACGTCCTCTGGATTGGAGATGGAGAAAATAATTCCACAGCAAAATAAATGGTATATTAATTACAGCCTGAACGATTAATCAGACCAATTATAGGGTTTCACTGATTAATCAGCATCTTACAATATGTAACCAATTTATTCATTTATTTTTGCTGCCGAGTTTCTGTCCCTCACTGCTCCTGTGCGTTCACTGTCAGAGCTCGAGTCAGTAAGTAGTCATAGTTAGAGTCAGAGTCAAAAAGAGTTAGAATCAGAGTCAGAGTAAAGCCTGTTGTTGGGGCAATCATTTTGTTAACAAAAATAAGAAGACTAATCAATCATGTTAAGTTACAACAATTTATGACAGAAATATGTATAAAAACAAACAGCCAACATTAACAAGTGATGAAAGACAAACCTGGTCTACAGATCTGTGTCACATTCATCTGGACTAACCCTAACCCAGGTACAGAATCCTGTCTGAGTGAAGCGGTAAAGACACAGTCTGCTACGTATAGGACTGACTATGAATTACATCCTGCTTTCTATTTACTCCCCATGTAGCTAATTCCTAGCCTGGCTTTCACCGACCCTCGTGTGTTTCCACTTCAGCTCCATGAGGTTCACACAAGGGTCTGATGAACCACCGTAGACATTCTGTTGTCTCCGTAAATCAGGATCACTGGGTGTGATTTTAACATTATGACATAAGGAAGACCCTCGACACAGCAGCTTTGAAAACATGGCGGCTAGCATGGAGGAGACTGAACTGGGCTTTGATTCTGCAATTTCAACAGTGCTGTCAAAACTGGGGGCAACGATGTTATGGTTCTTCTCCCAACAATATGGTGTGGTACAGTATTGTACAGTACAGTATTGTACAGTATAGTATAGGACAGTATAGTATAGTACAGTATAGTATAGTACAGTACAGTACAGTATAGTATAGTATAGTACAGTACAGTATAGTACAGTATAGTATAGTTTTGTACAGTACAGTACAGTATAGCATAGCATAGCATAGCATAGCATGGTAAGGTACAGTATAGTATGGTATGGTAAGAACTTAATATACGTACATGCTGCTTTCACTATGATTCATTTAAGTAGTACATCATTCAAAATGACGAGCACCTGGTTTCTCCAATCAGGGCGAATGATTTTGATTGACAACCTCGCCTTAACAAAGAAAAGCTAATGGTGCGTTCCCAGATGTAAGATGCTAGCAGACATGAGAAGCATCCATACATCTCGGCGTGAGTCAGGTTAGGTAATTCCAGGTTCATATTAAGTCAAAGTCCAGCTATGTATTTGGTTCAAACCTGTTCAGTGAACACAGGTGATTCCATTAATTATCCCATTTACTTGGATGAGACATTGTGTTCATTAAAATGGACTGGTTCAATGAACAGGAACTGGAATTACCCACCTGTGATTCACTGTTAACATGCTTTCTATTTACTCTAAACATTATAAGGCCAGTTTCTAAAGACTTTCAGAGAGAAACAAAAGAGGTCTACAACTTAAATACAAACACAAGGAACTGAAGGTAAGTGAGGAAATTTCCTTCCACACCTGTCAGTTCTCCTTTTACTTCAGCCCATCACCCCCACACGTGAACTCACAGACTGATCACCTCGCATATCTAGTTCCCCAATCAATCCAAGTACCCCGTCCCCGGCATCCAATTTTTACACCGCTAATATCTTCATTGTTATTCATCCCTATGGGCCAGTTTGGACTCTTTGGGAGGCCAGATTTGGCCCCTGGGCCTTATGTTTGACACCTGTGATGTATATGAAAAAGCTCAAGAAACAGGAACAGGAAATGGAGAACAAAAGCACAGTGAGCGGCATTCAAGAAAACAATCATATTATTTTGCTTTGGCCTTATATTATTCTTATTATTTTTTAACATTTGTATTTCGATGTTACTCTCCTAGAGCTTTTTTTTTTTTTCGTGCCAAGATGAAGAGCCTAAAGGGTTTTGAGGTTTTTATGTTTGTTCAAAGTCTGCTCAAAGCGCTCAAAATTGATACAGCAAGCCTTGACAAGCACCCCATTCAGAAGTGCCAGTAGCAGTCAGTCCAGTCATCTACTGAATGTTTTCCTATATCTGTTGTGTTTATTCTGCAGCTATCTCTGCAGCGCTCTGAGGCCTATGGAGCCGATCAAACAGATTGACGGAAAGAGGTTCTGGCTCCTGCCACGGAAGCATGATTGGCGTCTGCGAGATGGAAGGGAGCCAGCCAGGATTTTACTGTCACTCTAGAACGTGCAGAGGGCTCACAGATAGAGAAGGGGTGATATGTTAGAGCCACACACACACACACACACACACACACACACACACACTCGTTTACATGTCTCACAAGGACCCAGTTTGTAATCAAGTAGCCATTGAGAATTGACTGTAAATACAGGTTTTTTTAATAAAATAAAATGTAAAAAATAATAATAGAAATTTGAAAATTAAATGTAAAAATTAATAAAAACTAATTACAAATAAATAAATAAATAGATTTCAATAAAAGTTAATAAGTTAAATAAACAATATTATAAAAAAAAACAAATGATAAAAACATTAAAACTTTAAATTTATCTTCAAACCTTCAAAAAACACATTCACTTTGCACTTGTTTCCTTCATGCTTTATGGGGACTTCCTGAAAAAAAAAAATACTTAATGTATTTATAGGGCCACATCATTTATATTTTAATAGTGGGGACCTTTATTGATATTGAACCCTCGTGGAGACCTGAATTTTGGTCCTCATGTTGTGACTGTGTAAACATATCAAAATGTCCCCATAAAGATAGGAATACACACACGCGCACACAAGCAACTGAACTCTGCATGTAATAATAAGCATTTGTGAATGTGCATCATATCTGTGGTTTGAAACATGCCGAATGGTTCTCATGGCAACACAACACCACATTACCTACTTCCTTTAAAACCGCTGAAGCCAAAACCTCTAAGTATTTACACTTTCACTTTTTCTATAGTGATCTAACACAGCCCTTCCAGTGCACGACGACCTTCTTTATCTGCAATTAATTCCTCGTCCAAAGTCCACGGCATCATGTCAGCCAACAATGGAACATGTACAACAGCTGCGCAACTTGACTTTTTAAATATTCATAATTAACCCTTTCAAACATGAATTATGAAATCAATGATTTTTTTTTTAAACTTCCTTTTTAGGCATGAACAAAAACCTTTTATAGATAGAAAGATAGAGAGACAGACAGATTTACTTAAAAAAAGTTAAGAAAATAAAGAATAGATTTGCATCTAAATGAATAGAAAAAAAACAGGAGTCGTAAGTCAGCGGAAAAAATGACCAAAATATGCGAGAAAATTGAGAAAAATTAATACAAATAAGGAGCACAATGAACAAAATGACAGACATACATACATTAATTTGTGTAAAATCAACAAATCAAGAACTAAAACTAATGTCAGTACTGTGTTAATTTCAATACATTTGTCATTTAACACTGTCATTACATAACGTTAGCTTTAGCATGCTAACACTGACAGCTGTAGTTCATGTGTTGAGTGTTGTGTCCCCTCTGTTTTATTAATTAAAACCCTCATTGGTTGCTGTGGGTTTTGTGTCAGTACGGGGTTTATAATCCCACACTGTTCATGTTGTGGTGCATCAGGTTGTATCTACTTCCTTTTCAAGAAGTCGTACTCTCATAAAATATTTGTCTCCTATTGTTAAAATATTCTGTGTCTCCACTCCCGTATACAGCAACTTTACTTTTGAGCACGAGATGAGATGAGACAGTGGATGCCTTTGGTTATGTGTGTGTGTGTGTGTGTGTGTGTGTGTGTGTGTGTGAGCTGGTACAGGACGTGTCACAACCAGAATAGCTTCAGCAGACAGTCAGGATCTCATCAGTCACTAGACACACACACACACACACACACACACACACACACACTTACTTTTCTGTCGTCTTTTTGTCCAGCTGTCTGTCTGTCCTTAGTACAGTTGTCAGATGAAGGTCCGTCAGTGCCATCATTCTGTCTGTCCTCCACGTCATTCTGCTGATTGGCCCCAGACTGAGGAGAGTGAACCTCTGTGTGCTGGACACCACTCTGGACCTCCATCTTCCTCTGCTTTGCCTGGAAGGAGGAGAAGGAGAACAGTAAGGAGGAGGAGGAGATGATGGAGAAAGAAGAAGGAGAAGATGGAGGAGGAGGCAGGGGAAAAGGAGAAGAACAGTAGTAAGGAGAAGGAGGAGGAGGAGGAGGAGGAGGAGTAGGAGGAGGAGAATATGATGATGGAGAAAGAGAGTAAGGAGCAGGAGAAGAAGGAGGGTAAGGAGGAGGAGGAGGAGGGGAGTAAGAGATGATGGAGAAAGAGAAGAAGGAGAAGATGGAGGAGGAGGGGGAAAAGGAGAATAAGAAGGGTAAGGAGGAGAAGGAGGAGAAGAGGAAGAAGATGAGTGACTCAGCAGAGATTATAATGAGTGATGTCTCACTCTGTTCGAAAAACGTGTCCATCAATAGTTGACAATGGAATTCATTGTCGACTATTTCTAGTATGGATTCTTGTCAACATCCACTAATCGTTACAGCCCTAGGTTTTTTATTTATTTATTTATTTATTTTTTGCTAAAATACACCATCAATGCTGCTCCATGATCTGTGGACGGATATAAAGCTCCTTCAAAATAAAACAAACACTGATTGTTTCATCCATGAACCTGCCCTTTACCTGTAACTCATACTCTGAGAAATCTGCAGATAAACCTGCAGTTTCAAACTAAACAGTGTATTTAAAGGGATAGTTCAGTATTTTTCACATCTGTATGGAATCAGTGTCTTTACTCTGGTGCACCCACAGTGACTTACCCCAAAAGTGTCCTGTGAACCCAGGTAAAGTAGTTTTGGCAGGTTTGCTAGAGTCATGACAGCACGTGTTGGAATTAGTGATTTGTTAGCGTAAGAAAACTGACACATTCTAAAAACTCACACCTCAGAGGTTTTCAAAGTACTCACATTCTGTACTTGAGTAAAAGTACAGCTACTGGTGTGAAAGAATACTCTTAAGTAAAAGAGTTAAATCAGTACTTTTGCTAAAGTAAAAAAGTATGATTTCACAATTGTAATAAAGTACAAAAGTATGTAAAGCTACATTTTTTTTTGCCATGAACGCAATAATACTTATTTAACCAGATCTGAAAAGTTGAACAAATGTTAAAAGTTTAAAATATTTAAAAGTGAGTTAAGGTGTAGATAATGTTAGAGAAAAAATGTCAAAATTATGAGACAAGTCAAAATTGGGGTTATTACAGTTTTCTTTATCGATTGATTTGTGGGTGTGGTTTGGTCTATGTTCGCTCATGTCACTTTGTCACATTTACTCTATTGTGTATTCCTTTGATGTTTCCTTCAAATATGTCAGTTTGTACAGATTTATTCATATTTTACTTTCTTGGTATGTCAAATTAGGTTTGTATGAATGTGTGACAATGATTAGTGAGGTTGATTGATCCAAAAGATTTGAATTTTATTTATTTTTAACAGGAAGTTTAACCATAGACTGTTTTGAGGACAAGGAGTGTGATTAAGTTTTACCTCCTCACACTCCCTTTTGAATTCACAAATGTTTTGTTTTTTATTTATAGTATTTTTTTTAAATGCATTTTTGAGTTCTTGTTTTGTCTGATACATATTCAAAAATAATTTGAACTTAAATATGCATTTGTCATATACCATTCTAATCATTGTGTTCCCTCACTCTGGAGGTAAAATGTCATCCAGTCAAATCAGTGGGTTGACAGAAAAGTGTTCGAGTCAACAACACAGGAGTTTCTGCAGCACTCATCCAACAACAGCGTGACACAAATGTGAAGCTCTGAGACCCAGCTTTCCACATCCATCCTCCAGTCATACGAGCCAACATTGCCCACACACAGGGCCGGCCTTACACATAGGCAGACACCGGGGGCACCAAGTCCCACAGAATTAGAATATTAAGCTACTTGTATAACAGGTGAACTTCAAAGACTTTACTCACAGTGCACCTTATATATGGGTTAATTCTGGTTGTGGCTAATGACTGGGAATTTATACTTTTTAGCTGATAATTTGGCCTTTTTATTACATAATTGTTTTTAATCACATAATTTTGACAGATGATAATTTACAATTCCACAAAAAGGAAAGTGGGGTGCTCGCCCATAGGACCATATTAACTAGAACCGGCCCTGCCCCCACACCAAAGCCAAACAAGGCTGACTTCGTTTCAGAACACGTCACATTATCCCAGAGAAACCTGCTGCTAATAAAGACGACCGACACTGGAAATATAGTATCATAGACCTTTATTTATCAACTAATTATATTTTTATTTTCAAAGACATTATAAAATAGTTTTATTTATTTTTTAATTGCAAATGTCAAAAAGTAGGAATATGTAGTAAAGGTTTTGAATTTTATAAAATAATTCCAGTGCATCATTTGACTCTGAACATATTGTCCATTTGGTGATGGACAGGTTTTTCTTCTTCGCTGGACCACACAGGACGGTAGGACTGTCCTGTTGCCTGGACCGTGCTTCTCTTCTTTCAGGGTCCATTACAATAGGTGACCAGCATGTACCCCCTGAAATAAAAACAAAATCAGTTGGTGCATATTTGATATATCAAGTATGTCAATTTTAAAGTACCTCGAGTAAACTGCATAGTTGGATCATTGTGTGAGGAAAGTGTCTGTAGTTACGCACCAACATTTCTGGCTTTTGTAGAATTTGTATGCCAACATTTATTATTATTATCTCCATTTACTATGAGAAAATGTTCATTGTAAGTACACTTTGGGCCATAGGGACGTAACCCTCGGGCCTCCCATGAAACCCATTAGGTTGGCCTACTGCAAGTGCTTTGGATTGAAGGATTTTTATCTGTTCTTACATTTCTATGTCTATTTATACACCTTTGTCCATCATTTAAATATATTAATCTGTACCATTTTATATTTTTTTCCTATACACATTGGCAAATTCACACTTCTATAAATCTATATTACCATTTGCACTGAAGCAGGACAAGCTCTCCAATCTCATATATTGACAATAAAGGGCATTCTATTCTATTCCAGTCTACATTCATAAGCAAAGTGGGACAGAGAGTGATGCTCAGGAAGTTATCTAAAGCTTTGTTACAAACATGAAGCTGAAATGAACATAATGACTTGTAAATAAACATATGCTTCACCAATAACATGTCTTGTACAAAATTATTTAGCTTCATTCAATGTTTGGCGTGTTGACTGTAGGTTACAGGACAGACTAATGCTATATTACACCATAAGCAGTCATTGTATCGGGCTAACTGAGCACTTGTACAGTCTTAATAAGGTTCTAAAATAAATCTGTAGATAGACACTCACTGCCCATCAGGTCCAGCTGGTCTGGGACGCTTCTTCCAGTTTATTTTCGGGATGTGCCTGGAAATCCTTATGCTTGGTGATGCTGATGCGTCAGCCTCCTCGTCAGTTGAAAGGTCTTGCATCCTTGGTATAACCAGGTCCATTCCACCCCTGTCTGCATAACTTTACACTTGAAACAAGTTCACCATCATTTGTCTGTCACCCAGGGTGTCACAGCTCCAGCTCTAACTTCCCTCTCTGCTTGTTCTACTTCCATCTGATACATTTCAGCATCTGTATATTCAGGTTCATAAAAATAAACCCCTTAGTTGTGTGCTAAAAATCAATGCTTTCATTGTCGCTGTCGTCAGATAAATGCAAATAAATCACCCAGTCGATCACATACCGTTTTAAGAAATTCATTTTAATTTCATGACCCCAGGAAACCTGCCGGGTCTACTTTCGCTGTGACCAGAACTGGCCTCACACTGTCGGGGTTAAGTCACTGTAGGTTCAGAGTAAAGACACTGATCCCACACAGATTCATATGAAAAATAGTGAACTATCCCTTTAAATGTCACTAGTTTTAACACATTTAATTTCTTTAAAATAAATTTAAAGTGACGCTTGTAGCCTGGCAGTAAAGCCTGGTGGCCAAACCAGTTTAGAACGCACTGACGGAAACCCTGCATTAGTCCCAGTGCATAAAGACCACTGTAGTGAAAATACTAGATTAAGTAGACAAATTTACAGAGAAAATTATATGAATCCAAATATATGTATAAGTTAGGCAGCAAAGGTGCTATGAACGCTCAGGTGACTAAATTATACTGTATACATATATATACATATATTAAAGTAAACAATGAATGAAACAATGCAAAAGTTAAAATCAGCTGACATGTTGCGGCCAAGGGCCTTCATCAGGGCATACACAGAAACAGACATAGGTCAAAGGTTAAATAGGCACCTAAGTCTGTTAAAAGGGGGTGGAGTCCTCAAACATGCTAGTGGAACAGACAATTAAAAAAAAGTGTATTTTTAAGATTATGTATTTTTTATGATGCATGTACATGTGTTTCTGAGGTTTTAATTTTATAAATTTTTAAAGAAAATTTTACATTTAAAAATCTTAATATTTGATTTTTTTAATAGTATTTTATATGCATTTATAAGTATTTTTAGTGTGTATGTTTTTTATATACACAATATGCAGGGTTGGTTTTTTTTTATTAGTCAATTGTTCGCTCCACTAGCATGATTGAAGACTCCACCCCCTTAGGTGAAGGCCCTCGGCCGCAACGCGTATGCTGATGTGTTTTTAACTTTTGCATCATTTCATTAAATACTTTGTTTTCTGTCAGTAAAAGTTACTTATACATATATTAACAGAAGAGACACAATGAAAGCAGTGCAGTTATGAGTGGAAATCATTATTTTGAAGTTAATATTTAATTTTCACTCCATTTGGTCGGTCAGAATAGAAGTAAATTAAACACTTTTTATGTTCTCAAACAAAAGCAGAGCAGTGACAAAGTAAAATAAAAAAATAAATAAAAAAACCAAGTCTGTGTCTGAAGGACACATCAAAAACTACCTGTCTGAAGGAGTCGTCTGCTTATGTTTATCGCCCACTGGCTTCATTCTGTATTCTGGGCCCATCAATAAGTTATGAGGTCAGCTGGATGCTCTCTGAGATGAGCTGCCTCATAAATACATGCTCTGAATGACATTTAACTGAGCATTTTAACACTGCACCACAGTCTGCCACCACAACACCACTGCTTTCTTTAGTTTTTTTTAACAGATGCACCCGTTTGTTATCAAGTAATAAACAGGTAGGACACGTGATAAAACACATTTTAACCCATAAAGACCCAAACGTCAGTGACCCAAACCATCTACTGAACTAAAACATTTAAAACCTGTGGATCCACTATGGCTATGTTTACATAAACCCAGGTATTTTTCAAAAGTATATATTTTTAAAGCTCAGTTTAAAAAAATTATCTCACAGCATTTTTTCTAAGTGTATGTTTATATTGATCCGCATAAATACGCTGTTAAACCACACCAAGCCTGTCGTTGGCAGTGTTAGATGAATGACATCTCCACACAAGCCAATCAGAAGCCTCATCAAGAATCACCGATACTCCTACTTCCTGTTCCATTCCACAGAAGAATGTTTGTGTGGAATGTGTCGGTACTGGTGAGCTCTTTGAACGGACACAAGAAGATGTGCAGTTGCTGACCTCTGAACCCTGAGGCGTCTCTGCTGGTCATAACTTGGATAAGCTTTATTTTGAAAAGAAAACTTGCAAATATAACTTAATAAAAGAAAAGCTGCTAGCTGGAGCGTATCCATGGTTACCAAATGTAAGATGCTGCTCTGTGGCATGAAATTAGCTTAAAACTCCATTTTGGTCCCTTTATACACAAATGTAAAACAGTTCTTAAAAGCCTTCACTTTTATATTATAAAGATAGGTTTTCAGAGGAAAAAAAAACTGTATAAATGAAAGGCACAAATAAATGTTTTCAAAGATATCTGGGTTAATGTAAACATTCTGAATCCTCTTACAGAGCTATAAGGGCTAGGGCTTGAAAACTAACCCCTATGAATTGGGACACCCCTTCATCAGTTCACTCCACCACTTGTTACGTAACCAAAAACCACAGCTTTAACCAGAACTAAAACAAAAATGTCTGCTGCTGTAGTCCTCACATTCTCTTGGCCAATGTGGATATTTTTACTAATATCTGCGTCAAATCATAAGAGTGTTATGTGTCGACCGATTACTCCACATTTACATAAATAATGACTTTTTCATGTGCGTTTTATGGAGAAAATGATCATTACACATTCTGACAATGTCAAACTTTATACAAATCAACAGTTATAACTTAAAAACTGTTAATTATGGCAAAAATACTACATTTGTGTACTGCTTTCATAGATGCCACCATTTTTAAAAGGATTTGTGTTGTATTCTGGGAGGTTCCTCGTACCCTTCCGTTTGGAGTCTGCCTCTGGAAAATCTCAGTTTGAAGGGGTATGAAGCCCTTCCCCTTGCCCCTCTGTCTTGATGTGAATTCAGACACCCCTACACGTGGACACGTAAAGCAGAGGGGAAGGGGTGAGATGGGATTCAGTCTAATTCTATCAATACATGTCAATAATTGGTGTAAAACTTCACTGGCTTCTTATGCACTAAAGCCTAATTTTTATTTTATTTTTTTTCCCCACAGATGCACCACTCTGTCTTTATCATTTAACCCTTCGTGTGATGAGCGTAGTTTTTAATAGACTCTTTTCAATAGTGTTTTAGCATCACAGATTCACCCACGTTTGTTTCCTAACTTCAAAATTCATTTTACTGATGCACATTAACTTTAATAACCGTTCTAAAATGTCATGTGTGCACTGGCTAAAATAAATGACAGCCACTTTAAAGCCTAATTTCAGTGATTTTAAAATAAATCTTATATATTTTTTTACAGATGCACCTGTTGATCTTTATCAATTAACCTTTAGTAGGTGAAGCAGGGTTTGTCACCTGGGTCCGAGGATGTACGAATATGCTTTGACAGAGGAAACTAGTTTTTAAAATACCAATAATGTCACGTTAGTTACATTATAGCATAGACATTTGTCTATTTACTGACATGGAAAATGTGTGTGGGGAGTTAAACAAGAACCATATTAAAGCTTCCAGTAGTTTGTTTTTTTTTTATTGTATTAATTAAACTAACACTTGTTTGTAGTTAATTAACCCAGAGTACCTCACGTTCTGCAGCACGTGTGACGTGAGATACACGAGGAGAGGAGTTTTTAATATACTAATTAATACCAATAGTGCTGTTTTTAGCATAGTTAGCTACTTTCTATAGTAGACATTTGTCTCCGACTTTGAAAATGTGCAGTGAGTTAAATAAGAGCCATATTAAAGCTTTATGTAGGTGCCATTTTTTATTCTTTATTTTTACAGATGCACCCGTTGGTCTTAATCTTTAGTAAGTGAAGTAGGGTGTGTCACCTGGGTCCTAGGATGCATGCACGCGCTTTCACGACGTCATGGGAGAGTAGTTTTTAAAGATCCCAATAGTATTGTTTTTAAGCATAGTCACATTCTATAATGCTTTTTTATAAATTAAACTACATTTCTTTAATTATTTTTGCAGATGCACCTGTTGGTCGTTATCAATTAACCCTTAGTACTTTACGTTCTGCAGGACGTGAGACGCAAGACGCGCACGCGCACTGTCACGTTGGAGGAAAGGAGTTTTAGATACTAATTATTAATTCCAAAAAACGCCATTGTAGCATAGTTCTAGTGTATAGTATACTACATTTGTCTTGTTTCCCCAACTTGCAAGTGCACATTTTACCGACGCACATTAACTTTAGCAGGAGGGATACTGTTGTAAAATGTCATGTATGCACTGGCTAAAATAAATGAGCCACTTTAAAGCCCCATGTCGGTGCCTTCAGGGCTTCTCATGCTTCACCTCTCAACATAATAAAATAGCCTAAGTATCTAAAGAAGCCGAAATACCTCTGTCACTTCTTGGCTCCTCGTTTTGTCAGAAGCATATCAAGAGGAAGATGCGGGAGTGCAACTTGCTTTACATCTGCTGTTGCCCTGACAAGGAAAGCCACGGCAGCGCGTGGGGCGCAACCACAGGCAGCCGGTGCATTGAGTTCTATGCGAGGAGTGGAGTCCGTCCCAAAGTGGCCGTGGAGGCTGCGCGCGCTGTCACAGCTAGAGCCGCACGAGCCTCTCTCTCGTTCGCTCTCACGGCGGGCGTGTCTGCGCGAGCTGTCACCAAACTAACCTTCCTCCTCCTCCTCCGCTTCCACTGAGCTTGTGGAAGAAAATGGTGCGTTCAGGTGCATCTCAAAAGGTTCCTGCCATGAGAAGACGACGAGATGTGGTCACGTGCGAATGTCACCTACCGCGTTTTAGCCTCAAAAGCCACATATGTGATGTGTTCATGAATTAGAATGAAAATCTAAATAGATAATACACGTGAAAGAGTCTTAAGTTCACTGATAATGTAGGTTTTCTAGGGTGTATGTTATTAACGTATGCTAAAGAAGTGTTTATTATTAGTAGCAGTATTTATTGGCTTAAGTTAGTGCTTATGAAAAGACTACATTTTTAGATATAATCACAGGGTTGCTGTTGATCAATATGCTCCCTAATTATAAAATACACATGGAAGAGCCTCAGTTTACTCACCAATAGTGTGTGTGTATATCTCTCTATATATATATCAAAAGGTTGGTGACACATTAGCCAACATACCCAGACTAACGTATGCTTCACATTATACTATTTTAAGGTGGAAGTGCTCAGTTGAAAAAAGCTTGTTTGCAGATCATATTCATAATACTTTACACAGGTCAACTATCACATCTTTGAGTTCTTTTGTCCTCACATTCCCATCCAGAGACTATAGTGCTGTATAGCATCTTCCATCTTGATGAGTTGGTTCTGCTGTCTGTCCTTACTGTCCATCTGTGACTAACCACCTGGACAAATAGACTTTCCAGAGACACTCAGAGTCATACATTGTATAAGAGTTAATTGTTAAAATGTTTAACATTGATTAACTTGTCATGATTAAAGTCTTAATTTTGACAGCCCTATTATAATTTTTATTAGACTAAAAATATACTATAGAGAAACATCAATAGAATATTGTAGTAAGAGCAGTATGCCTTTTGATAGCCAGAGAGCACAGGTGTCAAACATCAGGCCCGGAGACCAAATCTGGCCCTTTGGAAAAATTTGTTAAAAGTGAACATGACACTAATAATTTTAGTGCATAGACTACCACCACACTTAAATTAATATTCTCCATCCTCCTGCAAAGTTGAAACCTCCCAGTGGACTCCTGATGCCATTCAGAGCCTCAACTGTGAAGCTAACAGCTAAAAGCACAGGGTAGCATGAGTGACTCTGCTCCAGTTAACTTCCCCCTTCAACCAAGAAGAGTTTGAATTACTCTGAGGTTAGCACCCCCAACAAAGCACATTATTACTTTTTTTTTTTTTTTTAATCACCACTACCTTTAAGGGACAAATCAGTGCGTTAACACTAAAGGCAAACAAAAGCCTAATGTTAAAACTACACATTTCAGTTTGTTCATGCCACTCACACTGAAAGGATCGTTTGTAGCTGGAAAGACTAAAACATGAACAGTTGAGTTAATTAAATTTTTTATACGTCTGATTTACTGGTCCAGCCCACTTCTGAACAAATTTAATTGAATGTGGGCTCTGAACTAAGATGAGTTTTACACCCCTGCCATAGAAGCAAAAAAAATATATGTTATAATTTTTTCCCCACAGCACTTGAAAGCAACAAACGCTCTAGTAAGAAGAGCAGCCTGGGTGGAGGTGAAGCCAGGTCAAGTGTAGAAAGAAAGCAATAGATTTATTACAGACTCTTTGAAATACTGCAGTAAAGTATCAGGAACTTAGAACTAAGATGTAGGATATTAAATAAGCTGTAGTTTGGTTTTATTTACTCTTTAGCTGCCCTTTTCAAACCCTTCTTGGCTTGAACAAAGACCAAACCGCATCTACTGATGAAAAACGTTCAATTACCTTTGAGCCATTAACCCTGTCAATACGTTTAAATAATTCAGTTTCTGTTCAGTTCCATCTTGACATTCAAACACTAATGCTGTGAAAGTGGAAACATTAGCTTTTCAAACATTCACTAATAAAACCTACTGTAGGTACTTTCAATAAATTACTATGTATGTGTATATATAAAAATTGGAGATTTTGACATAACATTTGAATGATAAACTGAGCTTTTATGAACATCTACAAAATATACTGATCATAAATCACTGCCTGTAATTTAAATATGTGAATTCCAATACAATATATAATTGCCACTTCCCATATATTGATAAATATCTGAATTAATTCGTTTTTGAACATACATATATGCAGTGTATGACTAAATATATAATTGCATACATTTAGTCATACACTTCACAATGCGGGAGGAAATGGCGTTTCAATGAAAGTATTTGTAAAAAGGCAGAGCCAGCAGACCTCCACCAAGGCTTGATATGATGTCAAAGGTGTTGACCCACCTGATGTCTGAAGGAGAGACCATGTGACAGAAAAAAAAATAAAAATTCTATCTGGCGTTTGATTCCTGAGATATAACCAGTGGTGCCTTTTACCTGTTGACCTTTAGTTTGACCTCAACCTTTACCTTCATTGCACGAAATCTAATTGGTTCTCGACCCATTATCTATCATTCCTGAAAGTTTCATTGAAGAGTCCATTCAGAACTTTGTGTAAATCTGCTGACAGACAAAGAGACACCTGACTTTAAAACCTCCTTGGTGGTAAAAATATAGGTCAGCTGTTTTCTTCAGTGTAATACATGTTTTATATTTGTCAGAATATGATTAAAACATATTGGACCACTTTTCCATAAATGGAAATATATATTTTAATGTAATGCATTATATTTTTTAATGTATTGCAAGTATGTGTAACAGACAATTATTAGTAACAGGCAGTTATTTACATTAATTTCTTTTTTAATAGCATTACAAACTAAACCATTTGTTTAAAAGAAAAAAAACTGGAGTACCATGAAAACAGGAAAAGTAGTGCATATGATGTGAAAGACAAATATCTTGGGATCAATAGTGTGAAAAAATAAATATCAGATCTGTGATTCTGATGTGAGCAAATGCATGTGGGGTTACCATGGAAACTGCAGACAAACCCACCTGGGACCCTTATATGCAGCCCAAATGTAACCCTTCTGGGGCCCACATGGACATGCTGGCTGGGATGTAGAAGATAATAAATTATTAAATGGATAATAAACAACCACACAAAGGTAGATGAAAGGGGTATTTGGGGAAAATGAGTTTTAGTGTCTTGATCTGATGTGAACTGATCCCCAGGTGTTAAAGCTCTGACACTGCTGTGGAAATGAACCATGAAGCAACGAGACGACCACAAGGTGGCAACATAAACTAAACACTCACTAGAATGAGGCCCATTAGAGCTAATGCAGGGATGTGGGACTGCACTCTGCATAAAGTGGGACTGCACTCTGCATAAAGTGGGACTGCACTCTGCATAAAGTGGGACTGCACTCTGCATAAAGTGGGACTGCACTCTGCATAAAGTGGGACTGCACTCTGCATAAAGTGGGACTGCACTCTGCATAAAGTGGGACTGCACTCTGCATAAAGTGGGACTGCACTCTGCATAAAGTGGGACTGCACGCCGCATAAAGTGGGACTGCACGCCGCATAAAGTGGGACTGCACGCCGCATAAAGTGGGACTGCACGCCGCATAAAGTGGGACTGCACGCCGCATAAAGTGGGACTGCACGCCGCATAAAGTGGGACTGCACGCCGCATAAAGTGGGACTGCACGCCGCATAAAGTGGGACTGCACGCCGCATAAAGTGGGACTGCACGCCGCATAAAGTGGGACTGCACGCCGCATAAAGTGGGACTGCACGCCGCATAAAGTGGGACTGCTAAGACACTGTCACAGTCATTTACAAGCGTTCTATGGGAATACATACAACACTCACCTAACTACTGTTCAACCTGTTAAAGAGACATTAGAATTAAGGATTATACTGCTCTACAATTCTTTTACAAACCATCTGCTTCAGACATTTACTAAATTATACACATTTTAATACAGTGACTCAGAAAACAAATTAGTTTTCTTGATTACTTTGGTCACATTTGCTATTTTCCTTGATTATTTTTTTGATCATCATAGTAATTTTAGCCAATTTCCTGGATTATTTCATCAAATTTAGAGATTCGTCATATTTGCCAACTTTTTTTATTTTAGTCATTTTAGCCAATTTCCTTTATTAAATTTGTGTTTTATTTCAGTCATATTTGCTAAGTTTTAATTTCTCCAAGTTGATTGCACTGCTGTACCTTTTTTTTTTTTTTTTTTTTTAAAGTATCTGCTTCAGACATTTAATGTGCTAAACCTTACATACTTGGGCCACAATGGAAACAAGTTTATTGTATTACTTTTTTGCGCAACCCTGTACATTTTTAATGCAAATAAAACTTGCATTTTCTTTTTACAAACAATTTTTTTGACCACTGATCATTTGCTCATTTCCTTGATTATTTCATCAAATATATTTATTATTTTTGGCTCATTTTTGTTACATTTGTGGATTATATTGGGCATATTTGCTCATTTCCTTGATTATTTCATCAAATACATTTATTATTTTTGGCTAATTTTTGTTACATTTGTGATTATATTGGGCATATTTGCCGACTTCCTTGATTATTTAGTTCAATATGTTGATTACACTGCTGTACCATTTTTTAACAGCAGAAACTGGTTGTCCCCAAATGCAAGCCTTGGTGCAAGGATGCAGTTTTAGGACATTTAACAGATTAAATAAATGTTAGCTCCTTGTCTGAAATAAAAACTTTTTTGAGGACAGCGACTGGAGCACAAGAGACAAACAGTAGAAACAGGGTCAGTACACATGGGTCCAGAATAAGTCAAAAGGAGAATCTAATAACGTTACCAGAGGAGGTTCAAAGGTCAGGCCGAGGGTCCGATTTCCAGGTAGGTAGAGGCAGAATTAACGTCCAAAAACAGGAAATGGGTCAAAAACTAGAAGTGTGCAGAGTTAGACAAAAAGACAATAACTAAAAAGATAGAAAACACATTAAAAACACCAGGAACTCAAGACAACAGATAAGTTGCTCACATGATACGAGCAAAGCAGATAAAAAAAAAAAAAAAAATGAACAAAGACCACCTGAGACAGGAGGGTTATATAGAGCTGGACACAGGTGAGACACAATTAGAGTTAATTAATGGGAGGAGACACACACTGATCAGGAGGAAAGTAGGTGAAAGGTCAAAACAAACCCACATGTTAAAGTAAAGGCCCAGAAAAAACCCACAGAGACAAAGAGACAAAAATACTTAAATGTACTAAACTTTACATAGTTTAATATCATAACTAGGAAAACAAATGACAGTTTTCTTGACTATTGTGGTCATATTTGCCACTTTCCTTTTTTGATTATAATAGTAATTTTAGCCAATTCTCTTGATTATTTCATTACATTTGTGGATTAATTTGGTCTTATTGTCTAACTTTCTTGATTATTTAGAAGAATTTTGGATTATTTTAGTAATTTTAGCCAATTCTTTTGAGCATTTCATTAAATGTGTTGATTATTTTGGTCATATTTGCCAACTTTTTTAATTTAGTTAATTTTTTTTATTATTATTTTAGTAATTTTAGCCAATTCTCTTGATTGTTTCATTAAATTCATGGATTATTTTGATCATATTTGCCAATTTTCCTGATTATTTGATTAAATTTGTGGATTATTTTGGTCATATTTGCTAACTTTTCTGATTATTTAGTTCAGTATGTTGATTACCCTACTGTACTCTGCTTCAGACATTGAATGCACTAAACTTTCTATACTTTAATATAATGAATCAGAAAACAAATGACAAAACTGTTAGTTTGTGTTATTTGGTTCATTGTTTAATTTTCTTGATTATTTTGGTCTTTTTTGCAAATTTTGTTGATTATTTAGTTCATTTTTTATTATTATTTTAGTCAGACTGTTCATGTTCAGGTGCATCTGGTTGGAGCCACTTCCTTTTCAAGAATTTGTAAGAATTGTTTGACTCCCTGATGAAGGCTATGATGCCAAAACTCGTTGGGGTTTTTATATGATTTTTTTGTAGGTTTTTGTAACCAAGCCAAGTTAATAAAGGCTTTTTTATTTTCACTTATAAGAGAGTGCCTTGGAATTTTTCTTTCTTTTTGGTCTTGTTATTTTCCTATCCAATAGAGCACCTCTAATTATTATTGCTTATTTTGAGTCCAGGTAGCGCTCCTTAAGCAAACTTTTTTAGTGTTTTGTTTATTTGTTATTTTGCATATCTGAGGACACATCAAAACGAATAGACTTGACTTCTGTATAGATATTTTGTCATCTAATGTGCTACATGAGGTGGATTTGACCTCAATTCCTGTTAAAATTAGTGACATTTTACTAAAAACCTTAATTTTACTGATTAGATTTTATGGATTTGTTTTTACAGTGCACGCACTTTTCCAGGATATTCTCATTTTTTTCCAGAGGTACCTGTCCTTCCATTCTTTACGGTCTTTGTTTTTTTGTGCGATCTGTGCTCAGTGTTTACTCTATAGAAGCCGGCGTCTGCTATAACATGAGGCTTCCTACGGCTGTTGGCCCGCATCTTAATCCGCCTGAAACCTCAGGAGCCGTTCTGCTGCAACGTCTCATCCAAGCAGACGGGAATGCACCCAAACGCACAAACTGCTTGGACAGGCGGGTCCTCGTCTGTGGTAACAGGCCGTAGAAGTGCCAGAGAAGGCAGGTGCACGGCCAGCACGTACAGGAACCCCGGGCCTCCCGGTACGTTGGGGCCCCTGGGCGTCAGTACGGCAGGCATGTGTCCTGCTCGGAAGCCAGCAGGGACACAGTCAAGCATGTCCGTGGACCCAGCCGGTACAAGCAGATGTTTTCTGGGTATTGTTGTTCCGCCTCCATAGTAATTGTTTTCCTTCAGGGCCAGCCAGTGGGACAAGGTGCCAGGTTGTGTTGTGGGAAGGAGTTACAGAGAGATGGAAAGACAGAGTGTATTATCCATGAGCAATGGTTTTGGAGGCGGCTCTGGGGAGACTGTCCAGATTTACCCCCCCCTCCCCTCCCCCTCCCCTTCCCCTTCCCCTTCCCCTCGCCGGCGCGGTCCCTGTGGCAGAAATGGAAAAGGAAATGCCAGAAGACTGCATTTGAAAGAAGAACAAGATGGAGTTAAAGGTGTGTGTGAATTATAGTACCGTATTTTCTGGACTATAGAGTAAGTCCAATACCTTCACTGGTTCACCGTTAAACACAGAATTACATTTAAAGCTGTCATTCTATGGTTGTTTCATTAATGTTACTGTGTTCTCCATTGTTATTGAATACATTGTGTGTTGGTTCTATTTTTAAAGAAAAAACCTCCAGATTGTTTTGTTTCCAGCTGTTTTTTCACAGTAGAAAAATGACTGGAGGTGGAACAACAGAGTTTACGGTACTTCCTCATACATGTCCATGACTCGGTCACGAGGTGTCTCTGATTGGCTCAGAATGCGAGAAGGAAGACTCCCCCCTCTACTCTTGCTGTGTATGTATTTACCGTTACCCAAGTAGCATCCAGCTAGGTTTTGTGCCGTTGCTTGTTGTGAAAACATGCAGGAAAAACAACTGTCTTTATTTCCACAGAGCACATGAACCAGTTTGATCCGCCATTTTTTTCCAGTTTGTGCAGCAGCTACTGTGGCACAGTCTTCTCTTGTTGATGCTAATGCTAATGCTAATTCAGATTCGCTGCCGGGGACAGGTTTAACCCAACATGGGTGACGCTAAAGTCTTTTTCTGGGTCCCTCGTTCCTCTCGTTGTTTTCTGCGACTGCAGCCAGTGGAGGTGACAAACCACTGTGTCGGTAAGTCGGGCTGAGCCATCAGATTCCAAAAGGAGAAAAGTGGAAAAGTGGTTTTCAGTGGAATGACACCTTTTAGATTGTCCTCGTCACCCATAGAGTTTAGAGTTTATTTTATTTTTAAAAGGGACAGTGTACATATAAACAATGAGGCTGAAGTGAGTGGGTGCCCAGAGATGCTGATCATTGAAAAATATTTTTAATGATATTCGGGTTGCAGTCGGTCCAGTCATCTGTGGTTTGAGATAAACATTAAAATAAGATAAGACATAGCATAGCATAGCATAGCATAGCATAGCATAGCATAGCATAGCATAGCATAGCATAGCATAGCATAACATAACATAGCATAGCATAGCATAGCATAACATAACATAACATAGCATAGCATAGCATAACATAACATAGCATAGCATAGCATAGCATATCATAACATAACATAGCATAGCATAGCATAGCATAGCATAACATAACATAGCATAGCATAGCATAGCATAACATAACATAGCATAGCATAGCATAGCATAGCATATCATAACATAACATAGCATAGCATAGCATAACATAGCATAGCATAGCATAGCATAGCATAACATAGCATAGCATAGCATAGCATAACATAACATAACATAACATAGCATAGCATAGCATAACATAACATAACATAACATAGCATAGCATAGCATAGCATAGCATAGCATAGCATAACATAACATAACATAACATAGCATAGCATAGCATAGCATAACATAACATAACATAACATAACATAAAATCAAAAGCACTCGGGTTAAAGTGCATTATTTTATTTATTTTTTGCCACGAAGGAAAAAAAAATCTGAAAATGTTCCATTTTCTGATTCTATAGTGAATGATATTGACCAGACTTCTGCACCAGGTCTAACACCCATGGGTGTTAAAATTGCATCTGGATGTTATAGTCGTGTCCATACCAATATTTGAATGACAAATGACGTGACATTTGGGAAACAAAAGGTTACTGTATTTTCCAGACTATAAGGTGACACTTAAAATATTTTAATTTCCTCCAAAAACAACAGTGCGTCTTATTTATGGATTAATTCTGACTGGGAATTTTTTTTTTTTCTCATAATTTTGACTTTTTATCTCCTATTTTTGACTTCATTTAATGAACTTTAGAATCCACCTTATATATGAAGAATGTAAAAAATAAACCACTCATTGACAGTGACTTATAGTGACTAAATATTGTCATCAACAAACATTTATCACATGACAATAACAAAACAAAACTAGACGTAAATGTGGGTCTTGTGACGATAACTCTAATTAAATATATAAAGTAGTTATAGATGAACAATAAAAAAAACATTCCTAAAAAACAAAATGAGACATTATTTTAATTATTTCTTATTTATTTATTTGTTTATTGTTGCTGTCTCTGGCGAGGAAGTCGTCACATTATGTCCCCACAAACATCAACATCATGGTTACTTCCATGATAACACATAACATACCTGTAAAAACACATGTGACGGCAGGTTAAAAAAAAGTATTGTACATACGATCACATCCAGTTAGTTTGAAAAAATAACACGTCTATTATGAGAATGTAAGGAGTATAAAATACACATATTTATACAAATGTAAGAAGTATAAAATACACATATTTATACAAATGTAAGGAGTATAAAATACACATATTTATACAAATGTAAGGAGTATAAAATACACATATTTATACAAATGTAAGGAGTATAAAATACACATATTTATACAAATGTAAGGAGTATAAAATACACATATTTATACAAATGTAGTAAAAGTAAAATGTTGGCAGAAAAATAAATACTCAAGTAAAGTTTTCAAAAACGTATGGATGGATTTTGATAGAAATGTTCAGGATGTGTTGCGAGTGTAACAAGGAACAAATGATTAGATTTTGGTGGTGATCCAGTAGAGATCCTGGATTCTGGATCACTTTATAATGTATAATGTAAAATTTCAAAGTGATCCACAATCCAGGATCTCTTCTGGATCACTACCAACGTGGAATCATTTGTTCCTTGTGACAGTTATATTGCTAACTAACTAACAGACAGACAAATAAACTGTGACAAAAACATAACCTCCCTGGCGGAGGTAATAATAATTTATAATAAATAATTTATAAACATGTATCAGTCATGTGAACTCCTTTTCTTTGTTTTTGAGCAAACTGGTCAAATTCCATAATGAAAATATTTACATCTATGAACTGTACTTGACCATAACATGTACAAATATTATTATTATTATTATTATTATTATTATTATTATTATTATTATTATTATTATTATTATTATTATTATTATTATTATTATTATTATTATTATTATTAAGAATAATAAAATGATAATTGAATTAAGCAATACAAACATATTAAAAATATATATATATTAACTAAAAAAAATGATCTGCCAATGCAACAAATGAAAACTATCTTGATAAAATAAAATCAGATTTTCCACATCTATTGTCTATAAATCAGTTTTTATATCTCACTAAAAAAGTTTCTCTTCAGGTGATTCTGTCTAATATTTGAACTAAAAATGAGGAAAACATGAAACATTTAACTTTATCCACTGTACACTTTTATTATTTTATTTAATTTTTATTTAGGACAATATACATTAATGAACATTTCTATAAATGTACTCAGTTGAAGCCAAAAGGTTAATTTGCATTGGTAATGCACATATTTACTTATATTTCATCAATATAAATACGTATTAAATCTATTGTTCACCTCTATAGGTTTATTTGTACCTCATCCTGTACCTCAGGCTGTTTTTGTTTATTTTCAGTATGTATAGTCAGTTTACCCTCCCAGATACTTAACAGTTTCTTACATTACTACAAACAGCTAATGCGTTCCAACTGTGTTTGACTCTGAGTGTTATCCTGTGATCCCATGTTGAAAATGCCCGCCTCAATTAACACAGTGAACTTCAGAGACCTTATTACAGGGTTACCACTTCTTCTATCCCTGTGTGGTGCAGTGGCAGAAAACAAACACTAGGGGGCACTTTGAGACTTTAGATTAAACTGATACTGTCTGAAGGAAAAATAAAATAAATAAATAAATAAAAAAAAGACACACAAGGAGAAAGAGTTAGAAGTTTGTTCAGAACATTTGGTTTATTTCAGACAAAAATGTATTATTATGAGGCTAAACATGCTTGATATGTGTGGAATTGACAGTAATTTTAGGAATATTTAGGATTTTTTTCTTCAATGCACGGTTAAATCCATGTATTTTTGTGTCATTAGAAATTGTGCTAAATGTTTTTCAGTATAAAGTAGAAAAAGGTGACCCTCATAAAACAAAATATATGTCTACATTAATATGTTACTGCCTGAAATTGAACATAAAAAATATTTATATAATATACAGATAAATCTATTGTGTCAATATATTACAATACAGTTAAAAATACATAAGGAATTTCTGCAGGTGTCAAACTCTGGTCCTCCAGGTTCAGTGTCCTACATGTTTTAGATATTTCCCTCTTCCATATGATTCAGTTTAACCCTTTAACTCCTGAAACTTTAGCAGTTCCACAGTACAAAGAATTCAATTAACAAAACAAAACAACAAAATGAACAAAAATGGCCAAAGTCATCAATGAAATTAACAAAAATGAATAATACACTGACAAAAATAATTAGTGACGTGAAGAAAATAAGACACGAATGGAGCAAAATTAAAGAAAAAATTATTAAATAAAAAGAAAAATGTAGAAAAATAAACAAAAATGAGAAAAAAAACCTTATAAATATTTACAAAATTATAAATAGAAAAGAGAACTAATATTGAAATTTGTTCCCACCTGTTCTATGAACAAAACTCAGTAAAAAAACAAAAAAAAAGAAAGAAAAAAGAAAGAAAGGAGAACGGTTGAATTTTTCATAATATTTACACTAAACCATCCATTCAGAAGTGAATAATCAGCTCCTCTTCATCATCTCTGCACAAACATTGAACCTCCAGGACCACAGTCTGACACTTCTCATATATGTACTCATATATGTCATTATATACTTAGTAAAATACTTCAAAATATATGTGGGAAAAATGAGTTTCAATAAAACTATGTGTCTTTTGTCTTCATTGTAAAATTATATGTTTTATAAATGTCAATATATGATCAGTATATTAGATAATATATGCACTACTTCTGTTTCATAAAAGTAAAGCAGGGATTTTTTTTAAAATTGACAACAGTGAAGGATTTTTTATTTTAGTATTTAGTAATATTGTAATATGTAGTAATGTAGGATTAAATCCAGCATCAAGGATGTGTTATGATGTTGGATAATTAATGTTTTACAGTATAGAATATAACTAATATAACTAAATAATAATATTTTCTTTCTACCTTTATGAAACTATATGGCAATATATTGAAAAATATAATAGATTATATTAAAAAATATATTCCCATATATGGAAAAGTAGTGCATATATTATCCAATATACTGCAATATATGCTTTGGTCAGATGGACACACACACACACACACACACACACACACACACACACACATACTTTAGCATAGTCTTTTTTATTTCTACTGTGTGTTTTTGTGTTGTTTCTTTGTCTGGGCCAAGAGCTGATGTCATTGTGCTTTACAGAATGACAAATAAAGATTCAGATTCTGAAATATTAAAAAATATATATAACACTGAAGATAAAAGATGTACTAAATTTTTACAGTTTTATTGAAACTCAAATATTTAATAATACACTTTATACATATACACGTACGTGTGTGTGTGTGTGTGTTCATCCATACATTATTATGTGTAAATATATATCATATATTAACATATATTATTCCATATATTGTCACATATGTCTCAATATATGGAAAGCAGCAGTTCCTTATGTATTTTTAATCATACTATAATAAATTGACATAATATATATATATATATATATATATATATATATATATATATATATATATATATATATATATATATATATATATATTCTGTGAAAATTAACTGACATTCATCCATCGTGCAGTTAAATGGAACAGTTGTTGAAACCGTTGAAGGTGTTGAATAAACATGTTAATTGCATATATATTCATATTATTGATATTTTATCACATTATTGGTGTTTTTTTCTACATATTAAAAATGTTTTTGAATATCTCATTACTTTTTTTGTGTTTTTTAATGTAATTTTTTGCATTTTTTTGGTGTGTATTTTTGTCTCTGCGTTTTTCTTGTTTTATTTTATTTTTTGTGAAATGTATGTAAAAAAACCCAAAACAACAACAACAACAACAACAATAAAAAACAAAACTGAACAGTGTCCTGATCATGATTAATCAACAATTAATCCAAAGCAACCCTGTGATTAATTATTAAAAAATGCAACTATTGTATACATAATATATTTCTCTATATATTTCTGTTGAATTTTAGGCAGTAATATATTACTAGTGAGTAAATGTATAAATATATTTTGGTTTCATAAGGGTGTTCATACTCCTGGGAAGCTGCAGACTCTTCTTCACTAAAAGCCAGTGTCAAGATGTTCAGCTTTTTACAGACTGACGCAAGATGTAAGTAATTTGGTCCAATCATGTTTTCATTTTTTTATATATAAATATATAATTGTAGGTGTTAAGAGCGCTGCTAAGAGCATGTGGGGAAGACAGACAGAAAAAGATTCAGCCGTGGAATCTGCTGTTCACACGCAGAGCATTGGATGGAGACTGTATTTCATAATCTGTTTTTCCTGCCAATACATGCAGGTGAAAATAGAACCAATGTCACATCTGCCTTTTTCACTATTTCTGATGCTGTTTGACATTTGTGCGATCCGTCCGTCCTGTGTTTTACAGTGTTAGCAGTCTTAGCTCCAGTGCATGTATTGTTTGTGGTGTTGTTTTTTTTTGTTTTTTTATTCTCCTCTACAGTCAATTAACCTTTTTCTATTCTGTGATGGTTTTTATTTAAAATAAAAAAACATTTGTTCTTTAACAGTTTAGAGTGCAAATAAAAGAACAGCAGTTACTTAGAAAAAGTAATTAATTACAATTACTAGTTACTTCCCCCCAAAAAATACTAATTGCGTTGAGTAATTAGTTACCAGGAAAAGTATTTTTGGCGTTATTTATTTATTTTTGTTTTTGCCTTAAAAAATGTCAATAAAATGAAAACAGGATATTGATCCTTGTTCTGTGATGTTACTGTGGATGTGATTTCAGATACTTCCTTAAAAACACTATCAAAGATCTTTATGACCTTTTATTAAAACAAGATGTAATAGATTATAAACAGGAAATACATTTAAATACTAAAAACAATGTCATATTTGTGGAAAGTTACTTGAATTTGTTCAAAACGTTAATATTCTTTAACTTTATATTTAAGGTAAACAAGTAGTGATTATTATTATTATTATTAGTGGAAAAAAAAAACAATACAATGATATATTCTGTATATTTTTCTTCTATTATACATTTATCTGTAACACTTTATAATACATACACATAATCCACTATGTATTAACCATTTGTTACTTATTTGTTAATGGTTTATTCATACACAATTCATCATAAACAAAGTGTTTGTGCTTCTTTTCTATGAACAAACCAATTGTAGCCGTTTGAACAAATGCTTATGAATAAGTAACACATTAATAAACATGAAGAAATAGGTAACAAATAGTTAATACATAGTGTGTAGGTGTTATAAAAAGTTACCCATTTATCTACTGAATTATCATGAACGACTCGTGTTATAATCATTTTAAGTGTTTACATTCTTTATATTAAGGCAAAGAAACTTGGTTAGAAAAGAAATTTAAAAAAAAGGAAACAAATATTAATAATGCAAATGTTATTTTTAACAAACAGAGCTTAAATGTGTGTGTGTGTGTGTGTGTGTGTGTGTGTGTGTGTGTGTGTGTGTGTGTGTAGACTATCTAACTTCTTAGCAAATCATGATGGATTTCTTTCTTTCTATTTCTTTTTCTGTCCTTCTACCCTCAGCTAAATGTCATCTTGGTGCAGACGTATGCGACACTAATGTGTTATTAAACCTCCCAGTTGTTGTTGTTTGTATCCAAGACATGTTGACAATTCATCAAATTATAACATGTCAAATTATTACCAGAGTAACGGTAACAGATACAGTTATGGATAAAGTCATTAAGTAATGACTTTGTTACTCGCTGTTATACTCTAATTTTTATAAAGAAGTTTAGAATAAAATATTGACTTTTGTTATTTAACAGGTAAAAAAAACAAACAAACTCATTTTACCCTGAACACTTTACCATCCACTTAAATTAATGTTTAAGGGATCATCTGGAGTAAAAATAAGTTTAGCTAATTTTTTTTAGATGATAGGGAGTCCATATATATAGTGACGTTAAAGATGAACACTGACAAACTGTGTTAATATGGAAGTGATTAGAACATGTGTTTTAATGACATTAAACTTTTCTAAAGTTTAAATAACATCACACTTCAGTGGTAATAAGTAGAGGGTCCCTAAAGTAGAAGGTCCCTAAAATAGAGGGTCCCTAAAGTAGAGGGTCCCTAAAGTAGAAGGTCCCTAAAGTAGAGGGTCCCTAAAGTAGAAGGTCCTTAAAGACAAACCCAAGTGTCCTCAGGTCTTCATGTCCACAGTTACTGGTCTACACACATGGACGTTCATGAGACGACTGAGGACAAAGACTGAAATAGTTGATTGTCCAGTGGACAGTTAGACGCTCTGGAAATTCACGACTTTGTTGCATTCTTTAAAAAAAGAAAAAACATAATCTAGTATTTCATTAGAAATTGAAATGAAACTGTATGAAACAGTAAAAGACGACAAAAGGTTACAAATTTGAACACATTTCTTTGCTTTTTTCTTTTCTTTTACAATTTTATTATTATTATTACTATTATTTTTATATTTGTATAGTATTTTTTTTTTACTATTTTGTTTTACTAGGTTTTTTTTATTTTTTACCTAGTGTTCTTTTTCACTAGTTTTTGTTTTTTATTTAATTTTTTTCGTAGTTTTTTGACTTTTTTTAAAATTTTATTTTATTTATTTTTTAGTATTTCTATTCTATTTATTTTTTGTACCTGCAATTACCTGTCTGCAGTTCACACATTAGTACTAGGGCAGATGGAGGGGGTTATACCAGTACACATTAGTACTGGGGCAGATGGAGGGGGTTATACCAGTACACATTATTACTGGGGCAGGTGGAGGGGGTTATACCAGTACACATTAGTACTGGGGCAGATGGAGGGGGTTATACCAGTACACATTAGTACTGGGGCAGATGGAGGGGGTTATACCTGTATACATTAGTACTGGGGCAGATGGAGGGGGTTATACCAGTACACATTAGTACTGGGGCAGATGGAGGGGGTTATACCTGTATACATTAGTACTGGGGCAGATGGAGGGGGTTATACCAGTACACATTAGTACTGGGGCAGATGGAAGGGGCTATACCAGTACACATTAGTATTGGGGCAGATGGAGGGGGTTATACCAGTACACATTAGTACTGGGGCAGATGGAGGGGGTTATACCAGTACACATTAGTACTGGGGCAGATGGAGGGGGTTATACCAGTACACATTAGTACTGGGGCAGATGGAGGGGGTTATACCAGTACACATTAATATTGGGGCAGATGGAGGGGGTTATACCAGTACACATTAGTACTGGGGCAGATGGAGGGGGTTATACCTGTATACATTAGTACTGGGGCAGATGGAGGGGGTTATACCAGTACACATTAGTACTGGGGCAGATGGAGGGGGTTATACCAGTACACATTAGTACTGGGGCAGATGGAGGGGGTTATACCTGTATACATTAGTACTGGGGCAGATTGAGGGGGTTATACCAGTACACATTAGTACTGGGGCAGATGGAGGGGGTTATACCTGTATACATTAGTACTGGGGCAGATGGAGGGGGTTATACCAGTACACATTAGTACTGGGGCAGATGGAGGGGGTTATACCAGTACACATTAGTACTGGGGCAGATGGAGGGGGTTATACCTGTATACATTAGTACTGGGGCAGATTGAGGGGGTTATACCAGTACACATTAGTACTGGGGCAGATGGAGGGGGTTATACCAGTACACATTAGTACTGGGGCAGATGGAGGGGGTTATACCAGTACACATTAGTACTGGGGCAGATGGAGGGGGTTATACCAGTACACATTAGTACTGGGGCAGATGGAGGGGGCCATTATCAGTTTTCTGCAGAACTTGATGACAGGTTTATCATCTAAAACATGCAGGGTAGAAGTGCAGCTCTGGACGACCCCTGCTTTAACACAACGAGCCACAACAGTCCAGCCTGATTATACAAGTTGCACCTTAGGCCTCCACGTTTCTCACACCTGGGATGAAGAAGTGACAGCGTCTGTGGGATAATCTGGTGTTGGATGATCTGGATTTACACACAGGAGGAAGTGGTGGGAAGAATACCTGAGCACAAGGAGCAAAGAAAAACAAGGGGAAGTGGGGTCAGACTTTTGGAAGTGAAAATGGTTCTGTTATTTTACAGCAGGGTCACCCAGGTCACCCTAATGATGAAGAAATGATGATGAGGAGGATGGTGAGGATGGTGAAAACGTGTGTGAAAACACTGGAATTTTAACCACAGTTACAGAAAACACCCACAGCTGTTTATATAAAGACACATGACAGACAATACAAATAATTTAACACTGACAGAAACTGGATTATATTCAATATATTCAATATGTGGTGGGTGTTTAAAACAGTGGACAGTGGAATATATATATATATATATATATATATATATATATATATATATATGAATTAAAATTAATAATTAAAAATAAATAATTCATAAAAATAACTTAATAATTAATTAAATACATAAATAATTAAACAAAACAATAAAAAAAATATATAAATAACAAAATCAAATAAAACAAAAAATTCTAGGACCTGCGATGTGACTGTTGTGCACACACACACACACACACACACACACACACACACACATATATATATATATATATATATATATATATATATATATATATATATATATATATATATATATATATAAATTAATTAAAATTAAAAATTTAAAATAAATAATGAATAAATTAAAAGGAAAAATTAAATATATAATACATTAATGTCTTGTCAGAAACACAGACAATTTGACCTATTAGTGTTGCTGCAAAATGACTCATATTTTTAGTTTTAAAGTAATTTTTGCTTTATTTTTAAGGTGATACTTGATATTGAAATAAACGTCAACACGGTGTGGAATCACTTAAAAGTCAGATGAAATTTGGCTGAATTAAAATGAGTTTGACACCTCTGCTCTCAAGAAAATCACACTTATTTTTTATTTCTGGAGTCTATATTTTCCATATTGTTTGGGCTTTTGTGCACCTCCTGAACGCTGAATCATACCTGCCAAAATCACACCAGTCATGACTCAAACCCCGCCCACTGTGGGCATGATTGACAGCTCAGCCAAAGTTCAAACGCCACACTCTGTCGCATCATCAGAAAAATAACAGCTGCTGCTTCATGAGAGAAGAAACACCTCTGAGTCACAGAACAGGACCTCAAAAAATCTTAGTCACACCTTCATTTTTTCTAAGTTTTGTTATTGTTTACTGGTCATTTGCAGAATCAGACAGAGCAGCTCAGGTCAGTTGGAATCATAAGGCATAAAAATACAGAATATTAAGAAAAAAAAATACAGAAAGGCATCATTTTTGTTCAATTAAATTCTCCATAAACCACACATTTCCAAATTAATTACACTGGTCTACAAATAAAATGCTGAAATGATTATCAGAATAGCAAATATGACAAATTAATCAACACATTTATTGCAAAAAGAATAAAGATAATCATCAAAATGAACAAAAATTACAAAATTCATGAATTTTTTTTAACTAATAATCAAGAAAATTGGCTAAAATTATCAAAATATTTCTTTTTAAACTAAATAATCCAGAAAGTTAGCAAATATGACCAAAATAATAATGAAATGTATTACAAAATGAACAAAAATACTTTTCAAGATGAACAAAAATGACAAAAACAAAACAAAAATGTAACTAAATAATCAAAAAATTGGCTAAAATGATCAAAATAATAATAAAAAAAATTGAACTAAATTATCAAGAAATTTAGCAAAGATGAAGAAAACAATCAACAAATGTTTTATGAAATGAACAAAAATACTAATCAATTCAAGCGATAATAATAATAATATCATCATTGCCAGAATAGTTTAACATTTTTAATCAGATTAATCATGATGACGAATTAATTCAGGCATTAATGGGTTAACAATAAACAAAACAAACGAACAAAACACAAAAAAGCCACAGTTTTTATTCAGTTAAATTCTCATGATCCACACATTTCTTCATGAAAAACCTTCAAATGCTGTTTTTTGTTTTTTTTTTCATTTTCAGGACAAAAGCTTCATGTGTTCCAACAGTCGAGTGGTGCTGCTAAAACTAGCAAGAGGACAAAAGAACTGCGCCTGCTGATATACCATGTGTCAACTGCCCTGTTTGTGTGCACCAAGGAAGCACGCCGCTGCAAGTGCACGTGTGTGTACGCATGTGCACGTGTGTGGGTGCCAATGAGCCAGCACATGCATACATTTGTGTGAGCCGCAGTGTGCGTCGAGTATAGAGGTGGCATTTGTTTTAAGTGTTTTCATGTGTGAACTGTTTTTTTTTTTTTTTTTTTTTTTTTTTACTCCAACACTAAATACTGTGAATGGGATTTTTATACATTTCTATTAAAATAATGAAAATGAAAAAATCTTGTAATTAAATAACGCATCAACCACATGAGCCCCAGAAAGGATTACATTTGGGTTTGCATATAAGACATATACGTTTCCATGGCAACCCCACATGTGTATGTAACAAAATTATAAACCATATTCTAAGTGGATACAGGAAACAAATGGAAATATGAATTTATAGCAAGGAACAGGTATACCATATATATATATATATATGCTCTGACTGAGTAATACAAAGGGGTAGGACTAGATAATGTTTGTTAACTTCATCCTACACCCTTTGGAACAGGTTATATTTATCTAGGATGCTAAAGAGGTGTTGTTTTAATTTCTGCTTAAATACTTTGCATGTTTTATTTATTTTGTTTTACCTGTTCGAATAAACAAATAAATGAAAACATGAATGAATGAACCCTTATGAAAAAAATATAAATTTGGGGCAGCCAAGTAATATATTGATCGTCAGTATATGAAGAAATAATAATAAGAAGAAGTTGATATGACGTCATACATGGACCCATAGGTGTTGACCCATCTGATGTCTGAAGGTGAGACCATGTGAATGAAAAGAAAACACCAGATTCTATCTTGTCTGAATCCTGAGATATTACCACTGATGTGTTTTAACTGTAACTTGACCTTTGACCTTCATTGCTCAAAATCTAATGGGTTCTTCTTTGACCCATTATCTATCATTCCTGAAAGTTTCATCAAACTCTGTTTAGAACTTTTGGCATAATCCTGCTGACAGACAGACAGGCAGGCAGACAGACAGTCAGACAGTGAGACAGACATTCAGTCAGACAGATAGCCAGACAGTCAGACAGACAGATAGACAGACAGACAGTCAGACAGTCAGACAGACAGACAGTCAGACAGTGAGACAGACATTCAGTCAGACAGATAGTCAGACAGTCAGACAGACAGATAGACAGACAGACAGTCAGACAGTCAGACAGTCAGACAGTCAGACAGACAGACAGTCAGACAGATAGTCAGACAGTCAGACAGACAGTCAGACAGTCAGGCAGTCAGACAGACAGTCAGACAGACAGACAGACAGTCAGACAGTCAGACAGACAGACAGACATATGAACCTGAAAAACCAGACTTTGGTTATTTGGTCCACACCCGAGTTCTACGTCAGCGTTCACACTGACCCAAAAGAACCGCTCCAGGGTTTGGTTCAACTTGACTAAACAAGGGTGGTGTGAAGACGAACTAAGAGGAACCATTATCTAGAACAGGGGTCCCCAACCCCTGATCAATTGGTACTGGGCCGGCGGCCTAATAATTACTTAATTATTTCTCTTGTATTTATTTTCCGAGTCTGAACAATCTTTTATTTTGAAAAATGACCGTATTCTGTCGGTTACATCAATAGCTGTGTTTCCTTTACCCTTGGAAATTCGCAAAATGTAAATGTCGCTATAAAAAACTGGTAATGGAAACACCTGAATTTAAAAAAAACACTCAAATATCGAAAAAAAAAAGTTTTCACGCTTTCATGAGTTGTTTTTTCAAACGTTTCGATGTCGTAATATATTGCAAAAGCGCAATGGAAACACTTTTTCCGCAATATATGTCACAGGATGTGACTACATAGTCACATGACCACTTCTCTCAGAGTGAAAATGACACCCTGTAACCATAACATCATTTGTTGTTAAGTTATGTTTACACTGACAATGTAGGAACCACATGTACAGACCCTTATAATGTGAACTAGGTGGTTTGTTTTATATGTTAGTGTCTTTAAAGAGTTCGCCAGTGACTTTTATTGATGAGAGAATTAGCCGATTCATTAACGTTAATGCTATTATATGCTAAATCGCGGTTGTCATTTAAACACATCTAAAGCATATTTTTACTTAATATTTCTGTCTGACAATGTAGGGACCACATGTACAGACCCATATAATGTGAGACAGGTGGTTTGTTTTACATGTTAGGGTCTTTAAAGACTTCGCCAGTGACATTTACTGATTAGAGAATTAGCCAATTCATTCATGCTAATATCAGGGTGATATTGCGGTCAAGTGATCTGATGCTCTGAAGGTGACAGCAGTGAAATGTCGTGGGATGATATTTCACGAGTTATGACACTCCTGCCTAAAACAACCGTCAATGGAAACATGTTCAAAGCGCAAATGTACTTTGTCGAAATTTGAGGAATATCGATATTCTTTTGCGAAAAACTGTAATAGAAACACAGCTTCTGTCACTTGAATGGCAAAAATGTAACCCACATGTTAGCAAAATAAGTAAAAAAAAAAAATGTCTTTGGAAAATTTCTTTTTGAAGAAGAGCCTCCAACTTCGAAGAAAAGGAAAGCTTTTAACAGACAATACCAGGTTCATGGTAAAATTGTGAAACGTTGACCGGTCCGCGGTCATAAAAAGGTTGGGGACCACTGGTCTAGAACAACCAGTATTCAGAGAACGTCTAATCTCACCCCTATTTTGTGCCAATCTCCAGTTTCTATGACAATCTGTTCTTGAATTAGTGCCAATAAAGTGATTTGAACTTTTCTCCGAAATGCGACCTTGACCTTTAACCTTTAACCTTTTGCAATATTGATAATTTCGTTATATGTATATATGCATCAGTGTGTGTAATATTATGATAATATATCCAGTATTGATTAAGTTATAGCGTGGTATGTCTATGATTGACACACAGTCTTACACAAGTTAATTATGCCACATGTCACCTTTGACCTCCAGATTTAACCCTAACACCAATTGTAGAAATCTTAATTCCACATCGTTTGGTACCAATCTGAAAGTTCTGTGACCCTCCATTCTTGAGTTATAACTGATAATGTCATGTTGACCTTTTAGTTATTTGTGACCTTGACCTTTGACCTTTACTCAAATGGATCATTGCATCCAATGTGCATTAGCTATATGTATATACCCATGTAATTTCATGGTGATATCTACAGTATTCAATCAGTTATAGCATGATATGTCTATGCACACACACACACACACACACACACACACACACACACATACACACATACACACACACACACACACACACACACACATACACACATACACACACACACACACACACATACACACACACACACACACACACAGTAATTACAGTAATCTCTTCCGACCAATGTTGAGGGAGATTAATAAAGTTTTTCTCCAAATATCATGTGTTTTTTTTCTTTCACATCCAGGTCAGAAACAAAGTGGATGAAACTCACTCGTTTTCTTTTATCACAAAAACAAAAAGTCACAAAGATGGTCGAGGTATGAATCATTTTGAGGACGACTGGATGATGTTTGTATGAAATAACAATAAACTCTATCTCTCTGTTAGAAGACTGAACAGGACAGGACTTCCACTCCCGCTCCCGCAATGAATTAGTTTTGCCTGGTTTCACTGAGGGGCCTTAGTCCTTCTGATCGACCCATGGATGTAGTGATGCTGTTAACGGCCCTGGCAGGTCTGCTCTAAAATAAAGATAAATACTGAAGGGAGTCTGATAGTCAACAAGTAGACTACCTGAAGGGAGTCCGTCACATTCCGTTAAGGGGGACTTAACGTCAACTGGTTGCAGGGTCGACCGCTTGGTGCTGGGAGGAACCCCTGTGGGGACCCCCCCCTTGTCTGACATATATATGACAAATGAACATGTTTATATATGGAAGGAACACTGCTCCCACTATCTATCTATCTATCTATCTATCTATCTATCTATCTATCTATCTATCTATCTATCTATCTATCTATCTATCTATCTGTCTGTCTGTCTGTCTGTCTGTCTGTCTGTCTGTCTGTCTGTCTGTCTGTCTATCTATCTGTCTGTCTGTCTGTCTCTCTGTCTGTCTGTCTATCTGTCTGTCTGTCTGTCTGTCTGTCTATCTGTCTGTCTGTCTCTCTGTCTGTCTGTCTATCTGTCTGTCTGTCTATCTGTCTGTCTGTCTGTCTGTCTGTCTATCTATCTATCTATCTGTCTGTCTGTCTGTCTGTCTGTCTGTCTGTATGTGTATCTGTCTTTCTCTTATTTTTCTTTATTTTATCTCATATTTCTCTTTATTTTCTTGTTTGAATTTGATTCATTTCATTCATTTTCATCATGTTCGCTGCTTATATTTGTAATTTTTTTTCCCATTATTTTGTCTTTCTTTTTCATAATTTATTTTCCCATTACTGTGTTCTTTTTATTCATCTTCTTGCCTCTTTTGATTCTATTTTTTTTTACAGTAAATCTGTCTATCTATCCATTGTAAATCCATATTAATCAAACCCTCTCTCTTCATTTACATTTTTGGGCCTATTGTTTTGCATTTATCTGTTTTTCAGCAGAGGATGAACACGTCTAAATCCAGTTCAGGGTGGGCGACAGCGACTGCATGTGTCTATGTTAGTTGATGTAAAACTGCATGCCCAAGTGTTACTTAGTGTGTGTTGATGTTTCCAAGCTGGGTTGAATCATTAGGAAGTGATTCTCTCTAACAAGGGCTAAGGAGCTGTCAGGAGACATTCACAGGCAGGTTTCGCCATGGAGAGTGTGAGGAGTCTTATCAGGGTCTTAGCTGTTTTGCTGCGCCTGTTTATAAAGAGCCTGCTTTATTTGGACTGAATGCATTCTAGCAAGGTCTCTACTGTTGCTGTGCGTTGATTAAAAGTGTTTTCACGATTACCCGTAGTGAGTCTATTCCAGCTTAACAGGGTTACTAGCAGTTTTAATGAAGGGGATATAATCATTACATGTGAAAGGGGGTTTGTTGGGGTCTTGTGTTGTCTTTTCTGTGTCTGCTGCTTGTTGTTATTGTTGTGGGTGCGACGGGGATGTTTGCCTCCGTCGGGTTAAGGTTGGATTATTTCCGCTCGTACGAGTTAGTTTGCTTTGTTTGATTTTATTCAAAAAGAAGAGGATAAAAAAAATTAGTAAAAAAGTTCATCCACTGTTAATATTATTATGATTATTATTATTATTTTCAATATTACTAATACCCTAATAAAACAAAAAATATATGGGAATATATATATATATATATATATAAATATATAATGCACTATATTCAAAAATATGTTAAAAAATATTCAATATATGATTTGATCATATGTTGAAAAATTTTATATACACTGAAAAAAGTAAAACATTGAATCAACTTTAAGAAAAATAATATGACCACACATAAAAAATCTAATTGAGTGAACCAAATTAAATTGCATGGGGTTAGGGTTATTTTAATTTGATTCATTTAACTAGATGTTTTTATGTGTGACCTACACACACACACACACACATATATATATATATATATATATATATATATATATATATATATATATGATGACACCTTAGAATACCTCCACCCAATCCACTATGTTTTAACTATTTGATATACATGTGTAAATAGTTTGTTCATGATGTATTAACCATTTGTTAATGTTTATTAATGTATTACTTATTCACAATTTATCATAAATATAAAACGTTTATTACACTGAAGACAAAAGCTGCTCTATATTTTATTTAGATTTTTACAGATACATTTATTGAAACTCAATTTCTTTCCACATTCATTGTGAAGTGTATTACTAAATATATAATTACATATATTTAGTCATACAGTTGACACTGTAGGTTGGGACCATATGTTCACTGACGTAGTGTTAAAATTAACTCTTTAAGTGTTCTATATATTCCCATATATGGAAAAGTAGAGCATATATTATCCAATAAACTGCAATATATGATCTGATCATATAATGACAAATATAAAACATATATGACACTGAAGACAAAAGCTGACCTATATTTTTACAGATAGGTTAACTGGTTAACTGGTTAACTGGTTAATCTAAATCACCCATAGGTGTGAATGTGAGAGTGATTGTTTGTCTATATATGTTCAGCCCTGAGATGAACTGGAGACTCATACAGGGTGACCTCTGACCCCACCTTCACCCACTGTAGCTGGATTAGGCCCCCAGTGACCCCCGTGACCCCTGTGACCCTAGTGAAGATAAAGCGGCTTCAGATAAACTACACAATGCAACAGAGTTTTTTTCGAATACAATTTTAAAAATATCTTTTATTCATTTAAAATTATTTTTTCAATGAAATGTAATTTACAATGGACATAATTTTTAAGTAAAATGCGTCCCCTACAGAGGACAAAAATGCATTCGTAGATCTCAGTAGGTTATATATGCATCCATATGTATCATTAAGTTTATTACTAAATATATAATTACATATATTTAGTAATAAACTTCACAAAATATGTTTTACTTCTAATTTCACTTTATGTTAATTCTTTTAAACATAACAGTAAATATATACAGGCATCCATATATTATTCAGTTTATTACTAAATATATAAATATATATATATTGTCTTATTCTTTTCATATTTGTATAAGGTACATAAACACCATTTTATTGTAGTTTTTTCTTAACCTTGTGGTGTGTCAATAAACAATATCAAATCAATATATGGAAAGCAGCAATTCTTAAGGTATTTTTAACTATATTGTAATATATTAACAATATATTTTTCTGTACATTATATACATATATTTTTTATATTCAATGTTATTCAGTAATATATTAATAGGACTGTATTTTCTGGACTATAAGACGCACTTAAGACTCAAAAAATGACACTGCACCTTATATATGGATTAATTGTGGTTGTGCTTAGTGATTTGGAATTTGTACTTTGTATTTCATAATTTTGACATATCTCATAGTTTTTGCTCTTTATTTAATCATTTTTACTTCTTATTTCATAATCTTTGCTTTTTTATATCTCGTAATTTTCACTTTTTATGTCATTTAGAATTTTTCTCTCATGATTTTGATGATTCATCTCACTTCATTCAATGCACCTTATAGTCCAGTGTGCCTTATAGTGTGGAAAATAAGGTATATGGACAAATATACATTTGTTTCATAAGGGTATTATTATTATTATTATTATTATTATTATTATTATTATTATTATTATTATTATTATTATTATTATTATTATTATTATTATTATTATTATTATTATTATTATTATCAATATTCCTAATAGCACTTCACTCCTTGGCAAAAAAACATCTTCACTATTAAACCAGTACTAATTTTGTCTTTTTTCAGACTGTACAGTTCGTCATATATAATATATTTTCGTGTCTTTGTGTTTGGCTGTAGTGCGTCTTCCTTCCTCTTCTGCAGTTACCGTTGCCTGCTTCGCTAATGTGGCTTTTTTTTGCTCTGCTCCTTTTGTTGGCTGTGGTCAGCTTTTGCATTTGCTGGTGTGAGTGAATTTCTCACAGCTTCTCGTGAATGTGTTTTTTGAAAGTCCTATTCAACATTTGGTGCAACTATAATCGGCACTAAGCCACTACGCTCATGCAGACGTGTCTGTAGATTCACACATTCAGGCCTTCTGAAGTGTTGTGCCATCTCATCTTAATTCTTTAATTTTTAAGTCCAAGTAGCTACTAAAGAATTTTTAACTTGATTAAAAGAATTCTAAAACAACATTTATAGTACACCCCCCCCCAAAAAAAAACAAAAACACAGACGTGTTCTCGTATAATAAAACCTGTTATATTTGACAGGAAATCCTGCTTTTATTTTGAATTAGAGTGTAGATTTTGGGAAAGAAAGATAATTAGTAAACAATGACAGTAAAAAAAACTGGGGAAAAGTATGAATAATTATCATGTTAACATCCAATACATTCAACAAAATAACAAAATAAAAGCTTTTAGAAAGAAAAACACAAACCTACTCCAGTATACATTGCTTCTTGTCATCATTTGTAGTGAAAAACAGAACGAACTCTTCCTTCATAATAAAAGTAAAGCTATATTTGACAGCAAATCCTGCTTTTACTTTGAATGAAGACATTTGAATAATTATACACAATTATAGCCATAAAAATGATGAATAGTATAAATAATCATTGTATTAACATCCAATAAACACAACCAAACCACAAAATAAAAGCTTTTAATTTTGAAGGAGGTTATGTTTTACCTCATGTTTGTTTGTTTGTTTGTTTGTTTGTTTGTTTGTTTGTCAGCAAGATAACTCAAAAAGTTATGGACAGATTTTGATGAAACTTTCAGAGGTGATTGATAATATGACATTACATTACATTTTGACCTATAAAGGTCAAAGGTTAAGGTCACAGTGAAGGTCTCAGAATCCAGACTAGATAGTATCAGGTGTTTTTTTTTCATTCACTTCGTTTTACCTTCAGACATCAGATGAGATAACACTGATAGGCTCCATGACGTCACGTTTTGACGTCAAGCCAATGGTATATTTGCAAAATGTATGACCTTTACTTTAAAGCAGGTTTATCGACATATTTAATATCTATCAAGCACAATATCTTATGCTTCATATTTAACATGTGAAATTTGGTCATTGTGGGACGTCATACTAATACTACTACTACTACTAATACTACTACTACTAATACTACTACTACTACTACTACTACTACTACTACTACTACTAATAATAATAATAATAATAATAATAATAATAATAATAATAATAATAATAATAATAATAATGGATTGGAATTATCTTCGTTATTTTCTTCACATTAGTGACTCATTATTCATTCACTCTCACATGCTCCCTCTGGTGGTGGTAAACTACATATGTAGCCACAGCTGCCCTGGGGCAGACTGACAGAAGGGTCGGCAGTAGGTCATAGACGGAATCGGCACGGAAGTAACAGAATCCAATATGGCGGCTATCGAGTCGGTACCTGATGATCAACATGATCAAAAGGCAATAATTTTCACTCTTGTATCAAACTACAAAGCTTTTGATGTCAACGAGGCTCAAACAATGAGTTCCTGGTAGTGTCGTCTTGTAGAAAAACTATTTGGTCAGTGTGTACTTGTGCTAAAGCTGCACAAAATGTTATAGTATTTATTCAATTTAGTGGACCTTACCAAATGAAATAAATAATAAATTAAATCAATGAGTATTACCTGGAATGTAGAGTAAAATAATGACATTTTGTGAAAAAAAAAAAAAATGGAGTTATCTGTTTTTGCAAATGAACACTTCATTTGCATCACACCTTATTGATCACAGTAGATCTACAAATATACACTATATATACATATGTATATATATATATATATATATATATATATATATATATATATATATATATATATATATATATACATGTGTGTGTGTGTGTGTGTGTGTGTGTATATATATAACATTATCAATATTGGTAAAAAAAAATGTTGGTTCACACTAAAAAAAAAAGGAAAATTAGTATTAGGTTGTTTTCCATTATTTCTAGATTATTTTGATAGTATTTTACTCGTCTCGTTGTTGAATTGAGCTCAGCTGATTTTAATTTCCTTGACTATTAATATCATTTGTGTAATATTTGCATTTCACAAATGGGCCCGATTGGACCCTGTGGCGGGCCGCTTCTGGCCCCCAGGCCTTATGTTTGATACCTGTGCTGTAAGGGATTGTTTATGACTGATAAAATAAATCGTTAGCGAACACAGAACACTAGTTTACAAAAAAGTAACACAGTGGTGTGTGCTCTGGGAGTGATCGAGTTTCACTTTGAGTCGAAGAAGTTGCTAAAATTTCTTCAAAAATAATTCTATGAGAACATGATAGAACATTTATAGTGAAAAACAGAAATATATTTTCCCTCATATTAAAAGGAGTCATTTTATTCCTGCTTTTATTTTGAGTTAAGATTAAAAATATATTCCCTCAAACATAATTAAACACAATTCTAGCCATAATAATTATAAATAGTGTGAATAATGATTGTATTAACATCCAATAAACCCCAAAAAAACAACAAAATAAAAGCTTTTAATGTGACCTTTTTGTCAGTTCTTCTAAACATACCATACATTATTGACTTCTTCATTCTGATTACATATAAGACACATTTGGGAATGAATATAGAAGCGTGTTTTTACAATATTAACGTTCCTTTTTATCACCAACCTACCAATCCTACTTTCACTTCCCTGTTTTCTCCTGTTATTTTATATTCGACCTGTGAGCTTTAGTTATTTGCGTCTCTGGGCACATTATGTACATCTGTTATCAAATCAAACCATTACGTCTCTTTACTCCGTCGCAGAAAATGACATTTTCACACATAACGCTGCGTCTTTGATTAATATATTGTGACATCTGACTCCTGGTTTTGTGCTTCTGCGATGGGGGCCGATAGATAATAAATGTGAGCGTATAATGAAGTGAGTGTTTGTTATTGACAGGGGAACCTCTGAGTGCAGAAAATAGAGCTTCCAACAGAGACACATTATTACACTGATCGTTAAAATGAGCTAATGTTCCTCTGCCGGTGATCCTCTCCAAAGGGATGCCACATGAATTCCCCTTTCACAGCTGGAAAACACAGGTGTAAATTGAAGCCATATATATATATATATATATATATATATATATATATATATATATATATATATATATATATATATATATATATATATATAGTGACAGTATTGGTTATAGTTTTAATATGGGACTATCCTCGTATATTATTGTAGAAGGTGATAATGTAATAAATAATATTACAGTCGATAATTAAATAAATAATATGATAAGTCAATAATGTAATAAATAATATATTAACAGGTAATAATTTAATCAATAATATAATAACAGTTAATAATGTAATAAACAATATAATAACAGTTAATAATGTAATAAATAATATAATAAGTCAATAATGTAATAAATAATATATTAACAAGTAATAATGTAATCAATAGTATAATAACAGTTAATAATGTAATAAATAATATAACAGTTGTTAATGTAATAAATAATGTAAAAAACACTGATAATGTAATAAATAATGTAATAACTGCTGATAATGTTTAAAAATAATGTAATAAATAATATACGTCAATAATGTAATAAACAATGTAATGACAGCTGTTAATAATTAATGTAATAACAGTTGTTAATGTAATAAATAGAATAACAGTGATAATGTAATAACGTAATAACAGTTATAATGTAATTAAATAATGTAATAACAGAGATCAGCCAATACCACAATAACTGACTAATAATATAATAAAACTGATATTGCAATCACTTATAACCAATAACATAATACATTATTAAATTATTGATTCAATTATTGCATCTGCAAAACAAACAAAAAAATAAATAAATACAAATAAATAAATAATAATAATAATAATAATAATAATAATAATAATAATAATAATAATAATAATAATAATAATAATAATAATAGACTCATCATAACGTAACACATTATTACATAATTGACTTCATTATTGCACACATGATTTTTTTTAAAAATTATTATATCATAAATCACATTAATTTCTGTCAAACTTTAGTTGACTTTTGGGTTTGGTGTAATGTTTAATGTTTAATTCCTTTAATGGTTTTATCTGGTGTGATGTATGTGGTCGAGGTGAGGACTTTTAATGAGCAAAAATTAAACTCTGTGTATCATTTATTAGCTTTTTTTTTCCACCCTTGGAAACCTAAGGTGCCATCACTTTCTCAAGGTACTTATTAGCAATGACAGGGGATGTTTGATTTGACTGCAGTGTGACAGGTGTAAATTTCACACACAATTCTACTCCTCCTCACATCAATCCAATTAATTCTCCAGGCTTTGCATTCTGCCAACCAAACACATTCATGGATGCTTGGAGTTCGAGATGTTGCTTTTTATTTCCACATAATTGTTTCTTTTTTTAAATTTTATTTTATAGGTTTTATGGGTTTGTGTGTATTATTAGGATAAAGTACCAAAAAACGGAAATTATTATGATTTGTGGCACCTCCCAAATAAATTATTCTCCATATTTAACCATCAATAAGTGGTTTATGACCATTTATTATAGTATTCTTTTTTGTTTCTTTAAGTGATAAATGAGTTGTTTTCCAATATTTCATTCATTGATCATGTCAATATTCATAAAAGCTTTGAGTTAAGTTGAGGATTGTTTGATCAGAAAGAGAGAAAATGGAAGAAAAAGTGACTTATCAACATTTATTATTATATTATTTTCTGTATTTTCTGCTTTTGTGAGTAAAAATCAGTTTCTTTTCACATATTTAATTCATTGATCATGTCCATATTCACAAAAGCTTTGAGTTAAGTTGAGAATGATTTAATCAAAAATAAAGAAAACAGAAGAAGGGAACGTGTCTTTCATACCCTGAACATTTCATCAAAATCCCTCCATTAGTTTTTCGACTTATGTTAGAGTTATATTGGGGGGGGGGGTCCTGCCTTGGCGGAGGCTCTCAGAGTGCTTTTCTTAAATCAATATATTAATTCTGTTCATGACTCTTCAGCCGGTGGTCCCTTTGCCCACTCCCCCACAGTAGGATCCACATAAGGAACTATGGACAATAGGATCTGCAGTGACTCACCTGTGTCCTGTCCTGACCTGTGACCTCAGATCTTCTCCCCCTCCCCTCCCCCGACAAATGGACATTCATCTATAGCCAGTACAGTACAGTAGTGGGAGTCTATTTAATTTTTTTATTGAATTTTTTAAAATTTTTATCTATTTATTTATATGCCATCATCTGAACCCACTTTATCCTCACTAGGGTCACAGGGGTCACTGGGGGTCTAATCCAGCTCCAATGGACCCTGTATGAGTCTCTAGTTCATCTCAGGGCTGAACATATATAGACAAACAATCACTGTCACATTCACACCTATGGGTGATTTAGATTAACCAGTTAACCAGTTAACCAGTTAACCTATCAGTGCACGTGTTTGGATGGTGGGAGGAGCCAGAGTACCTAGAGAAAACCCACATAGACACGAGGAGAACATGTAAACTCCACACAGAAAGGTCTGGTGTGGGACCTTCTGTCTGTGAGGCACCAGTGCTATCCACTGCACCACTGTACCATCCTATATAAATACTGTAGACCATAAATAATATAGCATTACATGTATGATCTAATTCATCAAATAAAACAAGAAATGTCTCGATACAAAGGTTGGTGTTTTTACAAAAAGGCCGATAGTTATGTCTGATCTATTGACAGTAGGTCACATGACTTTTTAGACATAGCAGTCATTGTCAGCAGTCAGCCTGGTTACTTCAATCTAAGTAGAAATGTAAATTTATATTGACTTATATTGACTTGTCTCGCTCAGTCACAGGTTGTTATTGTTATCCAGTATGCTAGCATAAACTTTTACCTGTTATTCTATGGCCCTCTACAGCTCCCGTTCACTTTGAATTGATGTTCTTAGCGGGCAAATTTTTTTCCGATAACTGCCCGCTGCGCCGTTAACACCCGCTGCCCATGGGTTTTGTCACTTCAGATTCACGGTATCATATCACTCCGCAGGTAGTTCGGACACTTTGAAAGTAAATATTCACTTCGTTGTAACGGCTATTTTATCCAATCTGTTAGAGTAGTAGCACTAATAAGCTGTAATAACCCGTAGAATAAGCGGGATCGAAAAATATTCCCCTTCAGGGCAGAACAACAACTGTTCAACCCCGTCGAGGAATATTTTTCTGATAGTAACTCGTGGGGAATACATTATCCCTTGCTTAACATTCTCTAAATCATATAATCTAGACAGAGAAAATAGGCTAACATAATTAATTATTCATGTCAATTTAATTCTGATGCCCTACTGATATGAAAATATAATTTTTAAACTTTTTACCTGGAAAAAGTGTTGCTCCGTACCAGTGTTAATTTTATCAGAAAATTTTAATTTAGTTTTAGTTTTAGTCTCTTGGCGAAAATGTAATTTTAGTTAAAATACTAAAATGACTTTAGTTGACTAAACGTCATTTTATTTGACTAAATGTCATTTTAGTTGACTAAACATCATTTTAGTCGACTAAAATGACTTTTAGACAAAAGTTTTGAAGTCTTAAAGTCTTTTAACTAAAAGTCATTTTAGTTGACGAAAATGAAACATTTGTTTAATTGATGAAATCATCAAGGATGGACAGGCGAATGTCCTCTACTCCTTCTGGACAGACATCACTTAAAAAAAAGTCATTTTAGTCGACTAAATGTCATTTTGATGACTTTAGAATAGGTTAAGATTAACCTGATTGCTGAAGAGATCAGTGATGTTGTGTCGAAGAATGAAGTCAGAGGAAATTCAACTGATACTACGTTGGCAGGATCCTTGGCCAAAGCTCTTTGCTATATTCATTTCATCGACTAAAAGTCATTTTAGAAAAGGTTAGCTTTTAGTTTAGCTGTGAATCCACCGCCACAGCCAGGCTTCTACTTCCTCTCACACCTCTGTGTGTGTGTGTGTGTGGGGGGGGGGGGGGGGGGGATGACTCTGCTGTAGGACACTGGATCTGACCAGCATAGCAGACCCAGGTTCTGTAGAACGGACTGCATCTCTGGCCTTGCCTACTCTAACTATTTTCCTTAAGCTAATGATAGTCTGTGGGTCATATACTGCTCTTGCACCATTCAGCTGAACTTTTGACACTAAAAGCGCTGGTCTAGGTGGAGAAATGACCGTTAAAGTGTCTGTGTTACCATGGAGACACAGCAGCCAAACAGGGTGACACCATCGACCTGTTTACTGTCATTTTATAATACGTACTTTATTGATTATCCGAACCCGCTTTATCCTCACTAGGGTCGCAGGGGTCACTGGGGGCCTAATCCAGCTACAATGGGCGAAGGCGGGGTACACCCTGTATGAGACGCCAGTTCATCTCAGGGCTGAACATATATAGACAAACAATCACTCTCACATTCACACCTATGGACAATTTTAGATTAACCAATTAACCTATCAGTGCATTTGTTTGGATGATGGGAGGAAACCGGAGTGCCCGGCGAAAACCCACGCGGACACGGGGGAGGACATGCAAACTCCACACAGAAAGGTCTGGTACGGGGAATTCGAACCAGGGTCCTTCTTGCTGTGAGGCACGAGTGCTAACCACTGCACCACCGTGCTAACCACTGCACCACCGTGCTAACCACTGCACCACCGTGCTAACCACTGCACCACCGTGCTAACCACTGCACCACCGTGCCGCCCTACGTACTTTAATAAAGTTTAAATGAACACACTGGGAAAAACTCAGGAAACAACAGGAACTCTGTGATGAATGAGGGTCAAAGGGTAACAAAAAGCATCATGGGGTAGCTCCCTCATAGCCAATGGGATAATACATACAGGATGTACATGACATATTTACGTACATTACGTAGTTGTGTATAGTAACGTAGATACAGTACTGTGTTTATGGCTCAGGGGGTTTCGGTTTCCTTTTGTAAATACAATTTTCTTTCATATTCAGAGATGTTCAAATGTTTTTCATAACTTGGATCATTAGTTATGTGGGTCTTTCATAAGTAGAGGTACCATATATATATATATATATATATATATATATATATATATATATATATATATATATATATATATATATATATATATATATATATGAAGAGCTCATTTGCAAAAACAGATAACTCCATTTTTAATTTTTTTCACAAAATGGCTTTTTTTTACTCTACATTCCAGGTAATACTCATTGATTTGATATAATATTTATTTCATTTGGTAAGGTCCACTAAATTGAATAAATAATATATCAAATCAATGAGTATTACCTGGAATGCAGAGTAAAAAAATGGTACTTTGTGAAAAGAATGAAAAATGGAGTTATCTGTTTTTGCAAATGAACTCTTCATATATATATATAATATATATTATATATATATATATATATATATATATATATATATATATATATATATATATATATATATATATATATATGGTTAAAAAATCGCAATGTCAGTTTTTCCTAATATCGTGCAGCAAGCTGTTTCCATCATTGGGGTGGGTTTTAGTAGATGGTGGATCTACTGTGTATTTGTGTCTTTATGGGGTTAACAAAATAATATGTAATAATATGATTGTGATACAGTAGATTAGAGAGAGAGAAAAGGGGGGAAAAAAACCTGTATTTCACCAACATGAAGGCATGTTCAGGGTTGGGGAGTTGGGGGTTAGTGGGGGAGGGGGGGGTAATAGTGAAAAAATATTCCACTTTGAGAACGTGTAAGATCTCATGCAGTTGCCTCTCTCTCACTCTCTATCCCTCCTCTCTGTTGGCGCTAAATCACACGTTAGTACAGCCAGTGGATGTGTTGACAGTTTTACAAACAGAAATGTAAAACGCCATACTCAGGGGGGTCTAAGAGATAAGGGGGGAGCTGAGCAGGGCAGGAAACAGAACAAACAGGGCCCAGAGAAGCACTCAATGCCATGTTCAAACACCTCGGCTGCTTATTTTAATTACATAGGCTACGACGTTCCAACTGCAACCACATACGGCGTCAGTGTAAACTATAGGAACTTCTTCTGTTGGTGAATACCGCTGGGACTCCTGACAGCATGTCGCCTTTGCACTAGTAAATAATGCACATATGTACTGTAGAAGAATTGCAAACTGGAGCTGTTAAATGATTATAAAAAGAAAAAGATAAAAAGATTCATCAAAGGGTTGCTGTGGATTAATCACAATTAGGGTCGGGTACCTAAAGGGTTCCATTCAATACCAAATCGGTACTGTCGAAACTGTATCAGTTCCGAAATGGAATTTAAATCGGTACTTTAAAAAGAAAAAATTCTAATATTTACAACCAGTGATTGAACCATAACATCAAAAGTCTGCCTGGTTCTTATCACGTATTGTTCGGTCCAAAGTCATACGTTGGTTTTCCTCGTCTTACAGCGATGCTTCCATCCCAAACACCATGAGCCCCAGTGGGACCGTTGTCTTTGGTTCTTGGAGTCCTATGCCACCCTCTTTTCTGAACTTTTGGCAGAGGCAAACCTTAAAGGAGTCATTCTATGGTTATTTCATTTATATTGTTGTGTTCTCCATGGTTATTGAATACATTGGGTGTTGGTTCTATTTTAAAAAAAACATCTGGATTGTTTTGTTTCCAGCTGTTTTTGGAGGGGTAGAACAATGAACAACAGTTTACCAGTACTTCCTCATACGTGTCCATGATGCGGAAATGAGGTGTTTGATTGGTTCAGAATATGTGAAGGAACACTCCCTCTCCCCTCTCGCTCTATGTGTGATATATAGGTAAGATCTTTAGCCTGAGCCCGAAATTCGGGTCGGGCCTAAAATGTCAATCATTACATTTGGGTCCGGTCGGGCTCGGGCTTCTCTCTCGCTGACTTTTTTTTCTCCGCTGTAATATATGAAGTGGACGAAGCCATGTATTGTTAGTCTACCTCTGTATTTTATTCTGTGGTCCCAACAACAACACAGTTAACAACAGCTCAAAGTTACAGCGCCACCTAGAGATCAAACTGGGAAACGCACTATGATATTCTAATACACTACATCTGCGTAATTAAGCGAATGCGCATCAAGATCTATCTTTAACTCTCATTGTCTGGCCTCTTGTTCTGTGTTCCAGTGTTATTTCATTGTGTGAATGCATTTATAATGATAATAAAAATATGTAGATGATTTTAATCTAAAAAAACCTTGCGTTTTTTTTCTGCTAAAAATACTATGGGATCAATTTCAATTTTGGGTTTGCCTTGGGCTCGGGCCTACAAGTCAAGTTAATTGGTCAGGCTCGGGCTGGGTCGGGCTTTAATGCCTGCGGGCCTGGGTTGGGTCAGGCTGGATTTTTTTAGGCCTGTTCTTACCTCTAGTGTGGTACAATGTACGTAAAGAATTTGGACCCAAATGCAGGATTTGGAGCCAGGGATCAGTTTAATGGTGTTTCTTAATAAAGTGAGCTCCTTTCCCTCCTCTGTGATCAGCTATGTATGGGTGATCAGAAGTTCAATGTTCAGTCCAAAGTGAAACCCAACACATGTTACCAGAGTACAGAAGGGGGTCCACAGCCAGGTGATCCGAAGTCCAATGTAGGACAAATGAGGGGGTCGGCAGAGACCAAGTCAACAGGTCAAAACAGGTGCAAAAGCAGGAAGGCAGAACCAGAATACAAAAGCCAAGGGACAAAAAGAGTCAAAACCAGAAAAGCGAGACAAGAAAAAAACGCTCATAAGTTATAACCAAG
>CM035793.1:44447533-44617533 GCA_020466265.1 Siphamia tubifer
ATTCATATTTTTGACTTTGTTTTGAATATTTTCTAGCATTTTTTGGTGTATTTTATGTATTTTAAATGTGTTTTTGAATATGTTAAGATTTTTTTTGGTTTATTGTGAATGTTTAGTTTTTCTTGTGTTCAGTGTGAATAGATATTATCATAGTGTATTGTTTATCTGCACATAAGTTAGTTTAACACTGGTGTGTTGTTGAAGTTAATACAATAATAAGCTAGCTGTCATCTGTGTGCCTTCACTGACGGGATTTCTGTGTAATATATGATGCATATTATACATCTGAGTGACTCAGTGTCTTTACAAGTGGTATTTTTTTCCACCTGGTTTAAAATGAATATGGGGAAAAAAGATTTTTTTAACAAAAAAATTAATTTATTTAATTTAATTAATCCAGATACATATGTGAATAGATTTTTTCTCCCATCCCTAATATATTATCACAATTTTTTGAGTTTTTATCTCGACTTTGACTTTTTATCTAATAATTTTGACTTTTTATTTAATAATTTTAACTTTTTATCCAATAAATTTGACTTTTTATCTCATTATTTTGACTTTTTATCTAATAAATGTGACTTTTTATCTTATTATTTTGACATTTTGTCTCATGATTTTGACTTTTTATCTAATAAATTAGATTTTTTTATCTCATTATGTTGACTTTTTATGTCATCATTTTGACTTTTTATCTAATAAATGTAACTTTTTATCGAAGATTTTTTACTTCTTATCTCATAATTTTGACTTTTTATTTAATAATTTTAACTTTTTATCTAATAAATTTGACTTTTTATCTTATTATTTTGACTTTTTATCTAATAAATTTGACTTTTTATCTTATTATTTTGACATTTTGTCTCATGATTTTGACTTTTTATCTAATAAATTAGATTTTTTTATCTCATTATGTTGACTTTTTATGTCATCATTTTGACTTTTTATCTAATAAATGTAACTTTTTATCGAAAAATGTTTACTTTTTATGGTCACATATCTTGTTGAGAGAACCAAATTGAACTGCATAGGGTTACGGTTATTTAATTTAATTTGATTCACTCAACTAAAAGTTTTTATGTGTGACCTATTGAAGTAGATTTTTTTAAGTTGATTCAATGCTTGACTTTTTTCAATGTGTAAAAAAAAAAAAAAGATGAAACAAATGTGTGGTCCTCTGTGGTCAATGAGGTACAAAGTCCTACTCTGGGCCTGTGTTTACGTTTCTTTTCCACTGTTTCCCCCCACGGCCCTCCATCCAATTCTGCTCAACAAGGGAAACACGAGGGAACGGGGGTAAAATGAGTGCGGGCTCATGAATGGAAGGGGACAAATTGACATGTGGCGTTTTGTGAGGTGAGTGCCCAACCTCTCGACCACTGATTACCATTCGCTAATGAGCGCCTCGGTTTGTGTGTCTCCCTGCCTCGCTCGCCCAAACCTTCTTTCTCCCTCTCCAGCTTTGTGCCGGCCACCGGACCATAGGTGCGCCGTTAATAGGGAGACGCACACATTGGTAATTAAAGCAGCGGGGGGTCTTGTACTATACCGACTCCTTCCAATCCGCCTTCTTTAAAGCCCACCCCCCCTTTTTAGGATTCAACCCTGTCTGCCCAATTGATCATTGTGCGAGGCCAGTTTTGCCCCTGGCAGTTTTGTCACTTTCTAATGATGCCTTTCAGAGAGACCAGGCCTGTGTCCTACCAGCACTGGGACCAGTTGGGGCCAAGCGATGCCTGTCTTCAAGCCAAACTGAAATTTATAAAAAAAAAAAAAAAAAAAGAAAAAGAAAGAAAGAAAGAGAAAAAGCCTTGCATTCAGCCACATACACACTCTCACTCCTTCTAAACAGAGCAGAAACACACTCTCAAATCTATCCTCAACTTAAATCACATGTTAAACTACTATTATATTCAGGTAAATAAATTATTTTATGTCGGTTTTGTAATAACTGTATCAGAAAATTCAATTCAACCTTTAAGGAAGAACCTCGCATTCAGTTTATGTACATTCATTATCATTGTTATATATAATAAATGTTTAAAACAGTTTAAAACATCATTGAAACACAGTTGAGAGACAGACAGAGAGAGAGACAGAGGGAAAGAGAGAGAGACAGATATGGAGAGAGATAAAGAGAGTCATAGAAAGAGAGAGAGAGAGAGAGAGAATGCATTTCAATGGAGACCATGTACAGAGCAACACACACAATACCATTACATTTTGAGTTATAAAGGTCAAAGGTCAAGGTCACAGTGAAAGTTTTCGTTCACTTAGTCTTATCTTCAGACATCAGATGAGATGACACCCATGGGCTCCATGACGTCATATGACGTCAAACCAATGATATATTTGCTAAATTTCTGACCATTTACAGACTTATGCTGCTACGTGGAGGTCTGCGCTCTGGCAGTGATCTAGTTAATTATGTTAGCGTATTGTCTCTGTCGAGTTCTAGGATTTAGATCATGTTAATGTGTGGAGTTTACATGTTCTCCTCGTGTCTGCGTGGGTTTTCGGCAGGTACTCTGGCTCCTCCCACCATCCAAACACATGCACTGATAGGTTAACTGGTTAACTGGTTAATCTAATTGCCCATAGGTGTGAATGTGACAGTGATTGTTTGTCTATATATGTTCAGCCCTGAGATGAACTGGAGACTCATACAGGGTGACCTCTGACCCCGCCTTCACCTGCTGGAGCTGGATTAGGCCCCCAGTGACCCCTGTGACCCCAGTGAGGATAAAGCGAGACGAGAATGTTAATAGGTAAAAGTTTAGGCGAGCACACTGGATAACAAAAACAAACCATGACTGAGGAAGAGAAGTCAATATAAATGTATATTTATACATTTAAGTCACCAGACTGAATGAATTGCCCCCCCTGTCAATAAATAAATAAATAAATGAAAGCGCAGACCTCCGCCAAGGTAGACTCCCCCCCCACCCCGATCACCCCCAAAATGAAATCAGTTCTTCCTGTTCATATTTCCAACATATCCTGAAAATTTCATCTAAATCCATCCATATGTTTTCGAGTTGTTTTGAACAAAGACAAACAAACAGATAAACGCCAGCAAAAACATAACCTCCCTGGCGGAGGTAATAAAGATGGTGGCCTGGTCTAAGTTAAACATGCCTGGCCTGAAAAAATGGCCCACCCCAGCTCTACACATATATGTACGTTTGTATGTATATATGTATGTATAGGCCCAGGGCATTAAGTAGGAGGTTAAATCCAAACATACACAACTACAGTGTGTCTGAGTACAACTGTGTTCTTCTCATTGCACTATTTTTTGCATAACATGTCGCACATATCTCAGCGTGGTGTAATATAGAAAATACAAACCTACCATTTTCACTGTCTATATTTACGAGCAGTTTTGCCCTCTATCTGTCTACACTCAATCTGAGTCAGTGTGACTTTTACACCTCCTGTACCTGCTTTTTAAAGTTGTCAAATAACATCATATGTTGTGTAGTAACAGTATTATACAGTAAAAATACATCTGTGATTTATTTGGAAAACATGCCAGGTTTTCTTCTCCACTGAAACTTCTCAAAGGTGGACCAAACATTAGTCGCAGTCGTGCAAGAAATATCTCAGACACCAACAGTTGTTTTATTTCTATTTTTTATTTTTTTTTACATGTAGACTAAATAACACATACAGTATCGTAAAAGGTATAGTATGGAACATTTCACTATTAAAAGATCAAAAAATACTAGAGTGTCAGAGACAGTAGACCACCACCAAGGCTGGACTTTACATTCACATGTGACGTGATGGAGCCATAGGTGTTGACCCTGAAGTCTGAAAGTTAGGGGTCAAAGGTTAGAGCCATAGGTGTTGACCCTGAAGTCTGAAAGTTAGGGGTCAAAGGTTAGAGCCATAGGTGTTGACCCTGAAGTCTGAAAGTTAGGGGTCAAAGGTTAGAGCCATAGGTGTTGACCCTGATGTCTGAAAGTTAGGGGTCAAAGGTTAGAGCCATAGGTGTTGACCCTGATGTCTGAAAGTTAGGGGTCAAAGGTTAGAGTCATAGGTGTTGACCCTGATGTCTGAAAGTTAGGGGTCAAAGGTTAGAGTCATAGGTGTTGACCCTGAAGTATGAAAGTTAGGGGTCAAAGGTTAGAGCCATAGGTGTTGACCCTGATGTCTGAAAGTGAGACCACGTGAATGTGAAAAAAATCCACCATATTCTATCTTGTCTGAATCCTGAGATATTACCACTGATGTGTTTTAGTTGTTAACCTTTAGTGTGACCTTGACCTTTGACCTTCATTGCTCAAAATCTAATGGGTTCTTCCTTGACCCATGATCTATTATTCCTGAAAGTTTCATCTAAATCCGTTCAAAACTTTTTGTGTAATCCTGCTGAAAGACAGACAGACAGACAGACAGACAAACAGACAGACAAACAGACAGACAGACAAACAGACAGACAAAGAGACAGACAGACAGACAGACGGACAAACAGACAGACAGACAAACAGACAAACAAACAGACAGACAGACAAACAAACAGACAGACAGACAGACAGACAGACAAACAGACAGACAAACAGACAGACAGACAGACAAACAAACAAACAGACAGACAGACAGACAGACAAAGAGACAGACAGACAGACAAACAGACCTGAATTTAATACCTCCTTGGCAGAAGTATTAAACTCCCATGATGACCCCCTTGCTCCATCACATCAGTTATTTTGTTAATGTTCATCAAAGCTGCAGATTCCACAGGCTGTGTGTTACCAGTGTATGTGTTGGGGGTGGTTGTGTGTGTGTGTGTGTGTGTGTGGGGGGGGGGGGGGTAAGTCAAAGCGGTGGGTGTCGTAGTGCTCTCATGTATGGGCATGTCCTGGAGCTGTGCAGGTGTGTGTCACACCAACCCTGTTTACTTTACTGCACAATGTGACAAAACACGACACCCACCACGCTCCGCTGGGCAGCAGGAGCATATCTGACGCACCAAAGCCAATTTCATCTCAACTGAAATTGGGGAGGTCTAGCGCACGCTCGCACATTCAAAAGACAAATCAGATCTCCTCTCAGTCGAGTGGAATCGATGCAAAACTCCATCTTACTTTGAAATGAGAGCTGGTGGTTGTGGTGGATTATCGGTGGCTCATCACAGGACTGGATATCTCTGGAGATCCACCTCCATCCAATCCTTCTGATCTCCATCTATCAGCCCGTCTACCACTCTGTCTTCCAGTCCCTTTATTCATGCCTTCCCTTCCTTTCCTCCTCTGTTTGGATGAGATGGGGGTAAGAATGAAGATAATCCACATTTTAATCAGAGGATGCATTTCAAATTTCAAATGAAAGCTGTGTTCTGCAGAAAGCCTGTGCATTTGTTTTTACTCAAGGATATTCTGTGAGTGAAAAAAATGGAAAGTGGATCGTGAATGGTTCCAATATCTTATCCTACGTTATTAACCCTTTAACATCCTGTGGTGATTTAAGATGAAAACACCTGACACTTACCTTTCTAAAGTTTAAACTGTTCCTCAACCTTTATAGATAAAACTATGGGCTCGTTGTAGTTTGGACTAAAACACACTTAGACTTTATTGTTGTCATTGTGCAAAAAGCAAACAGCGAAACTGGATTGGCATTTCCCATCCACAGTGCAAAAGAACAAAAACCAAAAACAAACACAACCACACAAGAGCTCAGGTCAATAAATACGGTTTGAGTAGGACTGCTTTACTATTGCACATGCCCGGAGTAGGGGAGGTCATGTGTTTAGGAGCCGGACAGCCCATGGATAAAAGGTGTTCTTTAGTCTGTTTCAGAGTCCTGCGCGGGTTCAGGCACCCGCGGGTGAACCGCAGATTTTCACAAAACGGGTGAAAAATGTTGTGCTGTGTCGGATACGGGTTCGGTTCGGGTCGGATGTGGGTGATTGCGGGTCTAATTTGCAGTTCATAGGCTAAAAACTGTTCTTTAGTTTGGACTTGTATAGCTGCCTCCTGTCGGCTTCCTTCTTGATGCGTTTTTCAAGCGTGTGTGTGTGTGTGTGTGTGTGTGTGTGTGCGTGTGCGTGTGTGTGTGTGTGTGTGTGTGTGTGTGTGTGTGTGTGTGTGTGTGTGTGTGTCACGGATAAAACAATTTTTTGAGTTTATTATTTGTCTGCTACTGTTTAACAACATTTTTATTTGGCTCTGCCTTGGATATGTCACTGTTCAGTATATTCGTGGCAATAAATGTTTGTATTTAAGTTTGGTATCTGACATTTTCTTCCGGGTTCGGGTCGGATATCGGGTTCATTTATAGCGGGTCGGTTCAGGTGCGGATTTTATTTTATTTTTTCATCGGAAAACGGGTCGGATACGGGTTTGAACATGACGGGTACGGGCGGTTGCGGTTTGTCAAAATCAGAACCGTGCAGGACTCTGGTCTGTTTGTCTGGCTCCGTAGGGATCTGTATCTCCTTCCAGAGGGAAGAAGATTGAAATGTCTGTTTCCCGGATGTGACAGATCCTTCACAATCCTCCTTGCCCTGTTTAGCCCTCTAATTGTTCCAATGTCTTCCAGGGAACTTATATACACACTTATATATGTTATTAAAACACTGTCATCTACGTGCCGGGACCGGGACATAAGGCTGCTACGAGGTTTAATGCATTCACTGCCTAAAATGGCCAAGACGTGCTGGATAAATATGAGAAAAAATGTGATAATAAATATGTTCCTGTAGAAGTCACATCAGTAAAAAATGGAGCATGGCTCTGATGTGTTTAGTGATTCCACATCCTTTGCACCTCCATTTTCTCATCATGCAGCTTCAACAAGGTTTAATTGGTATGGAAATAGAAGTGGTAAAACATGACAGGAAGTACTTCAGGCCCAGCTATTTAGACCCTTTATTACTGTATACTGTCCTTCAACCAATTATCGCCAATCTCCTGCTCTGCAGCCCCCTACCATCCTCCTCCCTCATGATTTAACTGCACTCCATGCAGCTGCAGACGGGTCGATAAGTACAACTCCTAATCCAGCCTGGTGTAAATTGGGTTCCTATTGGAGAATAAGAATTACCCTCATGAAACAAAAAAAAAAAAGGCAATATATTGGAAAAAATATAATGCATTATTGTCAAATATAAGGAAAAAGTAGTGCATTACCAAATATATATTAACACATATAAATACTTATATCATCATATATGTCTCAATATATGGAAAGTTTTTTAACTATATTGTAATATATATATATTTTTCTGTATATTATATACATATATATTTTTATGTTCAATTACAGGCATTAATATATTGATAGTAACTATATGAAGAAATATATTTTTGTAGAGGTTATTTCAGATTATATCCTCCTACGTGCACTCTGACCCACATGCACTGCATTATTATTATTATTATTAATAATAATAACACATTTGTAGCGTTCAGCATGTAATCTAATAGAAAAGACTTGAGTTGTTGCATACACCTCAGTCTTTGTGACAGCATTTCTGTGTGTGCTTTATTTGCACATAACCAGGAAATGTCACCTTGCAAAGAAAATTCACAGCTCAAGCTGTGTGTGTTTGCCACATAACGGAAAATGACTGGACCTCCAAAGAAGCAGATAAAAAGATGAGAAGTTACATCTGCATAAACAGATTACTCTTTCACCATCAAAACAAATAAGTTTCCAGATATGTGAGGAAGACGATACGCTGAACACACCAAGACAAAAACTGCATTTAATGTTTCAACCTTTGATTAGAACGCTTTCACAACAACAACATGTTGACATATATATACATATGTGTGTGTGTGTGTGTGTGTGTGTGTGTGTGTGTTCCGATCTTCATGGGGACGTTGATCTACTTCTACAGTCACACCATGGGGACCAAACAGGTTAAAGATAAATGTAAGTTACATTTATACATATGATGTTCCCAATGATTTTTTTTTCTTCTGGAAGTCCCCATAAAGCATAGGTGAAATTTTTCTAATATTTTTATATATTTTGTACAATTGTTTATTTAAAAGGATGTTTACTTTTTTCCATTGACTTTACTTTTAAATTTATTTTAGTTTTTTTTAAATGTAATTTCTTTGAGTTTAATTATTATTATTTTTAAATACTTTATTTTAGTTTTTTCATTTAAAGTATAATATTGTATTTATTTATTAATCTTGTCCAACATTGGTTGAGTGAGAATATTGTAATCACCTTGTGTGTGTGTGTGTGTGTGTGTGTGTGTGTGTGTGTGTGTGTGTGTACGCAGAGACATATCATGCTATAACTCAATGAATACTTGACATATCACCATTAAATCACATGTTCATATACATATAGCTAATGTGCATCAGATGCAATAATCCATTTGAGTAAAGGTCAAAGGTCAAGGTCACAATTAACTAAAAAGTCAAAATCACATCATCCTTATAACTCTAGAACAGAGAGTTCTTATTTATTTATTAGAAAACTTGTTCACACTCACGACCCAATGTTTACTTTACCTACAAATAATAGTTACAAACTTGGTCCTCATGAGACATGGAAATGAGAGTGTGTGTGTGTGCACGCGCGTGTGTGTGTTACATATGAAGTAAATAGAAGCGTTTTATAAATTCTTCAATAAAGAAAATTATTTATCAATCAATCAAGTTTATTTGTATAAAATATTTAAAACATCCACAGAGGGAGCCAGAGTGCTGAACATAAAAAGAGGAAAAAAACCCAAAAACTTTATTAACAATACTTACATTTACAATTGTGTTTGTGTGTGTGTGTGTGTGTGTGTGTGTGTGTGTGTGTGTGTTCCTGTCTAAATGGGGACATTGATATGTTTACACATTCACACCATCTCTGACACTATGGAGACCAAAGTTCAGGTCCCCACGAGGGTTAAATATAAATAAAGGTCCCCACTAGTAAAATATAAATTTATTTATATATAAATATAATATATTTTATAAATTGAATTGAATTGAATTTATCTGGAATAAACTACCAGAAAACATTAGGTCTGTTGAGAGTCAGAGTTAAAGACTCGTCTGTGATGAGTCACATGATTCAGTTTCACCCTGAACACAAATGGAACAAAATGAAAGAAAAAAATTATTAAATAAAAACCAAAATGTAATAAAATAAACAAAATGAACAAAAATGAATAAATATTTACAAAATTATAAATAACATGGAAAATGTTTTTTTTTTAAATGTACGAAAATTTAAAAAAAGAAAGAAGTATAATAGACGGTTTAGTTAAAATATTCTGAAAATTTGAAGTGTTTTCCTTTTTTTTACATTATATTTTTACTGAGATGTGTTGATGGAACAGACGTGAAAAGGAAACTAATTTAGAAAAAGGAAGAATTAAAACTGCTGAGACCAAAATTCAATACTAGATCTCTTTTTTGTCATTTTTTTGAAAATTTTTCAACATTATTTATAATTTTGTAAATATTTATGAGTGTTTGTTCTTTTTATTTCAACATTTTGTTTTTATTTTTTCTTTAATTTTGTTCCATTTGTGTCTTACTTTGTTCATTTTACTAATTATTTTCTTTCTTTCTTATTCATTTTTGTTCATTTTATTGATGACTTTGGGTTTTTTTGTTTTGTTTTTCATTTTGTTGCTTATTTTATTTTATTTTTGTTTAACTGCAAACGTCTCAGGAGTTTAAAATTTTAACTAAAACATGGGGAAGAGGGAAATATACAAAACATGCAGGACACCGGCCCTCGAGGACTGGAGTTTAACACTCCTGGTCTGAGTCAGTGGTCCCCAACCAGACTGACACCGGTCCGAATAATTAATTAATTATTTCTCTTGTATTTATTATCTAAGTCTGAACAATCTTTTATTTTGAAAATTCTCTCAGTTACATCTCTGTCACTTGAACGGCAAAAAATGTAACCCACATGTTAGCAAAGTAAGTAAAAAACAGATGTGTTTTGAAAGAGGAACAGGGACGGACGTTTTTAACAGACAATACCAGGAGTTGGACTTAGAATATTTATCGTGACAGGTGATTCCCACAGACCAAGCACCCTCTGATCTATCTGATATAAAAAAATCTACATAACCCCCCCTGCGGTCTGTGGTGAAATAGTCAAACGTTGACCGGTCCGTGGTAATATAAAGGTTGGGGTCCACTGGTCTAGGTGGTCCAGGTTGGTTGTGGACCAGCGTCTTGTCTGGACCATTGTTAGCCCAGGAGTCTGGTCTGAGCCTGGAGGACTCGGTCAGCGTTTAGGGTGTTTTGTAGGGCGGGGTGGTGAGGGAGGGAGGGAGGAAGTGAGTTAGAGAGGGATGATTAAGGAGGGTGGGGGGTGTAGAGATGGGTGCAGGCCAAGGCTGGGCAGGGCTAGATGCCAGGGTCTCAGTGGGACACCCTTCTTTCTGGGAGCCTGTTCAGCCCCCCCCTGGGGCCCCAGCAGGGTGCAGGGATGCATGGTCAGTGCAAGACAGGTCCATCTGCCCCACCGCCTCTGCCCCGTTCAAGCCAGCACCGTCCTATCACCTGCTCCATCGGCACCTTATGGAAATGACCTTCGCTGACACGCATGGTTCACCTTCAACAGACGCCGACCAGGACAAATAACTCCATCCTTTTCCCTGATGAACCCTGTGATGCATGAATTATCAGAACTTTTATTTTCTTGGGTTGTTGTTGTTGTTGTTGTTGGAGGCGGTTCTGTAAATATTATACATTCATTTGTTATATTCATAGTAGTGTTCCAAAAATAACTGGACAAAAAGAGAAGTTGATTCAAGAATATCGTCATTTGTGCGTCACAAGTGAACGGGAATAAATAAAATAAATAAATAAATAAATAAATAAATAAAATAAAATACAAACAGACTGTCCATCCAGTTCTGTGGAGGTGAAAGAGAAAAGAAAGAAAGAAAGAAAGAAAGAAAGAAAGAAAGAAAGAAAGAAAGAAAGAAAGAAAGAAAGAAAGAAAGAAAGAAAGAAAGAAAGAAAGAAAGAAAGAAAGAAAGAAAGAAAGAAAGAAAGAACATTCTAAAGTAAACATAAATTCCTCTTTAACTCTAAACTTTGTTTTGGTTCATTTTCTTTCTTATTTTCTTCTTTTTTTGTGACGGTAAAAAAGCTAAATCCTCAGGAGTTAAAAGTTGAACTCGTTTTTTTTTTTCTCACAGACGTAGTTGTTCTGTCGGTGAATGTGTTTGATGTGGTTCCAGTCAGACCCAGGTTCTGTCCTCGTACTAAACATCCTGGTGAAGAGTTAAGACTCGTGCATGTGACTCTAACTGCAAAGTGAAAGCACATTTACAGCACAAACACACCAATATCACAAGCAAGCGAAAATGTGGAGTTTGATTCTATAAATAACACGTCCTGTATTCAACAAGATAACACGTTCTTCAAAAAAAAAAAAAAAAAAGAAAAAGCCTCTGGTGTGAAAGACAGCGCGCTACTTTAGAAGACGAAAAAACTTCTGAGTTGTAAGACATTAAGACTCTGAATGTTCTAGAATTTTTTAGTAATTTTTTAAAATTAATACGAAATGCTCAAATGTTGATGTAATCCTCATGTTTATTATATTATATTAAAAAAATAATTAACTATGACGAGGTAGATTATTAAGTGGTACCATCTGTTAAAAAAAATAAAAATAAAACATTGGGTATTTATCAAAGTCACATCTGTGGGTATTTCCTTTGTGGGTGTTTGGGGTGCGGACAGTGGACTGTACAACTATAGATTTGTAAGTTTTTTATTGTAATAATTAACGTCCTGTTTTGATAGAAGTGTTAAAAAAACAACAACAACAAAAAAAACTGGCTTGAAAAGGAGAAGTTGTGTCATTTAGGAAAAATATACACTCAGCAGCCACTTTATTTATTTGTTTGTTTGTTTCCGGAGCTTCCACTCTGGAAAACCTTCATGGAAATTCACTTAATAAATCATATGTATTAATAATAGAAAATTACGTAATATTTAAATTACAATGATTTACAAGTTATTTTAATGTTTATCTCAAACGACAAACGACTGACTGTAACCTGAATATTTTTCAATGACCCACAACTATAGGTGACCGTGGGTGACCGTGGCGCCTGCTCACTTCAGGTCAGTCCACGCATCACTGATGTAAACATGTTATATCTTGTCTTGTCATCTAAACCCACTTTATTCCTGCTTTATACTAGGGTCACTGGGGGTCTAATTCAGCTCCAGCAGGTGAAGGCAGGGTCAGAGGTCACCCTGTATGAGTCTCCAGTTCATCTCAGGACTGAACATATATAGACAAACAATTACTGTCACATTCACACCTATGGGTGATTTAGATTAACTAGTTAACCAGTTAACCTATCAGTGCATGTGTTTGGATGGTGGGAGGAGCCAGAGTAACTGGAGAAAACCCACGCAGACACGAGGAGACACAGAAAGGTCTGGTCGGGAATAGAACCAGGGACCTTCTGTCTATGACGCACGAATGCTAACCACTGCACCACCCTGCTACCCCATATATATATATATATATATATATATATATATATATATATATATGTGACAAACCAGGCATAAGTCGCGCTGAGCCGTTCAGAGCTACAGCCAAATTTAGGCTGGAAGGTGATTTCTTATTAGTGTTTACATCTTATCAAAAAACGGTACCTTAACACCTCTATGTTCACTTCCTGTGGTCATTACATTGAAATCCAATCAATAAAGGTGTTTATTGAGTCAATTATTTAAGCGGCGACAAAAGTTCAGGTATTGCTGAGCAAAGACAAAGACGACTTCCACCTCTTTTCACCGAACAAAACGATCTCCGTTCCGTGGGTAAACACCCAAGTGTTTGGTACGAGGTAAAAGCTTATATTGAATGTTCTGTCCAATGGTGTAAGCCAAATGATTATAATACGTCACACTTCTGTCCTATTATTATAATATATAAAACTTCTGTGACATGTCCATCAGAGTGTCCTTTAACATCTGTCAACAATTTGTGTCAATCGGATACAAATTATTATGCGTTGCTAAGGACTTCCTACCCCAAAACAGTCCAAAACTTTAACGGACAATATCTAAAAATATGCAAATTGTAAAATATGTCCAAATGTGGATATTAAAATGACCATAACTTTGGTTCTACTTGTTATAGAAACATAATTTTTTCACCATCTTAAACCTTAGTTTCCACTCTACCAAGATACACACATAACTCTGTTTGGATTTACACACACTTATGCCTGGTTTACTGGTGGTGGGTCACATATATATATATATATATATATATATATATATATATATATATATATATATATATGTGTGTGTGTGTGTGTTTATGCATGAGTGTCTGTTTTCTATGTTGTATTTCTGTTGTGTGTCATGTGACCACACCTGTCATTTCAGATGTAAGAGGCTGTAGTTGTCTTCGTCCAAACTAAACGAGGGTCCTTTTGTGCTGCAGCGGCTGCCACCACGCAGGCTCAATGCGCTGAATAGGGAGCAGCAGCAGCGGCGGCGGTGGTGGTGGCGGCAGCCTCTGTGCAGCCCCAGCTGTCTTTGACTGATAGGTTGGGGGGGGGGGGGCAGTGAGGTGTAAGGAAGTTCAGGAGGCCTGTAGATTTACAACACAACTGAACAGACTGTGGAGTTCGTCATCTTATACGTACGCTAGCAGCAGCCAAGCGGTGGGCTGCTGCATTAACGCCAGCTCCACAGATAATTAATGCAGCCAAATGAGATCAGCCGCACACACCCAGGCCAGGTCTGTGTGGTGTAATTACCACCAGGCTGCTCCACAATGCTGCTTTTATGTCCCACTGAAAGTGATTTCATGTCCCTCATTCCCCCATTAGCAGCGTGTTTTTCAAATGGGATGAGAAAAGTCTGTCAGTGGTTATCGTGTGTGTTTGTGCGACACAGCGCCAGGTCGTTTACGCTTTAATGGAGCGTCCCAAGAATGCGGGCACATGTTGGTTTGATGCGTACGACACAAGGCCGTCAACAAATATGAGACACTTTTTTTTAACCTGTTCACCCTCGTTGAAACACATTTAATAAACTGACTGTTGTCATAAGTTTGACCATATTATGTAATAAGTTATGACTTTTGGGAAGATTATTATGAAATACACTTGCGAATTTTCTTGAAGATAGATTATTTGTCATTTTTGTTTATTTTGTTTTTTATTTTTAGTCATTTTTGTTAAAGTTGTTGATTATTTTGGTCACTTTTGCTAATTTTGATCTTTATTTTTGTTCAATTTGTTGATTATTTTGGTCATTATTGTTCATTTCGATTATTATATTTGTTCATTTTTGTTCAATTTGTTGATTATTTTACAAACGTTTTATTATCTTTTTGAATTTTTGTTCATTGCTCTAAACATCTTATCTTGGAAACTTGAGCCAACCAGCATTTAAGACTTGAGTTTTTGTTTGCACATGGGAACATTTCATTTTATTCTGGAAACGTTTTACATGTAGACCAGTGATATGATAGAAAAAGTCAGAATAATGATAGAAAAAGTCACAATTATGACATAAAAAGTCAGAATAATGATAGAAAAAGTCACAATTATGAGATAAAAAGTCAGAATAATGATAGAAAAAGTCACAATGATGAGATAAAAAGTCAGAATAATGATAGAAAAAGTCACAATTATGACATAAAAAGTCAGAATAATGATAGAAAAAGTCACAATTATGACATAAGAAGGGACTAGAAATGACCCAAAAAAATGTAATACTACTACTAATCACAGTGTTCAACTTTTTTTTTTTTTAATTATCTACTTCCGACATTAAATGTGCTAAAAGTTTCAAACTTCAATATGATGAATCATAAAACAAATGACTTTGGTGCTGGTTGGTTCATGTTTAAATGCAGATCAAATCTTCACATGTGGGGTTTGGGACTGATTAAATATTTCTTCAGATAAAGAAAAATCCCTTTTTTAGTCGTGCACTATTGAAGCAGAGTTCTAAATATGACTAAATATAAAACATTTACCATTTAAATATTACTAGACACGTCACTATCACATACAGATGCGTCTCTGAACCCAAATATGACAGATGACGACCACAGGAGTTTCATCTTTTTATGTTATGGATCATTACGACTCTTCATCAGTAAAAATTATAAATTATCCAAACGTTGGCAAATAAACCAATGTTTTTCTGACCCATTTTTTTTTTCCTAATTGGATTTATTTGGACTTTGATTAATTCCAGAGAACTGTCACTCAGACTCATATGAAGGTGTCTGTGACTCATGTTTCATTTTTACTTTTCTTTCTATTTTATTTATTTAGAAAAAATTCACACTTTGATAGCGAAACCCTGATGAAACAAAATATATATGGCAATATATTGAAAAATCTAATACGTTATATTAAAAAAAATAGATGGAAAACTAGTGTATATATTATCCAATATATGATTTGATTATAGATTGACAAATATAAAACTTATATTGTAATCATGATGTTGACGTTGGGAGAGACAGCAACAGTAAATAAAATAAATAAAAATTAAAATAACATCTCATTTTGTTTTTGTCAACAAAAACTAAGAGACATTTTAGGAATGTGTTTTTTATTTCTTAATCCATATTTTGTCTGTTTTTATTTGTCATCTATAACAGCATTATATATTTAATTATAGTTATCGACCCACATTTATGTCTAGTTTCGTCTTGTTTTTGTCACGTGATAAAGGTTCATTGATGACTATATTTGACTATAAGGCGCACTGTCAACGAGTGCTTTATTTTTGACATTCTTCATATTGGATTATAAAACAAATTCAAAAATTATTACATAAAAAACTCGAAATTATTAGATAAAAAATTCTAAATTCCCAGTCACTAAGTACAAATGTATGTAGTTCGTGGGCAGTTTCTATGTCACTTCTGCTACAAAGGTAATACGTAAACAATATGGTGGCTGTTGAGTATTAAAGCTGTACAGTAACACCATATTTAAAACATGGTGGCTTTTGGGGGCGTCATGCGGGTACATGCGGGTACATGCGGGTACATGCGGTACACTTAACTTCACCACGATTACAATTGGGACGCCTTCCATACTCAAAGACAGGGCAGAAAGTTCAGATATCGGAACACAGCATGAGTCTTAACCTCCACTTATTTTTCTGTTATACTCCATTTACATTTTTTAGGTGTTGACCCAGTGACCCTTGACCTCTTGGGTCAACAATAGGTCAAAATCTATACACACAAGATGCAGGATGGAAGTTAGTGGAAGTCTGTAATTGTCACTTTTTATGTTATAAAAAGATATAAAAAGTCACAAGTATGACATAAAAAGTCAGAATTATACGATAAAAAAAGAAAAAAAAGGTAAATAATATTCCTGTGGAGTAAAAAATATTCTCTTGTTGATTTTAAGAATGTCATATTTTGAGCTCAGACTAGAGTTTTCTTTATAACTAACACATGTTTTATTCCAGAAGCATTTTAATTGCAGACCAGTGATATTTTGTTAATTTTGTTGATTATTTTGGTCATATTTGTTCATTTCCCTGAATATTTATTCAAAATATTTTTTGTGTGTGGTTATTTTAGCCAATGTTGATTATTTACTTCAATTATTGATTATTTAGATTTTTTTTTAGTGTAATGATAAATAAAGTAACACACGTGTAGCAGGTGACTTGTACAAATATTAATGTTGGATAAACTGAACTATATGAAAGTAAAAATGCAGTAAATGAATGATGAATAATCCCAGCCTGTTTTCTTGTCTCCTTTTTTTGTCCCATCCATTCAGTGTGCTGCGGCGGCCCACCATCATAATCCCTCAATTCAACTCAGCATGAATGTCGTCACCCACAGCCATTTGGTGGGTAATGTAGCAGAAGCCTGTGGCTGCCCACGACTATAGTGGCACCCTGACACTGTCAAAGGTGCCACGTTTAGCCCCGGGCTCTTCCACTCAATCACAGGCCCTGTGCACCAGCAGGGTCCACTAAAGCTTTACTAACCCCTCACCACCTCCACTCAAACCCCCCCCCCCCCACCAGAATCAGAATAAGAGGGTGTGTGTTCTGTGTCACCCCGGGCCCTAGTGGATCTGGCCCACTGTGGGTCCTTCTGTGCTCAGGGTGGAGGGTTCAGACGCTCAGACACAGGCACATATGTGGGAGTGGGAGTGGGAGTGGGCACCCACTCGAGAAAACACACAATACTGTTTGAGCATCGACATCGCAATGGACGTGTGTGCAATAGTCACATGGTGGGTCCTGCAATTATTTTTTATTTTATTTTGTAATTTATCTTCTTTTATTTATTTATTCCTTTTTTAAATTTTTATTCCTTTTTTATTTATTTGTGTATTTCTTTTATTTGATAGTTATTTATTATTTATATATTTAAAAAAAAAAAAAAAAATTCTTTATTTATTCCTTTTTTTAAAAAAAAAAATCTCACCCAACATTGGGTTGGTAGAGATTATTGTAATCTGTGTGTGTGTGTCCGCAGAGACATATTATACTATAACTCAATGAATACTTGAGATATCATCATCAGATGCAATGACCCCTTTGAGTAAAGGTCAAAGGTCAAACTCACATTATCGGTTATAACTCAAAAACAGAGAGTCACAGAACATTCAGATTGCTGTCGGTGTTATCACCTACAACCAATATTTTTTTTTAGATCTCTGGAGGTCAAAGGTGACATGTTGTGTAACACTGTGTCAAACATAGACATATCACGCTATAACCTAATCAATACTGGATATATTATCATAATATTACATGTACTGACGCATATATACATCTAACGAAATTATCAATATTGCAAAAGGTCAAAGGTCAAGGTTGCATTTAGCAGAAAAGGCTGTAATTCAAAAACAGGTTGTCATAGAAACTGGAGATTGGCACAAAATAGGTGTGAGATTAGGCATTCTCTGAATACTTGGTCTTATTTGATTAAATGTAACATTTTAAAATGTTTAATTTATATTTTATTCATTCATTTGTATTTATTTTTTCCTTATTTATTGAAACGGCATAGATATTACTTGTAATAAGCAGTTACAAAGGCATTATTACCATGAAATAACAAAGTGGTTTGCATCACTATTACCTGTAAAACTGCAGAGTAATTGCACTGGAAAATGCAAGAAAATAACTTAATATAAGCCGTTACAAAGGCATTATTACCATGAAATTACATCAAAATGACCAGAGAAATGAGCACCTCATTAGTGATCCTTAATGTAAAGTGTTACCAATAACATGCAGCGCCTCAGTGTCAGAGGTTTTCAAGAGAGAACAGAAGGATAAATAAAAACAAAAGAAAATCCCATTCCACAGAAAGCACAGTGTAGATAAATAAAAGACTAGAATAGATATGAGCAGAGGCAGGGCTGACCCCAGATCAGCTCCAGTCTTCACAGGTCCAGCTGGATGGGAGGTGAGAATCCAGGGTCAGGCTCCGACATGAATCCCTGACTCCTAATTTGGAGATTCTCATTTTCAGTTTCCCGAACTGAGGGCAGGAAATCGTACCTGTGAGAAGCCTTCAGGCAGAACAGGCTGAGGTGTGGAAGAATCTGTTTCTGTCACAGAGCAGGAAGAATCTGTTTCTGTCACAGAGCAGGCGCTTCACATGCTCGTCTTTGTTCTGTGTGTGTGTGTGTGTGTGTGTGTGTGTCGACACGATCACAGCTGAGAGAGTCATCTGAAAACCTGACACACACCAGGTCATCTGCATGTGTTAGTGCTTTAGATTAGGTTACATTAGATTAGATTAGATTAGATTAGATTAGATTAGATTAGAACGTCCTGCCTGGAGGTAACCACTACTAATCAGAACTGGAGTCTGGACCCAAATGCGTGCATGTCAAACACAGTCTGTTTAATGAAGAACACTGAAGCAAACAGGACAAATGAGGGACAGGCAGCAGACATGTGGGTACACAGGTGGGCTATCAGTGGAGTGAACAGATCCAAAAAAAAAAACAGCAGCAAAAGGGACAATCCAGGAGACAAGGACAAGGATCAGGAAACAGGCCAGAGGTAGAGGTGGAGGAAAACTGGCACGGGTTATAAACAAGTTTACGCAACAAACCCTGGGGGGCGCTATTACCATCCAGATATGCTAATGTAAACAGACTTTGGTTGATAGCTTTTTGGGAACATAGTTTTAGTACTTTGTCTGGAGTTATTATCCCTCACCTAAACTTAGTGAAGACCTGGGAGAATAATATGATGACGTGGCCCAATGTAACGTGTAGCAAGATTTGTGCGAATTTCGTAGCTACATCACAATAGACAGGAAAGCTACGGACGATCTGAAAGCTTCTGAGGCGTATGAGTATCTGCATAGTGACAAAGTCAGTTGTGTTATGTCATACAAACACGATCGTTTTGTGTATCTGAAAGCAAATGTAGAGCTGAGTCAATGTTTATTTTATTTTTTACTTATTTATTTAGATTGTATTTCATCTTATCTTATTTTACATATTTAATTCTTTTTAATGCATTGCTTGTTGTCTATTATGTAAAGTGTCTTTGAGTGTCCAAGAAAGCACTATATAAGTTTGTGGTATTATTATTATTATTATTATTATTATGTGTGACGCTTTAAAATGAGCCTTTAACATAACATCACTCGACCTCACAGTGTGACTCATGTTTAAAAAGCTAAGTTAGCGTGCCGCGGTGCATAAATAGCTGTGAGTGTGTGAGTTTTCTTTTCTCAGTGACCGACTTCAACCGGTTAATGAGGCGCAGTAATCAGACAAGATTCTTTTAAAATACATTTCGCCATCACTAACTTGTAGACGAGTGTATTTCATGCCAGTCTATCAATGACTCATTACAAGAGGAAATACTAAATTTTAGTCCAATTTAAGCCACTGTAGCAGTAATATAAGGGTGTTTTATAAGTGCTTCCTAATCATCTGTTTCAGCACTTTTCACACCACAACAACTTACTGTAACTTCTGTGTGATTTGTTCAGAGTCTCCAACCCAACATGAACCCACAAAATGAAGGATTTGTTTGCAAAGTGGTCTGTGGAGTCATGCTATGATCATCAAATTCAGCTGTTGAGCACACACACACACACACACACACACACACACACACACACATTTTCTCACATTCACAATTCAGCATAACACACATTTCTCATGATTAACTGTGTGTCATGAAAGCTACACATGCTCTCTCGCCGCCTTCCATCCCCCTGTTCTTTCTGATAAACTCACGCACTGACACCGCCACCGCCTGCAGTGACCTGAGCCTCCGACACGTCGGTGTTACGGCTTCAGCGATGAGGTCAACTTGTCCAAGAGATGACTGTGACCTTCCTCAGTCACACAGAGACAGCTTCTCCCCGACAAAATTTCAAGAGCTTTTTCACATTGTCATTGTGTAGATGCATCCCATGTCGGCTTTAATCAGTGTTTTAATAAAGTATGTGATTTTTTTAAGATAATGTAAGGTAAGATGAGATAAGATAAGATAAGATAAGATAAGATAAGATAAGATAAGATAAGATAAGATAAGATAAGATAAGATAAGATAAGATAAGATAAGATAAGATAAGATAAGAACGACATGACACGACAAGAAAAGATCAAACACAGTACCCACTAGTGATGCGCGGTTAGGGGGTTTTACAGAAATCCGCCCCGCCCAAACCCAAGACGTGGCTAGGCCCGCCCCGCCCAACCCGCGAGCTTAAATTTGGCTCTAAACTCACATAGTACATTCGCAGCATCTTTACCTTGTGCTTCTAAAGTCATGAGGCATAATTTTTGCCTCCTTTCTAACGTCTCAATATGCACTCCAGCACATAAAATAGACTCCACCCACATCATCACTCTATAAAGCGAACACATACAACGTTTCCGTACAACCTTCGCATCGCCTGATTTAATCTTCTCCCTGATCAAGTCCGACATTTTCACTCTTATCTCTGAGTGTTCAGGGAGATTTGGCGCTAATAACAAATAACAAAATGTTGGGATAAAAAAGCATTCAAAACAGGAACTGACGGGCTTGCACATGCGCGAGCCGAGCACGCACACACACACACAGGCACACACACACACATGCGCGCACACACACACACACACCTCAGCGGGTATTGATCGTCCCTGACTCGCCCCATCCGCATCTGCAATATGTATTAATACTGCGACCCAGCCCGCCCGACTCGCGGGTCACCCGCGGATATCCGCTGGCCAGTGGGTAGCCCGCGCAACACTAGTACCCACTCTCCTTTGGGTAAAAGTAAAATTTTCTGAACATTTTAAAGTTTGATTCTGCTGAAAACCACTTTTCCACGCTCCTTTTGGTATCTGATGGGTCATCCAGACTTACCAACACATGCTGCCACATTCAACTAAAACAAGAGGAACAAGGGACCTAGAAAAAGCCGGTCCATCTGATGTCAGATGAACTTGACCGTCACCCACGTGAGGTTAAACCCATCTTCCATTGCAGCAAATCTGAAGTAGCATTAGCATTAGCATCTACAAGAGATGCTACTCTGGTAAAAGTAAACACACAGAGAGAGAGCGAGACGGGAGGGGGGAGTGTTCCTTCACGTATTCTGAGCCAATCAGAGACGCCTCGTCACCATGGAAAACTTTACACCCATATATATATATATATATATATATATATATATGAAAACTTAAAACTAGGGCAATAATCTCCAAACACATCCTGAAAATGTCATCCAAATTTGTCCATACATTTTTGAGTTATTTAACAGACAGACAAACAAACAATGACGTCCTTGGCAGAGGTAACTAGAAAAGCAAGGTAGACCCCCCACCCCCCCCACAGAATCATTTCAAGATCTCCCCCATTATCACCCTACCCTGAAAATGTTATCAAAATCCATCCATAACTTTTGGAGTTATCTTGCTAACTAACAGACAAATGTTTTAATGTGCCCCCCTGAACTAAAAACCACTTTGACACCCCTGGCTTAAATGAAACAACACAGCATTAGTGCAGATTTTTCCGTCATATTTTCTTCTTCTCCTTCCATTTTTTTCAGGCCTATTGTTTCCTCACGTGCCGTGGGAGTGGGTTTGAGGTCTAGGACGGTTGACTGAAGCAGGGAGACCACATCCTCCTGGACCCACCCAGACCTCCCAAGCCTCAATGTAGACACACACCGGTCCCCTGCTGCACACTCCCTGACCCCTCTACCCCTAGTCCTGCTCCTTGTACCCCCCCCCCCCCCCCCCTCTACCACCTCCATCCTCTTCCTCCCCGTGCCCTCAGAGGAGTGGAGCTTGTATTGAGCGGGAGCTTGAAACCATGCTTGTATTGTCAGAGGACTTGCCGGCACTTACCTCCACTTGAACATTTAGTGCTGTCTTGCTGGGCCTGAACAGAGAATAGCACTATAGAGTCACAGATGAATTGCTATTTCTGGACAAGGGATAAACACACTGCTTTGTAGGAATTATGTCTCCAATCTGCGCTGGCAGAGCTGAGATTTTGAAGTTCGAGTCGTGTTTAGATGCCATATGGTTCAATCGTATATTATCTAAAGTAGGGCTGCAGAAATGTAACGCATTAATTAATGCAGATTAATGCATGACTGGGCCTGTTTACATGAGTTTTATTACTGTTTAATTCAGAATAAAGCTTCATTCTTCTTTAAAATGACCACGCAAACACCTAATTCCAGCTGAAAATTATGATTCCCTATTAAAAGTCAGAATAAAGTCAATGATTTATTTCCATCTGAACTCCGAATAAGAAAATTCCTTTGATATGGAAACAGTTAATTCCTTTTTAACATTATTCAGGTCGTTCTGCACTTGTCATGATGACACAGATTAGGTAGGTAGACAGACTGACTGATTAATTCAAACAAAATAAAGAAAAAAGTTGCCAGAAATGGACAAATGTAAGCATCAATATGAGTAAAGAAAAAAAAAAACTGAGGCCCTGAACTAAAATGAGTTTGACACTCCTGCTATAGATTAAAAGGGAATAACATTTAATTGTGATTCATCAACATTAATCCATAGGAAACTCGTGGATTAATCAGATGAATCAATCTGTTTAAAAATATTAATAATCTCATAGCACTATTTTAAAGGATGTTACTTAATATAAATCATATATATATATATATATATATATATATATATATATATATATATATATATATATAAAATGATCCCACATAAAACACATCATTATTATTGTATTAATAATCATAAACTGTCACTGCTATACGGCAAATGTGGCAATAAATTCCATCTTCCTTCGTATTTGATGAAATCTTCACTGAGTCGACACTCATTAACAAGTTATTGATAAAGATCACAGTTCATACATTCCAGTCAAATTGATGAAATATATCTTTCTATCACGTTGTGCCTTTTTTGTAAATGAATGCTGTGTGTGTGTGTGGGGGGGGGATTATCTCTTATTTTAATTGTCTTTTAATGCAGTTTGATCATTTTAATTTTCTTATATGTTTTATGTAAAGTATTTTGAATTTACCTTACCTTCAGAGATGTTCAGTGAGTTAATATGACATAGGAGTCACACGTCACATACCATATTCCCACAAAAAAGCTCATAGATTATTACAAAAAAAAAAATAAAAGGATTTTGGCAGTTGCTAAATATAAACTATTGAAATCAGTTACATTTTAATTAACAATAATAATTACCAGTGAAATATATAATAACTGGTTAAATTCTAACTATTTGTAAAAAAAAAACAGTTGCTACTTAAAATCTATCCCATAATATTGTTACATGTTGGAGAAGATGCTTGGGGGAATTTCCCAGCATGCATTGGGACAAATTATTTGGGATAGTTTTGATGTGTTTTACAGTTTTCTGAGTTGATATGAACTATTGTTCTTTATATATATATAGCAGAGTTATGTGTTTGACCATTTTTTATTCATGTATTTATTTACATTCTACTAGTTTTGCACCGTGCTACCTACAGGTGCACAGCTGTTAGCAGTAAAACAAACACATTGATCGCTATTGATATTTAATTTCATGATTTAATATCTATTCGATATTTAAAATCTATTAAATTATTTCAATTGCCATTTAGTTGCCATCATTTATTTAAGTAGAAAATGGTTAAACAGGTAGATTTTTTGGTATGTTGCATATTTGCGACAGTCGTCATTAAGGGGATATTGACTACATGTCATGTATATATGTACATACACAGAGTTAATAGAATATTTTCAATTATGTAAATGTTTTCACTTCATAGCACAGGTGCCAAACATAAGGCCCAGGGCCCAAATCTGGCCCATAGGAGGAATTGTACTGAATATATTAACAATCAAATCATTTAAATTCACCTTACACATACTTGACAATTAGATTTCAATTGGGTCAGAAGAGTAAAATACGATAATAACTTAAAATAATAATAATAAAAAAGAAATACAGATATTTTCTTTGCTTTAGCATTTACAAAATGTATGAAAATCTTTGTAAACCTTTTTTTTCCCAAAAAATTTAACTGACCTGAACAAACATGAATCTGAAATGTACACATTTTGAGTTTTACCAATATTCTGTCTGTTAATAAATGTTTAGTGTATTTATAATTGTAATGTTAGTTGTAATGAAGGCAAACTGAGGTCAAATATTGTTAACGTTTCTTAAGACAATACAAGTTGTTCATTTGGATTTTGAAGGGAAGGTTGAAGATGTTGATTAAACTGTCGACCCATACAGGGTGTACCCCGCCTTCACCCCCAGTGTGACCCAAGTGATGGTAAAGTGGGTTCAGATGATGAGACGTTGAAGATTTAAATATTATCATAATATAACTTTACTTTTTTTCCCACAGTTATTTAACTGAAACAGATTATTTTCAATTAAATTGGGCTGAATGTGGCTCTGAACTAAAATGACTTTGACACCTGCCAACATCTTTACATTGAATTGATATTGTGACGAACGACATAAACCTATGAGCGGACGGTTGGATGTGAGACACCCTAAACAGCTGTCAGTGTGTGTGTGTGTGTGTGTGTGTGGGTGCACATGTGGGTGCCTGTGCATTTTAATAATAAGGTGTTGACTCTGCCCTCTAAGGCTCACCTGTGGGGAATCCCGGTGGAGTGTGTTCAGATGTGTGTTCACGTGGATGTGGATGTGTGTGTGTGTGTGTGTGTGTGTGTGTGTGTGTGTGTGCGTGTGTGTCACTTTGGGAAACACATATCTGTGCACCGCAGCGCAACACCTGCCAGAGGCTGTGGCTGTTTATGACAGAGGCTGTGTGATCTGGAGAGGACATGGAGGAACCTGGCCAAGTCCACACACACACACACACACACACTTGCAAGACAAACACAGACAGGACAAACAAAAAAATGACTGTTTTTATCCTGAAATATAACAATATAACAAACACTTAATTCACACAAGCAAACACTTTTTAAATGGCCAGACATCACACCTACACTTTAAAGACTTTGGAAAAGAAATACTGTCCTCACACACACTAATATATATATATATATACACATATATATATATATATATATATATATATATATATATATATACAAATTTAATTCATTCCAGAAGTGTTTTTATACCGTGAATTTTTCGTGAATAGTCACATTTTACATGTAAAAGGTCTGATTGGTTCCAAGACCCCCCCCAAAAACCCTTTAAAAATGATAAAAGTAAGCACATTTATATGAAATATGTGTTAAAATGTTGTTTAATTAACCTTAAAAAATAAATACAAATGAATTAATAAATAAAATAACTTTTTAAATTGAATTGAAATTGAAATGAGGACCCCCTTGAAAACGAGATGGTTCATCTTAAGGGGCTATCCTCTTAATAAAAGAATTTAAATTTAAATGAAAACAAATTTAAATAAATAAATGATAAATTTCATAAATTTCATAAATTTCAATAAATTTCAAAGATACATAAACTAAATAATTTTTAAAGAGAAGTAAACATATCTAACAAACATTTGAAATATACATGTTTCATGTTGTACCTGTTTCCCTAATGCTTTATGGGGACTTCAGGGAAAAAAAAAAATTATATATTTATAAGGCCACATCATTTCTATTTTACTAGTGGGGACCTTTATTTATATTTAACCCTCATGAGGACCTGAACTTTGGTCCCCATAGTGACAGAGGTCCCTACAGTGTGACTGTGTAAACACACCAATGTCCCCATAAAGAAATAAATACACACACACACACACACACACACACACAGGTAAATGTAATAACCACAGGGCCAGTGTGATCAGTGTTTCTCTCTAGGTGGTGCTGGCTGTGCAGGTCCCCAGCAGTTCATATATTACAGCAGTAGGCAGGGGAGCCTGGCACAGCCTCTGCTCTACAAAGTTCAATATAAATGAACAGTGGGAACTCCCAGGGACCTGGCAGGAAAAAGCTTAGCAAAGTTAAAGCCTCAACAGCCCTTCCTGGACGCTCATGCCAATGGAACAACACACACCGACTGTACATATGGACACACACACACACACACACACAGGTCTGGTCACCCTGTAGAGTTGACTTTTGGTCCCTTTTATGGACTATTACACGTGTTGCACTTTGATATAATAAACTGGTTTATTTTTTAACGTCCAGTTCTGTCACTGAGTCGTGTTTTTGGGTTCAAACTTTAGTTAGGTTCTGACGACTTTAAACACTTTCCTTCTTAAACTTTTCTGCAGAAAGGCAGTAAAACCAAAAAGCCAGCCCCTGACTCTTCGCCTCCTCCTCTTCCTCTCTCTATGTGCACTTTGTAAGGTTGATCCCCCTCTTCAGATGAGCTGGACATTTTATTTTGTAATTTAGACTTTTTATCTAATAAATGTGACTTTTTCTAACAATTTTGACTTTTTATCTCAGAAATTTGAATTTTTATCTCAGAAATTTGACATTTTATTTTGTAATGTTGAGTGTTTATCTAATAATCTTGACTTTTTAATCTAATAATTTTGACTTTTCATCTTGTGATTTTCAATTTTTATCTCTTTATTTTGACTTTGTATCTCATATATTAGACTTTTTCTAACAACTTTGACTTCTTATCTAATAAATATGACATTTTATCTCATAATTTTGACTTTTCATCTCGTGATTGTCAATTTTTACCTATTTACTTTGACTTTTTATTCCATAATTTTGACTTTTTATCTCATAACTTCAACTTCATATCTCATCATTTTGTCTTTACTTCACTTTAAACACTTTCCTCCTTAAACTTTCCTGCAGAAAGGCGGTAAAACCAAAAAGCCAGTCCCTGACTCTTCGCCTCCTCCTCTTCCTCTCTCCATGCCTTCTCTCTGTGCACTTTGCAGGGTTGCTCCCCTCTTCAGATGGGCTGTGGATGCAATAATGAGCCAACAGATGGGTTTATTAGAGGGCGGTTAAGGCGGCCAGCGGGTGGTTTGTTCAGGGAAAACCAAAAAAGATGAAGCGCCAGGAGCTGTGGGTGAAAAGGAGACTCAGAGGAGGTGAGTGGCTCTGACTCTGGTCTGAAGACTCTGACTCCTAATGGTCTGTCTGGACACACACACACACACAGGTAGTCATTTTAATGTCTCATGAGGACCAAGTTTGTCACTTGTAGTTAAAATACCCTTTGGGTCCTGAGTGTACATGTAATCATATCTTTATTTTTTTATATAAATAAATAACTACATAAATAATATCAAAATAAAAGAAAAAATTATGAAGTTAATGAGTCAAAAATGAATAAACTAAAATAATAACGTAAATAATGAAAATGTAGTTAAAATAGCCATTGGTTTCTGAGTGTAAACACATCTTTATTTTTTTTTTGTGTGAAATAAATAGATATGAAATAAATAAATAAATGAATAAAAAATTAATACATAAATAAAAAAAATAATGTCCAAGATGTAATTGTAGTTAAAATAGCCATTGGGTTCTGTAAACACATCTTTGATTTTATTATTAAACAAATAAATAAATAGATAGATAATATAAAAATAAAATGAATAAATAAATAATGAATAAATAAATAAGATAGAAAAATAATTTTAGATAAAATAGACATTGGGTTCTGAGTGTAAACACATCTCTTTTTTCATTATTATTGTTAATTATTACTATTAATAATAATAATAATAATAATAATAATAATAATAATAATAATAATAATAATAATAATAATTAATATAAAAATAAAATGTTAAAATAAATTAATTGAAATATAAATTAATAAAGATAATGTAAGAAAGTTTAAAAAAAAAGTCTAATATGCTTGTATATTTGAAAAAACTTCAAAAATATAATATTTAAAAAAAGACACACACACACGTGGCTTACGTAATGCATCCACTCTGCACATGTGTACATGTGGGTACATATGCTGGTCCTTATGCGAACACCTTTTGACATGTAAATGAGTGGTCTCTGCCTTTGTTCACTATACCTGTGTGTTACTGCCTGTTTAAGACGTCATCTGTCTGTTTTTTTTTTTGCGTCCTCATTCAGCGGGGCGGGTGTCCAGCTTTGTCTCACCAGCCCCCAGGTGTGGAAGGAGGTTCCTCAGACCCTCGTTAGTGTATGTGTGCTGTTCTCTGCTGGATCTGCCGGCCCAGATCACAGGCCAATATGGGCCACATCAGATCATACGGGGACCTCATTATTTTCCTTTGCACTTCCAGGTCTCTTCAACACTTGTTAGCTTTTGTTAGTCAATAAGGCTCAATGGAGTTGATTTAGCGTGTAAAGGCTAAAAAAAAAAAGGGGGGGGCGTTAACTAAGCCTTGGATGAGACTCAAGCATGAATGTGAAGGAAATTAGTAAATTAGCATCTAATTACCAAAGTGAAACCAGACATTTCTTTCAGCTTGTTTGCAGTTCATTATGAAAAGGTGGAATTTTTAAAGTCAACTCTGACGACGAAATTCACTTAAAAACGCGTAGAAATGACTGGAACATTTTTGGGTTTTTCTCCCACACTGAAAAAAAGTTAAACATTGAATCAACTTAAAAATTCTTCTTCAATTTTGACTTTTTATCTCATAATTTTAACTTTTGATCTCGTTAATTTGATTTTTTTATCTGGTAATTTGGACTTTTTATAACTTATGGTCACACATGAAAATTTTTTTATTTTTACTTTTTATGTGTGACCTATTGCCGAAGATTGACGAATTGTTTCAATGTTTTGCTTTTTTTAGTGCATGTATACTTATCATTTTATGTGTAAATTGTAAGTAACACTGAACATTTAAGGCACACGAAAAGCATCATGGGTAGCTCCCTCTTAGCCAATGGGATTGAATATGATGCTACGTACAAGTGTACAGTACGTACGTACATTCAATACTGTATTTACGGGGGTTTCTTATTCTTCTTCTCATTATTATTATTATTATTATTATTATATTGTCATTTCTACGACACATTCAAATTACATTCGAATGTCAAAATTCTAACCCACGGGCGTCGCACCAGTGAGGGATGATTTCATACGCCCCACTTTTTCCTGAGGTTATATATTGTATCATTCCACTGGATCCAGGAAAAGGATGGAGAGTTGGTCTCGCCTACTTTTTATGGCAGGAAAAACCGTTACTGTCCCTCGCAGTCACACCAAACAAACAGTAATAACATTGTGGGGTGGTGACAATATCTATGGTTTAAACTGTTTACCTGCCCTCGCGGTACACCAGCATAAGGAAATGAAACGCCCCTCAGTTCCCAGACCAAATGTAAACAGCTCTTCTTTGCGGTGTTAGCAAACAGTCATCAACCAGTAAGTAATGAGAAATGTTACTGTTAACCTTTTAAGACTTAAGCAATTCCACAGTAAAAAATAAATTGAGACAAAATAAGCAACAAAATGAAAAAAAATTACTAAAGTGATCAGCAAAATGAACAAAAATTAATATTAAACTAACAAAGTAATATATATGAACAAAGTAAGACACTAACAGAACACAATTGAAGAAAAAAAACAGAAAAATTAGCAATAAGCAACGACATCAACAGAAACTAATAAATATTCATACAATGATAAATAACATGAAAAAATGCAAAAGAAAAAAAAAGAAGTAAAAAATAAATAAATAAATAAATAACTAGTGTTGTAATTTAGTTCAAGTAGTTTTAGTTTGGGCTTTTTCTTTTTCTCAATCAGTTGAATTATTCGAACTTTTTAAACTAAACCATCCATTCAGGACGTGTCAGCGCTGATGCATCAGGAGTTAAACTAACTTAATATAGAGCCTAAACTGTGTCTTTCTTTGTGACATATACCTGAAGCTAATTTGCTGACAGTAGGAGGAGCACTTCTGGATATTTTGAGCAGGTTTTCATTCTTATTATATTTGTCAAAACTCTTGTTCTTCTTGGGAAAAAACGTTTAATTGAGGAAAAACAATTTTTTTTTTTTTTTTTTTCGGCCATATTTTACTTTTTTAATATTAAAAACATTTCACCATTAATGGATAATTGTTGGTTAATTTTCCCGTTGACAGATTCTAAAAAAATCGGCTCATGTGCCACCACCTAGAACACCCCCACATTTTAAACGGCTGTGACGCCCCTGGTCAAAGCCCTAGTCCGTTGTAATAAAAGGGTTGGGGACCAGTGGTATATAAAATGTTAAAAGCCTAATGATGACATAGACTGTCAGAAGGGTTTAGAGTTGGCTCCTTCACGCTCAGGCTGCACACACAGGAATCACCTCCGAGGATATTATGCTGCTTAGAGACCACTCATCTGAAGAGTGTAAGGCACACGACACCTGGAGGGAGAAATCAAATGCTTGTTAAGGCCCGGTGGAGGGCCCTTCACGGTCTCTCACCTCCGAAAACTCAGAGCCCAGTACCCCCTCCCTCAGCCCTAGCCGGATGCCGTTGACCCCCCCCCTGGACTCCTGCAGCCTCCTCCCCTCTGCTTCTGCAAAGGTCATCCAATCCTAACTGCCTCACTCCACCCCCAGATCCACGGCGCCGCAGCGAACAGCAGAACCAAGCCCATGAACACTGAGCTTTTAGCCCCTTTTCCTCTCAGGGGGTGGATCTATCTCCTTTGTTGTCTCACTCCAGAAATGGACACAGCAGCTCCTTCACTGCCCCGTCCATCATCTTTCCACATTTATGAAATATATATGATCAGTCGTGCTGGGAAATGATGACTAGATTTAATCACAGGTTGACCCAATGGAAACTGACATTTGAAATAAATTCCCGTTATTATTATTATTATTACTACTACTATTATCATTAGTATTATTAATAAATGTTTTTGTGGTGGCAAGAGGTGTTTAGGGTTAGGCTGCTCAACACTGTTAAAAGAATCTATGTACAATATGTTTAAGAGATGAATGTATTTCAACGCATTTATTTATCTCACCCAACATTGGTGAGATGTGTGTGTCCGCAGAGACATATCATGCTATAACTCAATGAATACTTTCGATATCACCATGAAATCACATGGGCATATACATATAGCTAATGCGCATCAGATGCAATGATCCATTTGAGTAAAGGTCAAAGGTCAAGGTCACAATTAACTAAAAGGTCAAAATCACATTATTAGGTATAACTAAAAAACGGATGCAGAATGAAGATTTCTACAATTCTCGTAATTGGTGTTATCACCTATGACCAACAGTTTTTGAGGTCTCTGGAGGTCAAAGGTGATATGTCGCAAAATTAAGTTCTGTAACACTGTGTGTGTGTCAAACAGACATATCATGTTATAACTTAATCAATACTGGATATATTATCATAATATTACACACACTGATGCATATATACATATAATGAAATTAGCAATATTGCAAAAGTTCAAAGGTCAAGGTCGCATTTACCAGAAAGGTCAAAATCACATTATTGGCTCTAATTCAAGAACAGGTTGTCAAAGAAACTTCAAATAGGGGCAAAATAGGAGCAAGATTAGGCATTCTGTGAATTTCAATTAAATGTTCATGACATTTTCCAGGAAGCCGAGTTTCCTTCGCAGTCTGAGGCTACGTTTATACGCTGACGATGAAAACAGAAGATGCAAAAGTGGCGTCTCGTCTTCAATTTTTCATCTGCGTTTAGACAAATGTTTTCAGGAGAAAATCTTTGTTTCTATAAAAATGTAACAGTGGACAAGTTTGATTGGATGTGCATGCCAGGCCGCTAGGTGATACGGTTATAGAACGCCGACATGTCCGCGAGCATGCACAACCTGTTGAATCACCAGCTCGGTTTGTTGAGTGTGACATAAAGGTGCATGCGACGTGAAAACGTTATGTGCTTCTCGCCATTTAGACAGAGACACGAAGCGTCTCTGGAAGGGGTCTTCAGATTTTGGCATTTTCAGACCCTGATGACCTGGTTGGCGTGTAAACGAAAGGCACTTCCAATAAAATATTTTGTCATTTTCACTCGCAATTGTCCTGGTATAAACGGCGCCTTAGAGAAATCACCACTGTATTGGGGGATTACTTGTCCAAACCACTATATTAGATATGTTTCACTGCTGCAGACCTGCATCCTTTCTAAACACTATGCCTTATGGGCGCCCCTGTGCAGATACAATTCACCCGTGTCTGTAATCCGCCTAATCTGTCACCATGACTGAGGGTAATGCCGTATCACCACAAGTGTTTGGCTTGGCTTTCCACTCAGCCATGTTGACACCCCACGTCTCCTCCCAAACCTTCGCTGACCCTGGCTACAGCCCTCTGGCCTCCCTCTGGTGACACCACCACTCCTTCTGCCCCAGTCTGGAGCGTCTATAGCGTCGCCTCGGCCGCAGCTTGGCCTGGAGCCGACACGGCGGTGCGCAGTAACCCCGGAATCAGGTGGCGTAAATATAGACCGGTCTGACACTGAGTGGACGCTTTGTGCACCTGAGATGTAAACAAATGTAAGCATCAAAACCCAAGGGCCTACAGCATCGCTCACAAAAGCTTATAATATCCACCCTTGACAAAAGACGATGCCAGAGTCTCTTGCACCTCACTCGTGCCTGGACTCTTCTTGTCTTTGCCGTTTTCCATGACACAAGTGTTCACACTGAGTTTCAGTTGGCATGACAGTGTGACCCCCAACCTTTTTTCTGCTTGTCCCCTCATCCCATCCCCTCCCATCTCTGTTGTCTTTCCTTTCCTTGTCCCCTCATCATCCATGTCACCCCTCCCCAACTCTCACCCACACCCCTGCTCTTGCTCTTCCCTCAATGACAATATCCTGGTAATGGTGGCCTTTGTTTTTCTTGGCCCGGGCGCCTGGATTTGTCAGGACGCATTTCCTGCCCGCAGACTGAGGGGGTTGCTGCTGCGTGGCAATCTGGGCTCACTTCTCAGGCAGCTAAACCCTTTGACACTGTGCTTTTTAATTAAAATTACATTATGATTAATCAGGCAGAAGGAGGGGCCCTCCCCCTCACTCGCGCTCCCTCCCCTCCCTGCTTCTTCCCTCCTGCTCAGTTTCCAGGCAGGTTTGATTACAACCTGTGACGGACGTTCCTCACTGCCAAGCCGCTAAAGATGTGCTGGCAGATGCGGCGGCCTGGCCAGCTTGTCAAGCCCCAGGGTTGCAGGCAGCCAGGGAGAGAGGGACATAGAAAAAGGAAAAGAAAAAAACAAAAAGAACAGAAGGAGGAGAGGTACAAGGAAAAAAATGGCAGGGACCGGAGATAAGAAAGCCCAGGTATCGGCGTCAGAACTGTGTTTTGTTTTTTTTTTCTTTTTTCTGGCCGAGTACATAAACGCATACAAGGAATTCTTTGTATGGTATGTGACAAGAGAGGGGAATGAAGGAGGAGGACAAAAAAAAAAGAGATTTAAGCTCCTCCAGACACTCCAGAGACTGTGACAAGCCATCAAGCAGACTGACAGGCAGGCAGGCAAGAGCTCTTGGATGGGCTGTATTGATCTGGAGAGCTCTGCTGAGGAGACACTGAAGTGTGTGTTGGGAGGGTAGGGAGCGGGTGGGTGGGTGGGGGGGCATATCATTTTTTACTTGAGCAGAACAAGAGGCTATACTTAACTCTAGTGTCTGCGACGTTACTCTGAGTCTTGTCTTTGGTAACACAGGTGAAGGGTTAGAGTGGAACTTGGGGCTGGTTGTATATAGCATGTTTTTCCTCACATGTTTGCTTACTCAGGCTGAAATAGTCATGTCAAAACTATGTACGACATCAAAATAAAAGGCGCCGACAGTAAAGAGTTTGTCGATAAAGGGACATGACCGACCACAACTGAACTAAGACATGACAAGGCAGAAACATTTACCGTAAAACTGGACTTTCTTCATTTTTTTTCCTTTATTGCGGGGTTCCCATTAGCTGACACACACAATGCCTGGCTAGTCTTCCTGGGGTCCTCCAAAAATAAATAATCACTGTATTATTTGTTCATTCATTTAAAAAAAAAAAGTAATACAATGCAAACAAGTCCTTTCTTCATTATTTGTCTCCAAAAACAAAATGAAAAAACGAATAACGATGCAGTTTTTCAGTTTTCCTTTTTGTGTTTAAATGAATAATGGAAAAAAAGAGGAATAAACGGTCATTTCCCGTTTTATCCACCTTTTACCAGAAGCAAGTTGAGTAAACCGGAAATGACCTTTGACCCGCAGTGACAAAGATGTAAACCTACGTCCTATTTGGAAACATATCATATCATATACATATAGCTAATGAGCATCAAATGCAATGATCAATTTGAGTAAAGGTCAAAGGTCAACTTCACAATTAACCAAAAGGCCTGAATCACATTTTCGGGTATAACTCAAAAACAGAGGGTCACAGAACCTTCAGATTGGTATCAAACGATGCAGAATGACGATTTCTACAATTGTCATAATTGGTGTTATCACCTACGACTAACAGTTTTTGAGATCTCTGGAGGTCAAAGGTGAAATTGTGTGTGTCAAGCATAGACATATCATGCTATAACTTAATCAATACTTGATATATTATCATAATATTACACGCACTGATGCATATATACATATAATGATTAATACTGCAAAACATCAAAATCACATTTTTTGCTCTAATTCTCGAACGGGTTGTTAAAGAAACTTGAGATTGGCACAAAATAAGGGTGATATCAAGAAACATTTGTTAACCCATATAGTTTATTCTAATGTGAGTTCACCCTGTGCAGCTTTAACAGCTTCAACTCTACTGGGGAAGTTTTCCACAAGGTTTAGGAGTGTGTTTATGGGAATTTAGGACCATTCTTCCCAGAAGCATTAGTGAGATCACACAGTGACGTTTGACGAAAGACCTGCCTCTAACCCTAACACATTCTGCCCTCTAATTAATCTGAAAAGTGTTCCATGGGGTTAAAGGTCAGGACTGTGTTCAGGTCAGTCCAGTTCATCCACATTAAACTCTTATTCGTGTCTTTATGGACCTTGCTTTGTGTACTGCTGCACAGTCATATTGGAACAAGTGGTCATCCCCAAACTGTTCCCAAAAACTTGGGAGCAGGGGCGATTCTGGCATCTGACCTTTAGGAGTGCTCAGCCCCCAGGGCTGACAGTGGCACCTGTCTTGAACGACTTGTCTTGAATGGAAAGAAAATGGGTTGCAAATGAGTCCATATTTAATGTACATATTTAACACTGAGTGAATATTAACACAACGTTATAATAAAATAGTAGAATGTAGAAATGGAAACTAAGGGTTATAATAGTTTGGATTTTTAATTATAGTTTTGTTTTAGTTAGTTTTGACTTTTCCCACCTTTAATTCCATTGGTTTTAATGTGTTTTTTGAGCATGTTTGCTTTTTTTTTCTGAACACTTGGTTTTAGTTTATTTTTTTTTATATATGTTATCTTCCTTACAATCCTATTCAAAGAAAAGTGAAGGTGTGGATCAGCTGGGTCAGTTTCAGGTGGGCCATTGACAGAGCAGAGACACAAACATATGGACAGGATGATGTATAGTATAAACTTCCTAAAAACAAGTTGGGGGGGGGCTTGGTGGGGATGTTGTGATCCAGTTCTAGCCATTTTGGCCAAATAGATAAAGCAGCTAATCAGCAGAAAACCAGACAGAAACATATGAGCCAGATTGTAACATATAGAAGAAATCAGCTCAGCAGAAGTAAACCAGATAGAAACACATAGAAACGAGTTCAGCAGCAATAAATTATAAATCCAAATATTGTAAACTACTGTAAAAAGGCAAATACTATTAAAATTCTAATTATATTTTCCATATGCATATTCTAAGGAGGTGAATATGTTTTTCTGCATTTTATATTAGCTGCTCTAATTATAGCATTTGTTCCATGGTGGAATAAATAAAGTCTTGTCACGTGTTTTCCCGCTTCTCGTTAATTTCTCCTTGATGTGTCCCACCTGTCTTCACCTGTATGTAAGTTCCCCATTTGTCTCTGTCCAGTGCAAATTTGTCAGCCTTGGTAGCCACCCATGAGCAGTATTCTGATGTTTGATATATTGACTTGGTTCTGTTTTTTTTTTTGTTTGTTTCTGTCTTTGCCCCCGTCTGTCTTGCCTGTTTTTGTGTGACGTCTATCCTGTCCCCGACTACAAGCCTGCTTTTCCCTGCTGGTGCCTCATCATCTCTCAGACCCTGGACCTGACCTTTCTTCTGGACCCTGGTATGACTTTTGGATTTTCCTGGTCACTGCTGTTTTGGCTGTTTTTGACCCGTGCCTGTCTGACTCTGATCTCTCTACCTCTGTCCTCAGTTAAGGAGGTTCTACGTCTTCCTGGTCACTTGTGGAGCCTTATTGAGGAATTACTGACAATTTTTATTGTAATCAATAAAATCTGTAAATGCAGCCTTTTTTGTCACATTAGACTTAGGCCCCCACACACATATACACAGTTACAGAAAAATGTAATGTCATATTGAACTTAAAGATTAGTAACAGGATGTCACTTAAGTATATTTCAAGACAGGTGAGTGAATCATTTTTACAATATAGTATATTTTTTATATAGCATTGTTTTTGTGAGTGTTTGCTCATTTTAAAATTTAAAATAAAGTCATTTGTATTTATGATCCATCAAAGTAAATCCACAGCAAACCTGTGATTAACCCGATTAAAAATGTTAATCATTTGACAGCACTAATGTAAAGATTGTGTACCTACGGTGAGCAGTTTTACACGTTCTGTAAATAAGGTCAAATGGCTATTAGCACATGTCACATATAGCAGTGACCCCATATGATGAAGAGCAGCTGTGAACGAAATGTCACTTTGAGGTTATGTGTGTGACTGCATCCATTTATGTGTATTTTTACATTTGGATAAAAACCCTTTGTGCGTTTTTGTAAATTTTTCCCAATTTTTGTTTTTATTTTGTAAAAATCTTTTACTATATCACAGCTTGTGAGGTGATTTTTTTTAAATATCCTTTTTAATTTTAGTAAAAAAATGTGTCTTTTACCTTTACAATCTATTTATACACTTGTAATGTATTTTGTAAATATGAATTACTACATGTTATGTAATCAATCTGGTTGCTAATCTTTGACATATCCAAGACTAATTACCACCAAAGCTCCATCCCCCTAGTATGTATTATGTGGAAAATATTTCATTTGTGTGTGTGTGTGTGGGTGTGGGTGGGTGGGTTGCTTGTTTTTTGTGATAATTAAAATAATTAAATTGGCATTTAAAGGGTTAATTATTTAATGCTCTGTAGTTTTAAGCAAGTCTGAACTTGTAAGTCATTTATGAAGAGAAAAACAGGAACAATATAAATGTATGATTTTTAAGGGCAGTATTTTGTGCATGTTTTGAAGGTTTTCCAGAGAGTAGAACATTTGAAAGAAAGCAGGAGGGCTAAAAAGGATTTTGACGGAATTTTGTTTTTTTAATTGATTCAAAATTAAGGGGCCAAATTTATTTTATGTATGTAATACTTAAATGATATGGTTAAAAAGTGCAAACTGAAGTGCAAAATAAACGGAGCAAATAGGTTCCTTTTTGTACCTTCGCCTGTCTTTCTGCATAACTGAAACAGCCCTGTATGGAGTGTCCTGTGGCGTTGACCGAAAAGGGTTTTGACTAAATAATAATAAAAAAAACCCATTTAAACTAACAGTTCGAATTTATTTCGAACAGATGTTCTTTTGTAAATGACTTTTCTTTCTTACTCATAAGTATTATTCATGGACAGCTAAAACAGTGGAAACTATATCTGTTTTGTGGAATAGTACTGTTTAATGTCCGTCATGGTTTGTTTTTTGACATGATTGCCAAAATATTACAAGAATTTTCTGTTATTTTTTTGTTTTTGTTTAAATGTTTGAAAAATGTTTATAATTTTGTTTTTATTCATGTAATATTTAAATAATATGGTTAAAAAAGTGCAAAATAAATGGAGAAAATAGGCGTAGGCACAAAAAGGAGCCTGTCTTTCTCCTTAACTCTTCATCCTCCGAAACTGAAACAGGCCTATATCGAGTATCATGTGGCCACGTTGACCAAAAAGGGTTTTGATGGAAATTTTTAAAAAATTGATTCAAAACTAACAGGTTGAGTTTATTTCAAACATATGTTCTTTAGTAAATTACTTTTTCTTACTCATAAGGATTATTTATGGACAGCTAAAACACTGATAATAGAATAGAATCCCTTTATTGTCACTATAGACATGTACAATTTACATTATTATTATTATTATACGCACACAGTGAGAAAACAAATATCTAAAATGTAAAAATATAAAATATCTAACACATTCTGAGAAGAATAAAATCAATAATTAAGTACAGATTTAAAACTTGTTTTTTGAGCCAAGTAACTACACGTAACTAAATGTGTTTTGTGGAACAGTACTGTTTTATGTCCATCATGGTTTGTTTTTTGACATGATTGCCAAAATATTTTCTGTTTTAACCGTTTCTTTTGTTTGTTTGTTTCAATGTTTGAAATAAAGTTTCTAAAGAAAAAAGATGTGTGTAATATTGAAATGATATGGTTAAAAAGTGCAAAATAAAGTGCAAAATAAACGGAGCAAAAGGCTCTTTTTTTGTGCCCCCGCCTGTCTTTCTGCATAACTCTTCATCCTCCGGAGCTGAAACAGGCCTGTATTGAGTGTCCTGTGGCCACATTGACAAGCGGTATTAAAAGCCAGTAGGTGGTCTTTCACTGTCACTGGGCAGAAGCCCCTCGTCACAGCACATTAATTACACACTCTCACCAGCTCAAACAAGCCTTGCATGCTCATCCAGATGGATTAAGAACACAGTGAAGTGGGTGTAGAATTTACTTCTGCTCTTGCCCTTGTGTAGCTGCAGCTGAATTTCTGTTAAGAAAATGCAGCGATAATGGTAACAAAGGGAAGTGAGCAGTCACTATTTTAAAATGTGAAAATTAGTTGCATCAACTTCAGTAGACCTTGTGATGGTACTTGATGAGTGGGCTGGAAAGAGTGTACAATCTGGTTTTGTTTTTATTAACTCTATAAATACCAATGTTATGGCGGCGTTGAGGGAAATAAATAAAAGATCTCAGCGAGCCTGTTTACATGAGTTTTAATGGCTACACTCTACGAATCGCAAATAACGTGGTAATTACATGGCAATTTTGATGTAATTTCATGGTAGCAATTAAATTAATAATAAGTTATGGCAACAAAGTCATTGAATAGATTTGAAGTATTTCAACTGTGATTAAAAACTATTGATTTTATTAAGTAAATTTAAACATAATAATTAAAATCAAAATAATGAAGCAAAGATTTATGTCGAGTAAATCCAAATCGATTTTAGGGGGAAAATTGTTATTTGGAAAATATTCATTCAGATATACCAAATATATGCAAAAATCCCAATAATTTAGACTTAAGGTGGAATTAATTCATATTCCTAAATATCCAGATATTGATTTATACATTGTTGACTTCACTAATAAAATAGAATTAATTTCTACTCTGTGATTTTCAGCTAATATTATTCAAACAAAAAGGAGTAACATGCAATTCATACTTTTCAGTTATTAAGTGTTCAGTGTGTTTGTCGATTTGATCCATAATGCACATGTAGAAATGACAAATGGAGGCAAAATATTGTAAAAAAAAAAAAAAAAAAATTCAGGTTATTCACATATTTTTTTGCTTGGATATTTTATAAAAGTAAGCATTTTCATAATATAATGGGGGGGGGGGGGGGGGGTTACAGCAAAACAAAGACAACAAGTGGTGCCAGGGATGACAAACCCCTCCTCCCCTTGAACATATTGTAGATTATTTTGGCAGAAATTCAGTTGATGTCATGTCTATGCATGTGCTGGTGTCAGCATATCCCTCTACATATGGGCCAAGATGGAAGTCAATTCAAAGTAAATTATTTTGAAATTATGTCCATTACACTAATCCACAATTTTTTTTAGAAAGTATCTGCTTCAGAAATAAAATGTGTTAAATCTTACATACTTTAATCAGATGAATCAGAAAAAAATGACTTTAGTGCTGGTTAGTTCATGTTTTTAATACATATGATGGTGTGTTATTCCACATATATGGTGGTTTATGTACATGTATATAATGGATTAATAAATATAACCTGGAAAGTGAATGGATCATAATGTATAAACAGTGTTTTGAAGTAGATCTTCCGCCAAGGGGATCCTCCCAGCACTGAGCAGCCGACCCTGCGGCACATTGACGTTGAATCCCCTGGACGGACTGCAACGGACTCCCTTAAGGTAGTCTACTTGTTGACTATCGGTCTCCTGTCAGTATTTAGCCTTATTTTACCACCCGCCGCTGCATTCTCAAACAATCCGACTCCGAGAAGACCCAACTCCTGGGCGACGGGCGATTACAGGCATCACGGTACCCACAAGCTGAGCGGAGCCTCGGTCAGAAGGACTCACGCCCCTGAGCAACACCCGGCAAGCGGTCTTCCATACGCCACATTTCAACTTGCGTCTGAATCCTGTTGGACTTGCAGGTGGGAGCGGGACTGAAAATCATAATTCTTTGTGGGAGCGGGACAGGAAATTGTGTCCTGCACAGACCTCTACCCGAGCTAGTTGAGGTGGCTCGGGCATCTCCTGGCCTCCTGTTCCGGGCATGTCCATCCAGGAGGAGCTCTCGGGGCCGACCCAGGACACACTAGAGGGATTATATTTCTCTGCTGGCCTGGGAATGCTTCGGGATTCCCCTGGAGGAGCTGGCTGAGGCAGCTGGGGTGAAGGAAGCCTGGGCTACTTTACTGAGGCTGCTGCCCCCCCCGACCCTGACCCAGAGACGACGAACGACAGCGAACAAAATGCAGACCTCTACTTTTTTTCTCTAATTCAGTTAGTTTTAATTATTTTTTAGAGCACATTTGCTAGTTTATTAGTTTTTCGTTTTTAAATACTTAGTTTTATTTTCTGTATTCATGTATTTTTCATATTAAAGTAAGTTTTCTTTTGGTATCTTTTATGTTCGTGTTCAAACTAATCCCATCCCAAATGTAAGTTACATCTCGGGAATTTAATCTATAATTTGTATGTTTTAGTTCCTTTTGTAAGCACACAATACAGTTTTAGTTAATTATAATTTGTTATTAATTCTACATTGTATTTTCAGAAGAGTTCAGTTTTATTTAGTTTTGACTTTTTTTCCTCTAATTCAGTTAGTTTTATTAGTTGTCCTTTTTTAAATACTTAGTTTTAGTTTATTTTTTTGTATTCATGTAAGTTTTTTTGGGAATCTTTTAACTTCCTTGCAGTCGTATTCAAACAAATCCCATCCCTAATGTAGTTATATTGAGGGAAATGTTGTTATATTTTATGTTTTAGATCATTTTATAAGCACACAATACAGTTTTAGTTAGTTGTCTTCTTTTTTATCACATTTAATTCGAGTTTTCATTTATTTCAGTTTTCAGTAAAAAGGTTTGTTCAATTTTAGTTTGAGTCAATTCCTTATTTTATCATCGTCGATAAGAACCTTGCTGTGTACCCGTGCATCCACAGGTCGTCTGTATGTGAATATTTGTGTGTATATATTGAGCACACAGGTGAGCTGTTGCATTAGCATATGCATGGTTTCCTGGTGCATCCCGAACCGTTGGCTTCCACCCTCTGACCTGACCCAGCCGTGAACTCCCTCACCCTGGCGATCCATACGTATCATTTACTCAGCGGCCTCTCTGCTGTCTGGCCTAATGCACGGAGGCGTGAAACACCTCGTAATGCTCAATCACAGCGGGGCACAGCATGCTAGGAGCCATCCAGAGTGACAGCACAGGGCTGAGGAGGCGGCAGGACGAGGGAAGAAATGCCACATCGCCCTTAGGGAAAGAGGAGAGGGAGGTGGAGGGCGAGAGTGGGTGGTTGGGGGTGGGGGGTGATGGGCTGGAGGGACCTGGAGGCAGGGTGACAGGGAGAAGGCAGCAGCAGGGTTTAGGTGGTTTCGCTTGTTCCATCACACAATAGAAACTAATATTTATGAAAGCTGTCAAACCACAAAGAGCCAAAACAGCCCCCGGCGAACGAAAGCGTGTATTGATCTGAGATGTTTAACCCTCATGTTATGTTACGGGTCAAATTGACCCATTTTAAAGTGGATAAAGCAGTTTCAGACAACGAAACGCTTGTAGTTAAAAGTATTTTTTTCAGGGGCGGTTTAGTTTCGTTCAATGTAACTTATGGCGAGATTTCCTTGAAACTGGCTGACGAATCACGGTGAAGTATAGAGTCAGAGGGCGGGCCTAACAAAGTGACGACAGAGCTGCAATGATTCGGAGAGAAACAACCATCGAAGAAGAAGAACAATGATGATCGATGGCTGTTGACTGGGTGGTGATTTCCTTTTATCAAAGATGAGTTAAGAATGTGAGAAAACGTCAACAATCTTTCAATTATTTTTACAGAAGCGACAACAGTCGTTAAGCTCCGTAATCCACCATTTTGTTTAGTTATTCGTAAATTTCTCTGGATTCCTCCGTGAAATTTCCAGCACTCTAACTACGTCACCCTAAAGATTACACTGATTGGTTGCAGTACTGTCCTATTGCATACAGAGGGATTTGAAAGTGCAATAAGTGTAATCAACATATAATATGAAAATGGTTCATCTCACATTAGTAGCTACGTTTCCATTACCCTTGGAAATTCGTAAAAATGTTAATAGCGCTATAAAATAAATCTGGTAATAGAAAGTTTTTACACTTTCATGAGGTGGTTTTTCCGATGTTTCGATCTTTGAATATATCGCAAAAGCGCAATGGAAACACTTTTTCCACAATTATATGTACATCACAGGACATGACGTCACATGATCACTTCTCTCGGAGTGAAAATGGCGCTATACACATGTACAAAAGAGGAGACAGACTTTTCTGGAAATAATTCAGGCGAAAAATATAAGTGCCATTTTAGTGACAGCAAACAGCAAAGAAATGAAGTCAAACTAGAGTTAAAAACTGTCAGAAATGTCAGATCATTTTTCTTTATTATGTTGAGACACATCCTCCTGTATCTATATTTTTAATGTTTACAACTTCCTGTCATGTTAGGGGTAAAATTGACCCATTTCAAACTTTGAACATCTAGGAAAAATAGATTTTTTTTAAAAATTGGGTTTTTTCTTTTTTTTTTTTTACATTACTTGATTGTGTGCTCCACCAGTTACTGACTCCACCCCCTTTTGACAGCCTTAGGTGCCTTTTTAAACCTTTCACCTATGGATAGTTTCTGTGTATGCCCTGACGTGTAGGTGCATGTGTTTTTAGTTTTTACATTGTTTCATTAAAAACATTGTTGATATATATTTTTGAAAATCTCGGAGTGCCTCTGCCTTTTTTCCTTATCTAAGAAAAATAGTTCCAAGTCTTCTTTTTTTTCAGTATGAAACTTCTGTGAGCCTTAATGAGTGTAATCAATGTATAATATGAAAATTGTTCATCTCACATATTTTTTAATTCTGGAAGGTTCAGTCCTCCGTACAGGACCGCCAAGATTTTCTATTTTCTGATGTTCCCAAACACTCGGAAAAAACACATTAAACACCAACATGAAGAGGAATTATTCAGCTTTACTTGTATGTTAGGTGGTATTTAATGTCAGCGTCTCCTACTGAAAAGGTCTGATATGAACATCATGGTGGTTCAGAGAACAGACGACACTTCCATGTAGGAAACATTCAAAGAAGTAGAAGAAGAGGAGGAGGAGGAGGAGGGAGAAAAGATGGAAGGAGAGTGAGAGAGATGCAACAGACGGAAGTCACACTTGTGAAGTTGGAGGTGTGAAGGAAAAAGACTTGATCATGTTTAAAGGCAGCTTTTTGGACTGCTGTTTTAAAACCCATCAATGTGCTGCTTAACTCCTTCCTTTCTCCTCAAGCATTTCTGTTTTTTACACTTTAGCAACCACAAATATTATCAAAGTGCTACATGGTTTTACAAATGTGGTCATTAATTAACTTCTTTACAGCTTTACATCCCAGTCCTGGGACGTACAGGACATTATTTTACACACACACACACACACACACACACACACACACACACACATACATATATACTTACATACACATATATTTAAGATTTTTCTTCAATTTTGTTCCATTTTTGTCTTACATTGTTCATGTTACTTGTTATGTTTGTTGGTTTCTTCATTTTTTATTGATCATTTTGGCTGTTTTTGTTAATTTTTATTTTTTTACTATGGAACTGCTAAAGTCTCAGGAGTTAAAGGGTTAAATACACATAAAAGTGAGTATTTTAATCCAAACTGCAGGGTGTTACCTTTACAAAGAGCCCATTCTTTTATCTGTACTCCAAACAGTTGAAGAATAGCTGGAGTCTTAATTTGCAGAGGTAATTTTTTTCTGGCGTTAAAAGCAAAATCACCTGGAATAGTAAAAGGTGAAATAAAATGCTTTGTAAACGTAGAACTCTGTAGTGAAAGTAGTAGGAAAATAAATCATTAATGGTAACTTGTGAAAACAGGATTTTTTTTCTTTCCAATTCCAGTGATAATGTATATATATATATATATATATATATATATATATATATATATATATACTAAACATGAGACACCCGAACCATCATTCTAGACACATTTTCTGACTCACTGCCACCTTTTCTACTTGTAAAAACCTGACTAGCTTGCATCTGAAGAATTTTACACATACATACATAAGCCTGGGAAAGTGTGAGACACTGATGTTGGCAGAAGGATCCATCTGATGCGCTGGAGAATAAAACGGCTTTTCGCTCAAAGTCAGCACAAAATTTTTATGAAATGTGAGCAAGAGTGGAGTTCTGTGCTTCCATCCCTGATGAAACAAAAATATGTCAATTATTCTGCACATGACAAACCCATAAAACTGAGGCAGAAAATGATTCAAACTGCACTTGTTAAGATTATTGTAATCACTGTGTATGTGTGTGTGTGTGTGTATGTGTGTGTGTGTGTGTGTGTGTGTATTCTCTGGGGACGTTGATGTGTTTAAACAGTCACACCATGGGGACCAAAATCCAGGGCCTCACAAGGGTTAAATATAAATGTCAGTCCCCACTAGTAAAATATAAATCTCTGTGAATTAGGCAGATTTATGTAAATGATACGGCCCTATAAACACATTAACTTGTTTTTTTCTTGAAGTGCAAAGCAAAACATGTATACTTCCAAGGTTTGAAGATGTATTTTTTTGTTTTGTTTAACATTTTCAAAATGTTTTTGTTTTTTTTAAAAGAACATGTGTTTACACTCACTACCCAATGGTTATTTTACCTACAAGTTATGATTATAAACTTGGTCCTCATGAGACATGAAAACCTGTATATATGCCTGTGTGTGTGTCCATATATTAACATATACGAGTACATATATTGTTATAAATGTCTCAATATATAGAAATTGGCAATTCCTTATGTATTTTTAACTATATTATAATATACTGAGAACATATTTTTCTGTACATTAAATACATATATTTTTTTATGTTAAATTTCAGGCAGTAATATATTGATAGTATATGGAGTAATATATTTTGGTTTCATAAGAGATAACTGGCACAGCCTGGCGTGTCCTTGCCCGTGCCCTGTGGACTCGTGCCCAGGACCCGGGCCTCTCTCAGGCCAAGCTGCCCAATGGTCCAGTTAATCATATGCAGCGCCACCAGGAAGCTTATGTCGTCCTATGCCAGTTTATGCCTCCGTAACTGCAGGGTGTTGAGGCCAGAACCGCAGAGTGGAGGGGGGGGGGGGCACAGACCGGCTTGGCATCCTAGGCCTTGGCTTGGATCTGAAGATGAGAGGAACCCTCGCAACCTGAGGTAGCCCCCCCCCCCAGTGTTTCTCCCAGTGTCCAGGTCCTGCTGTGGGGCGACTGACCCTGTTGACTGTGTGGACACAGACCCTGCTGACCAACACAAACACTGACATTTCCACCGCTCAGCAGGGACACGACAGAGTTTGACTGAGTTAAACATGGACACGTGAGAAAGTAAAGTGTGCGTCAACACTTTGATATGTCCGGTTACACAGGATAACACTGGTCTAGAACTAAAACAGGGTCTCTGCACAGTTCTAACAAGCAAATATAATGGTTTTTAAGACCATTTCATGGTTTAGTGATGCTCCATCAAAGCTGTCAAAAGTTATTATGAGTATTCATTTTTAATATAAGGTTTAATATAAGGTTTAATATTATATATTGTCTGTATGTTCATACTTTTAACCTTTTATAGAAATGTATGATTGTTCTGTGTTTCTGTTTATATTGGCCCAGGGAGTGAACACACAAACGTTCCTATGTGTTATGCACAAATGGCAATAAACTTCTTGAATTGAATGTCAATTCAATTCAAGCTGGTCTCAATTCAGGAGACCAGCTGGACTCCTATTGGCTAAGAGGGAGCTACCCATAATGCTTTTTACGTGCCTTCGACCCTCATTCGCAAAGTAAAGGACGCGTAAATACTGTTGTTTGGCGAGTTTTTCCAGTGTGTTAATTACAACTTTATTATTCATTATTCATCACGGTAGGTCAACAAACACTGAAGGTGAAAGTTTGACCCAAACTGACAAAAACACTGACTACATTCAAAACAACCATAATGGTATATAACAGTGGTGCAGTGATTAGCACGCATGCCTCACAGACAGAAGGTCCCTGGTTCTATTCCCACACCAGACCTTTCTGTGTGGAGTCTGCATGTTCTCCTCGTGTCTGCGTGGGTTTTCTCTGGGTACTCTAGTTTCCTCCCACCATCCAAACACATACGCTGATAGGTTAACTGGTTAACTGGTTAACTGGTTAATCTAAATTGTCCATAGGTGTGAATGTGACAGTGATTGTTTGTCTATATATGTTCAGCCCTGAGATGAACTGGAGACTCATACAGGGTGTACCCCGCCTTCACCTACTGTAGCTGGATTAGACCCGCAGTGACCCCAGTGAGGATAAAGTGGGTTCAGATGACCAGATGAGAGACAATGATATAGAAATTATTTGCATGTGTTGTTCATTTTAATGCTTTAATAAATAATGTTCTTCTACTTTTAACACATATTTCATACAAAATGTGAATACTTTTATCATTTTTAAAGAGTTTAGGGGGTAGTATTGGGGGCCTTAGAATGAATCAGGCTTTTTACATGTAAAATGTGACTATTTATGAAAAAAAAAAAATAATGTGACGAAACCACTTCTGGAACGAATTAATTTTGTAAATTCAGATACCACTGTATTTTGTTTTGCAAAATCTGTGCGATGATTTTTGACAAATAAAAACATGGAAAACTGTTTTGACAAACACCCCACCCCCGCTCAAAAAAAAAACAAAAAAAAACATGTCCAACTTCTGTCCATAATAGAGGACAAAAAATATGTCACTTGGTTATATTAAGTCCCATCACACACTAATATGGACATAAACCTGAAGTTATAGGAGTGTGTGTGTGTGTGTGTGTGTGTGTGTGTATATAATGTGGTAAATAGAAGCTTGAGTGGGTGTGCACTTTGTGTGTGTGTGTCGATGTGTTTTGCATCAATGAACGCCTCCGCAAAAGAGCAGCCGTGGATTGACAGCGTAGTGGGGCTGGCCTCTGGCCGACTGTGACCTTTGACAAGTCTCTGTCGCTTCTCACCTCTGCAAGACGAGCTCTGTCATAGCAACACACACCACATCACATGCTCCTTTCCCCCCGTCCTACCGTCTCTTCAATTAAAAGCTTAATGGATGTTTTAGCACTCTGCCACTTTGATGACAGCATCCTAATCTGCCACCGTTGGATCTCTGAGAAGCTTAAGGAAGGCAGGAGGAAGAAGAGGAGAAGGAGGAGGAGGAGGAGGAGGAGGAGGAGGAGGAGGAGGAGGAGGAGGAGGAAGATGAAGAGGAGGAATGAGTGGGGGGGAGTATCTTACAGGTCAAACTCTCACCAAGCTTACATCCCGTTCCTGGGACATACTGTAGATAACATTATTTTGGCAGTGGTAGACTTTCAATTAGGCAAACCATCAAATCTGCCCCCACCCCCAAAAAAAAAATCTGAGTAGCCCAGTCACAGTAAATATTAAAAAATATTCATAATAACTGAAATTTGTTACTGATGTAAAGTAATAAAATGTTTTTCCCCAAAATATCCAAATGTAGCCACTTTGGTAAAATAGATCTTATCTGTACTTGAGTGTATTTTGGAGCATTTTATTTTAGCTCATTTTTCTCTATTTTTTTAGTGCATTTCACTTCATTTTTTGTGAATTGTAGTGTATTTTCGTAATTTTTTCATATATATTTTAAGGCATTTTACTCTATTTATAGAACATTTTAGTATATTTTAGTGCATTATGTTACATTTTAGTGCATTTTCGGCTACAATTAAGACAATACGGGAAAAAAAAAAACTAAATATGTGTTTTTCAGTCTACGTCTTTTGCTGCTGTTGTTAAATAAACAGTTAAAGTGAGTATTTTAGTCCAAACTACAGCATGTTACCTTTACAAAGAGCACATTTTTTAATCTGTACTCCAAATAGTTGAACAACAGCTGGAGTTTTGATTTGGAGAATGGTAAGGGTTAAGGGAGGGGGGGCAGTGACAATATAATCATGGTGAGACACTACAGCATGAGGGGTTTTTTGCCTGTATTTTCACACGCAGTAAACCCAAAGGGGTGGTCCTGGTGGGGGCATCTGGCCGCAGAGGCAGGTCTCACCTCAGTGACATGGAAGCCACCCTGGCTGTCACTTTGCATCTCTGACGCCCAGAGAGCGAGACCATGAGCATCCTGACAGCGGCGGCAGAAGGTGAGGACCCAAAACGCTCCAGACACACTTGGCTCTGAGCCAAACTCCGCTCCTCTTCCTCCTCCCCTTCTTCTTCCTTTCTCCCAATTTTCTCTTGACACGTCAGAGTGTCCATGTGAACTTTTATACTTTATGATCTTTCTAACCTTTTACCTCCCGCCGACTGAAATCTGAACGGATATGAGCGACCTATTTCCCCTGCTGAGCTTTTTTTTGACATAATGACATAACAACAAACGCCATCAGGACACAAGACTGTCACAAAGCTTTGTAGTTTTGAAGACAAATGCCACCGCAGCTCATGATTACATACACTCCTCTAATAAAACACTATTAACCCTTTACTGCTCTGGGCTGGTTTTTGCTTAAAACACCTGAAAAATGCATCTCTAAATTAAAACTCAAGCTGTTCTACAACTGTTTGGAGTACAAATAAAAGAGTGGACTCTTTGTAAAGGTAACACGCTGTAGTTTGGACTAAAATACTCACTTTTACTGTTGATTTAACAACAGCAACAAAAGATGTACAGCTGTAGACTGGAAAGACGTATATTGAGACCCCCCCCCCATTGTCTTAACTTTGATCAAAAATACACAAAAATGCACTAAAAATGAGATGTAAAGCACTAAAACTATACTAAAATGCCATATGAATAGACTAAAACACCTTAGAAATGATAAAATACCACTAAAATACACTACGATTCATTAAAAATTAAGTGAAATGCACTGAAACTAGACAAAAATTACCTAAAAAGATCCAAAACACAGTAAAGCACAGATAAAAGAATGACTCTTTGTAAAGGTAACAGGCTGTAGTTTGGACTAAAATCCTCACTTTTACCGTTTATTTAAGAACAGCAACAAAAGATGTAGACTGAAAAATGTATATTGAGACCCCCCCCATTGTCTTAATTTTAATAAAAAATACATGAAAATGCACTAAAAATGAGATATAATGCACTAAAACTATACTAAAATGCCATATGAATAGACTATAATACCTTAAAATTTAGAAAATTTCACTAAAATACACTACAATTTGTTCAAAATGAAGTGAAATGCACTAAAAACAGGGAAAACGTACCTAAAAATATCCAAAATACACTAAAATACAGATAAAAGAATGACTCTTTGTGAACGTAACATGCTGTAGTTTGGACTAAAATACTCACTTTTAGTGTTTATTTAACAACAGCAACAAAAGATGTCAACTGAAAAACAAATTTATTTAATTTCTGTTTTTGTGTATGTGTTAATGTTGCACTTCAGAATGGTTTATATATGCAAAAAGACAGTAAATCTTTCCAAAATTGATATATTTGCAAAATTTGTGAAAAAAACATCACACCTATTTTAGAAAAATGGATGTAAAATAACTATTTGGTGGAATATTGAGGAAAGGGTCACCAAATATTGCTGCACTTTTTGAGCATTTGTAGATTTTCTTTGTGTTTTGGATCTAAATAAATTCTTTATTGGATGATGTTCACTGGAGTGTTAAGATGAAACCAACACCATATTTTCCACATCAATAGATAATTGATCAAATCACAACCTTCAAAATAAATGTTATATTTCACTTTTTTGGGAAACATCCTCTTGAGTATGTTTGCACTTTAGAATGGTTTATATGTTCAAAAAGATGAGATATTTATTTTCATATTTAATTTGGGGCCTGTGCAGTTATGATTCCATGGTGTCTGAAAATAGATTACGACTTAAAGGACGACAATTTTTATGATTGTTATGAAAAAAAACTTAAGTATGAATTTTTTTTCATTGGAAAAAGTTGGAATTCTGACATAGACATCAGAATTCTGAAGAAATGGGGAAAAATTCATTAGGGAAAATATAAATTCTGAGGGTGGAGAATCAATTCTGAAGGGAAAAAATGTAAAAATATGTAGAAAAAGTCCCAATTCTGAGGAAAGATAGTTGTAATTCTAAGGAAAATAAATCATTTTATTTATTTTGTTTTTCATTTACATCGTGATTATACAGATTTAAGTCATAAATCTGAGAAAAGTCAGAATGAAAAAAGGTCTTTTGAAAGAACAAAGTCTATTCTGTGTTGAGCAATTTATTTCAAATAAATCATAAATTTAGAATGTGTCACAGCTGACACACCAGGAGTTAAAGGGTTAATGTAGAAGCTGAATATAGAGCTGTTATTAAAATAATGTCATCTACGTACCAGGACCGGGATGTAAGTCTGGTAGGAGGTTAAACTCCAGTAGACCTGTAAGCAGAGAACACACTTTCAGTTCTTGTTAAAACAGCGCTGGATGCCACAGATGGCTCCAGTCACACCCACACCAAAACCTGCAATCAGCACACAAAAATACCTGATAGGTAGCATGTGACTTATCAGAAATCACACCCCAAAAACACAAGCATAGGTATCAAACATTACAGCAAGAAAAAAAAAAAAACACAAAAAAAAAAGTAAAAGAAGAAGAAAAAGAAGAAGAAGAAGAAAAAAAGTGAGTTGAGTTGGGAACAGCCCTTCATGACTGTCAGATGTGACACTGGTGACTAATGTTTGATACCATGTAGGCGTCGACAAGCGAACAAGGGATTCCACGTTTCCTGCGCAGGCATCAGGAAGTTGTAGGTGTGTGTTTCAGTGGTCTGACTGAATCTGGTTTTCTTTCTCTTTAGACTCTAACTTATCTGGTTTTGTTCAGTTTCAACACAACTTTAGAGGTTTTAAACAGAGAAATGTCAGTTACTTCAGAGGTTTGATTTCATTAAATGTATTCAATCTTAACACGTAAAGACCCAGTGCTACTTTTCTGGCACTTCTTAACACTTTAAACTTCCAATGGCCACATACAGTATTGAATTTGTCGCTCAAAAATGTGAAGCAAACGACCCGAACCTGTCCCAGAAGATATAAGACACTTTCTGATATAATAACCACAGCGGGTACAATCAGTCATTTGTTCAGAATACAAATGACAAACTGCTGATCTGAACCTTTATGTCTCATAATTATCCACAGAGGAACCGTATTCCACCAAACACACTCATAGTCCAAGGACAACAAGGCAGTCAGAGACAGCAAAGCTTGATATGACGTCAAACTGTGACCTGATGGAGCCATAGGTGTTGACCCATCTGATGTCTGAAGGTGAGACAATGTGAAAAAAAAACTAAAAAAAAAAAACCCACCAGATTCTATCTTGTCTGAAGCCTGAGATATTACCACTGATGGGTTTTCGCTGCTGACCTCTGCTGTTTGCAGATGATGTGGTCGTCTTAGCTGTGTCGAGCAGGGAATATTAACATGTATTTATTGCAGGTTGTTTAACTTTTCCCATTGATAATACGTCATAAAGATCTTTGATAGTGTTTTAAATCACATCCACAGTAACATCACAGAACAAGGATCAATACCCTGTTTAACTGGGTTTTTTTTTTTTATTTCTTTGACATTTTTAAGTTAAAAAAAAAAAAAAAAAAAGTAATGCAAAAATATGTTTCTTGGTAATTCATTACTTTGCCAGTGGAGTACGCAATTACTTTTTTGGTGAAGTAACTAGTAAAGTAAATGTAATTAATTACACTGTTCATCACATAATTTTACTTTTTTTTTTCTTTTTTGCTCTACAGCGTAGAGGAAAATTTGGAGTTCACATCATTCACATAGTCGGTTATTATTCTCATGCTACGGCCTAATTCAGATTAAATTTGGTTTAATGTGGCCCCTGAACTAAAGTGAGTTTGACTCCCCTGGTTTAGACTTTATTAAATATTTTAGGTCAGTAGATGGCTTTGGTCCCCTGTTGGTGTTTTTTTTTTTTTTTTTTCTGGGTTAAAGAAGAGTCTTATTCATCAAAACATGTTCTAAGTGTGATAAGCGAGCCCCCCCCCCCCCCCCCCCCTGCATGACGCTCACTCATCTGTGAACAAATTAATGGTAGGAGGGAAAAAAAAGTGTGACTGTTGTTGTCACTTCTGAGTTCCTCACAGTAAAAGACCTTCTGAGACATGAAACCTTAAGCTAAAAATCATGCTCCGACGCTGCACATGTGCAGTAAGTGTCCGTATGAGATGAAGCCACGAAAACTGATGGTTCCTGAACGCACCCTCGCTTCATCTTTTACTTCCCAGAATGATTTTTAACAGCTCATAGGGCCCACATGCAATAAAAAAAACAAAATTAAAAAAAATCTGTTGTGGTTTACAACAACAGATGGAAAATAGTGACATCACATTTGAAACTGAGAACAGAGTTGGTGTAAATATGTGCAACACCTCTTAACTGTGATTACTTTCAGATTTGGGGGTTTTAGTCCTTATCCCTTATGAAACAAAAATACAATGGTACCTCTACTAATGAAATTAATTTGTTCCAGAAGTAGTTTCATCCAGTGAGTCACATTTTATAATATATTAATATGACACTCAGATGCAGCGCAATCAAAGCAAAGCTGAATCAGGGTGCATTTCATTAGACATATTTCTTCGTGGCGTTCTGTGGAGGGAAGGAGAAACAACCGAAGTAATCTGTTGTTTGATTATTGTGCACATTGTTTTTGTGTGAGATCTTCTTTCAACAGTGCTGTCATCTTTCAAAACTGTGAAATTACGTTAATTTATAATGTTACCATCGTCTTAGAACTATCTCAGAGTGTTGGAATTACATCGAACGTCCTGAGCACCCCCCCCCCCCGTCCGTCAAGCTGAGCCGATCTCGCATCTATCAAGTCTGTTTCCTCATGAAAAATGAAACACAGTTAATACAGATTAAAAATTAACATTTAATCATGATTAATCAAAAGGAACTCTGTGATTAAATCTATTAAAAAATGTTTTAATAATTTTACAGTTGTACTATTTTAATAAGATTAATTGGAAAAAAAAAATAATGACATAGGTACTTTAGATTTTCATATTTTTGTGCTTTATTCTTTTTGTGTGTTGCTGGTTTATGTCTTTTAATCTGTAAAGCACTTTGGGAGGTTTCTCTGTGATAAATGCTATATAACTCAGTACTCTAAAAATTAACATATTAACGTGAATTAATCCATCATCATGATTAATAATTAAACATTTTAATGCAATTAAATGGAACAGTTGTTTTTGTTTCAACCCGTTTTACTGAAATTGATGGTGTTGAAAAAACACAATAATTACATATATAATAATATTTTTGCATATATTTTGGATATTTTAATCATGGTTTTTGTTGTTATTTTCTGTATTTTAGAGGAGTTTGGTTTTTCATCACTATGTCAGCTTATATTTTTTGGTGGAATTTTTTCTAAATTAGAATATATTTTCCACTATACATGAATCTTCATCTGATCATGAGGTGATTGAACTTTATTTTAACAACTTCTGTCACCCAGAGGACCTCCGTAAACAGATTATATGAGTGTACAAAAATGAGTCATGTTGGCTTTTACTGGTCTGTCATCTCTGAGGTGTACAGCTGTTTATCTACTGGTTCACAGATACACTTTTTCCAGTTTTTTTAACAAGTCTATAGTGAAGATAAAGATAAGAAAAAAAAAAGGATAACAGGTTTTTTTTTTTGTTTGTTTGGGTTTTCTTACAGTTCCATTATATTTATACTGTGTTGAGAAGTGGAGGGTTGTTAAGTTTTAGTTTATTATGGATAAAATGATTAAAAAAAAGCAGGCAGTATGACTAAATCATTAACCTCTGAGAATTAGCCTCCATTTTTATTTGCCCTTTTATCGTCATACAATGCAAATGTCATCGACCTGCAGTTAATTATTTTTTCAGTTACAGACAGACAGATACTTTATTAACCCCCACTGGGACATTCAAAGTAGTCACGAGAAAAGTTATGATTAAAAGACGTGGAGTTAAATAAGATCAAAAGTAGAGAAGCTAAAAAGTGATATAGAAAGAAGATCCTACCTCCTAAAAACCCCTACTCCTCCCCTCCCAGTCAGTCCGTCAGTTAGTTGTACCCCATTTCCACTGCCCAAAAAACTAATTTAAACCTGGTGGTGGAGGGAAAGTTGCCTTAACTTGTGTCAAACGGCTCGGTAGCGACGCACGTTAAAATTCGCATTCAATCAACTCAACTGCGAAGCAGAGGGAACACCAAACCTGCGTCAACCTGGTAGTTTAACTGTTGGCACAGTGTTACGTAACACATCGTAACTTTGCACCAGTCACGTCTTGCGTCATTCTGTCGCACTTATGAATCCTCATCAATGCGACGCAAGCGCAGTGACGTCAGATGCACTGCAGGGGAAAAGACAATTTTCCAGCAGGGGTCAGACTCAGCTTTTATTGGTCAGTGGACAAAGGCCAAATCCTGATTGTTTTTAAAATGTGGGTCTAGGGTTGGGACAGAAAGGGTTTCATTCGATACCAAATCAGTACTTTCAAAAAGGTCTTGGTTTTCTAAATGGTATTTGAAGTGGTACTTTAAAAGGAAAACATTTATAAATTACAACTAGAAACATATGCAATTGAACTGTAGCATCATAATTTAACTGACGACTTACTGAAGCAGTCTGACAAACACAAACTGTGACACCACATTTCTGCTACAATTGATTAACCTATTATTATTATTATTATTATTATTATTATTATTATTATTATTATTATTAGTGCAGGGCCTGTAGAAAATGTGAGATTGTTTGCTACTAATGTGTTGTGGAAGTTGAAAGGAGCAGAAAGAAAGACTATAATAATTAGTTGGGGCTGTGTTAGAAGTGTGTTGTGGAATCTGTGAGTATGCTAATGCTAATGGTGTCAGTTGTTACTGCTGGTGGAATTAGTAAAACCCAGTTTCAGGTGGAGCAGACAGTCTACCACTGTAGTGGTTTGTGTCATGCTAACCCAGGCAACACCAATCAACACCCAGCAAGATATATTATTATTACAGCCGTGAAGTGAGTGAGCCGCCTGTTGCTCATCCCACACTCAAATGTCACTGTCTACTTTCAGACTTGAATGCACGAAAAGCAGCAAACTGGGCAATGTGGCTCCACCTACTAAACTACAGCTAACAAATAAATAAATCAAAAATGAACAGGGTCTAAAAGTGAAGTGATAACACTCAACGGCAGATGAGCCAGATAGTAATGTAGCCTACCGTCATTAAGATTGGTGCAATGGAAAGAAAAATGGGAAAATTAATCAGGAATTAGACTTATTCCGACCTTTGCATATAAATGTCTTCAGACACCTGTAGCATATGGAAGAATCTGGAACTTCTTGTGGACTGTAACCACACGTTGCACCTTTTCGCCTTTGACACGTTACCATCTGCACCGTTAACAGTGAACAGATAATTAATTATATGCGCAATACCGAAATTCACGTGATGTTTCAGTCTGGTTACTACAGTCAATGTTTGTCCCATACCTATATAGACTTTTGGTACCCAACCCTACATGGGTCAAACTGATAATTTTGCAGAAAAGTTACTTAATTAGTTTATTTTGAGAACGTGAAATCATCAGATAAAGCACCATCCACATGGGCAACAAACACTTCCAGCACTAAAAAAAAAAAGTGATTAAGTACAACTTATAGGCTCCACCCCCCCCCCCCCTTTCTACAAGCTAATAATCAAATCATTTCCACTTCCTTTGCTTTAACACACAAACACTGTATTTATTTATTAATATCCTGACATTAACACACTGTTAGATTTCAGCTTTAACTTTTAACTGTCATTCTGTTGCTCCGTCCATCCATCACTTCATTCATACGTTTGCCCCCCCCAACCCTGGGCCCGTCCTCCTGTGTTGCTCTGATGAACTTGTGCCCCCCTGCCTCCTTGTTGACCTCCTCAGTAGAGTGCTGTGAACCCGCCGCTGCACCCTCCCCTTCATCCTCTCCTCCTCCTCCCCTTGTTCCAGCTCTTTCAGTGCGGCAGACTGCAGATCCCGCCTGGCCGCCCCTTGCCGTCTAACAGAAGTGCGAAAATAAGATGGCATTGGATCTATTAACACATTGGGCTGAGTGTTAGTGAGGGGGCCCCAGCCGAGACCACTCTCCCAAGGTCCACCGACCGCTATGCTGGCCTGCCTGCTCTGGCCGGGGGCTAAGGTGGAAGGTTGTGTGCACAGGCGAAGGCGAAGGGGGGGGGTTTGGAGGGTTCATCTGAAGGCAATTAGAGAGATCCATGAGCTTTGGAAGGGGAGGGGTGGGGGGGTGGGCGTTCAAGGCAGGCTGACACTTGTTCATTTCAGATTTCACGTGTTCATTAACAGCTGACGGACTGATCAGAGCAATGATCAATAAGCGCGTGCCAGGACCTGCGAGTATTAACCCTTATGAAACAGAAATATATGGAAAACTATGGTGCATTATATTCAAAAAATGTATTCCCACATATGGAAAAAGTAGTGCATATATTAGCCAATATACTGCAATATATACAGGGTTCCCGCAGATCCTTGAAAAGTCTTAAAAGGCATTGAATTCATTGTTCTAAAAATAAGGCCTTTATTGTAATTAAAATGTCTTAAATCAAATTTTCAAAAGTCTTACAAATTTGGACACAGTGTGATTTTTGTTAGTTTGAAATAAAAAGTATTTGGTAACATTATCTATACAACAACATCTATATTACAAAAATAATTTAAGGTGAATAGAAAATGTGTGTGTGTGTGTAACAGGTGCATCTGGGGGGGGGGCAAGATAACTCAAAAACTTATGGATGGATTTTGATGAAATTTTCATAATGTGTTGGGAGTGTCACTAGGAATAAATGATTACATTTTGGTGGTGATCTAGAAGAGATCCTGGATTCTGGATCACTTTGAATTCTATTCTCCATTTACCACAATGTAAAATTATAAAGTGATCCAGAATTCGGGATCTCTTCTAGATCACCACCAAAATGTAATCATTTATTCCTAGTGACACTCCCAACACATCCTGGAAATGTCATCAACCCCCCCCCACCATTACCACTAAAATGTAATAAATTCCAGATATACCCATGACCAACCTAAATTGAAAATTTTATCAAGATCCGTCCATAACTTTTTGACTTATCTTGCAAACAGACAAGATGACTGCCATGTTTCTGTCAGTCTGCCCCAGGTCAACTGTGGCCACATATGTAGTTTACCACCACGAGAGGGACCATGTGAGAGTGAATGAATAATGGGGCAGTGAATGTCAAGTGCTTTGAGTGGGTAAAAAAAGTGATATATAAATCCAATCCATTATTATTATTATTATTATTATTATTATTATTATTATTATTATTACATGGAGGAATCTATTTTGTTACATAAGAGCAGCTGATGGACTGATCAGAGCAATGATCAATAAGGTGGTTGGTCTAATTACGACACTTGTACTTCTTTCATAAATGCTGCCATTTTTAAAATGATTCGCATTGTATTCTAGGAAATTTCTCGTACCCTTCCGTTTGGAGTCTGCCTCTGGAAAATCTCCGTTTGAAGGGTTGTATAAAGCCCCCCTCCTTCCACCTACCCCTCTGCCTTAACGTGAATTAAGACACTTCTACCCCCACACGTGGATGCGCAAAACGGAGGGGAAGGGCTGAAATGGGATTTGGCTTAAGATACCTTATAAGTGAAAATATTTCAGTTCATAATTAGACTTAGACTTAGAGACTTAGACTTCCTTTATTGTCATTGCACAAGAATACACACAACAGTGGGATTTTTGGCAACGAGACGTCATTGCTTGGCTTCCGGAGCACACATACTAAATAAATAAGTAAAAAGCATCTAAGGAACAGAGTAAACAGAATGAATAGTGCAACAAACAGAATGAATAGTGCAAAAAACAGAGTAAGTAGTGCAAATATAACTTTTTTTTTTTTTAGCAGCTGGGGGGGGGTCGTTTCACAACCAGGAGGTAGATTTCTGTCCATTTTATGGATTATGTATTTTTGATAAGGTTATTATTCATTAATTTGATCCATAAGTCCAAATTGATTGCGTTAAGTCTTCGCCCACGAACTCAAGGGAACCTGAGGATTCAGAATATTTTATTTATTAACATGTACAGCCACAAACATCCTGAAATGATTGGAAAAATAAGTAGGATTTTAATAATATTATGTGTCAGTTAACTTTATGTTACGTTTCCACTAGTATCGATTCAATTCGGCTATTTGCTTTACTCGATTCTCCTCTTGTACCCCTCCATTTGGAGTCTGCCTCTGGAAAATCTTCGTTTGGAGAGGTATAAAACACCTCTACCCCTACACGTGGACGCGCAAAACAGAGGGGAAGGGGTGAAATGAGATTCAGCCTTAAAGTGAATCCTGTGTCGTTGCTAAAAATAAGAGTGTGATATTGTGATATTTGTATTAATTTCAAGGAGACCCCCCCCCCCCCCTCTGCATGGGGGTGTGTCAGAGTGTTTTTGCAGTGCGTGATGTTCACATGTGTGTGTGTGTGTGTGTGTGTCTATGTGTGCGATTCACGCATTTGCAGAATCATCCAAATCACTCAGCATATTTTCTATTCATGAAGGTAAAACATAAACTGCCACATAAACTGCCATTTCTCAGATAACCTTGTTCCAATGTTATGATGACTTTACATGTGCTCGCATCCGCAGGATTTCACTCCTGAACTTGTTGGCACGTCGAGATGTAATGTGTGTCTCTCTCCGAGTGTCTCTACCTCGGTGCGATTACACGCCCACAGATCTACCAGCTTCATCACAACAGCAACAAAAAAAAATAAATAAACCTCACAACTTTTTGTCACACTTCAATCACATAACATTAACCAACCGCATGTTAGGAATTAATAGATCCTGCTCTTCTTCTTTTTTTTTTTTGCTGCTATTAATGATATTTTTCCATCCTAGTAAAAATGATGAATGAATAAACTCTGACACATGATTCAAAAACAAAGAGAAAGTGACACAGTGTCCATATTATGTTTGACAGAAACTTACAAGATAAGATTATTTTTCTGTGTTTTGTTTTTTTTTCCCCATCCTGGCATTGGAAGTAAATTCCAGCATGGCCCCTCTGCTGTACAGCATGTGGCCCTCCCTCAGAGGGGCTGGTTACCAAGCAGATTAGACAAGATATTTACAGGTGTGAAAAGATGCATTTTTCTAATACAGTGTGAAATTCTTCTGTTAAGTGCGTTCTTTCCAATAAGCCTGTTCACAATGGGATGAGAGAGAAAGAGAAAGAGAGGGAGAGGGAGAGGGGAAGAGAGAGAGAGACAGAGAGAGAGAAAAAGAAAGAGAGAGAGAGAGAGAGAGAGAGAGAGAGAGAGAGAGAGAATCCAAGATGCGAGTTGTCTTGTTTTTTGGCTCTGTATTTTAAAAGGAGCTGAGGCGTAGCTGAGCACAAGTCTTAAGAAAAAGTGATAAAATATACAGTGAGAAAAGCTTTCAAAGTGTCGGGAAATTAAAGCGGAGTGCAGCAGCAGGGCGGGGGACGCGGGTGGAGGGCGAGGGGGGAGATGCTTGTTGGGTGGTGGTGGTGGTAGAGCAGTGTTCAAGATGACTGCAATCTGCTTATCTGACTCTAGAGAGGAGTTGTCTTCAGCGGCCTCAGACTTCTCTTTTTTATTAAGACAGCAGGTAGAGTCGCAAAAGTACCAGATTTTTTTCAAATCTCTCACTTTCACTTTTCAGTCTCACAGTATATGCTGATGATATGATAGAAATATTATCACCGTCAGAATGGGCCTGAAAAATAACAAAAACACAAGGATTTTCCAAAGTTGCTGTGTAGAAATCAGAGGGGTTTTTTTTGTTTGTTTGTGTTTTTTTTTTTTGGGGGGGGGGTGCAAATAGAGTCTGAACCAAGGGTGTTTCTTTCAGGGGTTGCATTCAGCCCGATTTGAGCTCAACTGGGCCAAACAAGTGAAATAATATTTTTTGTCTTATCAGTGCAAAAAAAAAACAAAGAAATTATGTCAACATTTACTTTGATAAACTATACAAACAAAAAAGATGTGAATGATCTGGGTAAAAAATTTTTATTTGTTATAAAATAAGTGTGATTATATATACCTTATTATATATTATACCTTCATTTATCATTTCTATATGTGTATTACAGATCAGATCTAAAAAAAAAAAAACACTCAACACTTTGTAACAGAAGTAAAAAAAAATTGTTAAAATGATGCCTAATTTTCTTTAAGATATTTTATGTTATTTTTTGCATTAAGACAAAAATTTTAAGTTGTCATTTAAAAGTATAACATAATGTTACTTTTTCACATCAAACTGATCAGAAAATATAGAATCATTATTTTTTGTAGGTTAGTATGCTATTATCAGATCATATCGGTCTATGTGGAACCCGAATTAAAATCAGGTCGACAGCCTTGGTTTGGCCCCCGGGCCACATGTTTGAGAACTCTAGTCTAGAGGAAAAGTTTAACACTGTTTGATGTGTTCAAGATGACTGCAATGTGAATCTGTGTAACTTTCATTCATTCATTCGTTAATTTTTCAAAATAAAACCAAAAATAAGATAACAAAAAACAACTTGTTTTTTCATTATTTGTTTCCAAAACCAAAATGAAAAACGATGCGGTTTTTCAGGTTTCTTTTTTGTGTTTAAATGAATAATAGAAAAAACAGATAACGGCCTATACCCGTTTTATCCAATTTTGACCTAAAGCAAATTGAGTAAAACAGGAAATGAATCTTAATAACCGAAAGAAACATGTCCACCGGACTTGAAGATCCTTTATGGTATGATACGACACCAATTTTCTCCGTGGTCGTATCTTAGGGACAAATAGGAACAACGTGAAATATCTTAAGAGAAGTAAATTGAACTTTAACAATATTCTGCCTCTTCCCTTATGAAATAAAAATATATGGCAATATATAGAAAAATATAACACATTATATTCAAAAATATATTCCTATATGCGGAAAAGTAGTGCATATATTATCCAATATAGTGCAATATATGATTTGATCATGATTGACAAATATAAAACATATATTGCACTGAAGACAAAAGCTGACCTATATTTCTACAGATAGTTTTATTGAAACTCCATTTTTTTCTGCGTATATTGTGAAGTGTATTGCTAAATATATATTCACATATACAAGTACATATATCATCATATATGTCTCAGTATATGGAAAGCACCAATTCCTTATGTATTTTTATCAATACATTGTAATAGATTTTTTTATGTTCAACTTCAGGCAGTAATGTGTTGAGAGTCAGTATATGGAGGAATTTATTTAGTTTCATCGGGGGTGGTTTAGAGGAAAAGTTAAACACATTTTGAAGTTGATGGATTTGACAGACAGTAAATGAGGAAAGGAGACATGCAAGTGAGATTTTCCGTCTGGTTGCTTTTTTACCTCGTAAATGTGGAACATAATAAAATGTAGACAGTGTGAAAACTGTCAGCTTTCATACTTTGAAAGAGTATTCCATGTCATATTCCATGAGAACTGATAGAATTTACATATTGATAAGTGTTAGAGCTGAGAACAACCATAACGGTGGAAAATTAATGGGTTTTTTTACCACCTTGAGTGATTAGTTGCTTTTCCATTAGGCGTCAAATTGCACAAATAGAACTTGGGCATAAAAATGGACCAAACGGAAACATGTGGAGTGATTTTTGGGACAAAATTAAGCGTATTCACAGGAAAATAATTCGTACATATTTGGGGTATTGCACGTGTCTCTGGTCACAGTTGAGCATGAAATAAATATTTTAAAACTCTAAAACTATGGCTATGTCTCTACTGAAGGTATATCCCTGAAACACCCATCATTTCTACCACTCCTGTCCACCCATTCATAAACTTATTTATTAAATACATAATATAAAATAATGAGCACACTGAATCTGTCCATGTCATGGGCCAGATAAAATTTGGCCATCTTTTTGTTTTGACCTCCAAAATCTAATCAGTTCATGTACCTATCCGAGAGCATTAGCACATCGAATTCAGGACAAATCCATCCAGCCATTCAAAATGTATCATGTTAACATTAAAGACTTTATGCAATGGCAGCGGATACGGCGGCGCACGCAAAACCATTACATCCCCGACGCTCCACATTTAAGGGATATGAGTTCATTTGTACTAATGTGTTTTTGATACTTGTCAGAATACGACATTTATGAAATGAAAAGTTACGAGTATACCATCTACAGCACGAATACGACTTTCTCAGATGGAAGAAAATGGTCAAAAATACGTCATGGTTTACGTCAACATGTCACAGACATTATCCATTAAACACAGAAAACAGATTTAATTAAAACCATCGCCGCTCAGTGACAACTTCACTCCTACAAGTTCTAGAAAATCTTTGACTTGACCGCCATGATGAATATAAACAAAGACTGATTCCACTGACTGAAAAGTAATACATGCAATTTTTTATTATTAATATATAATAATAACAATAATAATAATAATATCTGTAAAACAACATGATATTTACAGTCTCCATGAATACCCAAAAATATATTTCTACATATACTGACTATCATTTGAACTGCCTGAAATTTAATCTAAAAATATATATGTATATAATATACAGAAAACATATATTGTGTCAATATACTACATTATGATTAAAAATACATAAGGAATTGGTGCTTTCCATATATTGAGACATATATGACAATATATATACTCTGGGTGCAATTTGCTGGGGGGGATGGGGTGGATGGGGGGGTTCACCCCCCTCTGTGGTTTTGGGCCGTCACCCTTTGTGTCTAGAGGAGCCAGTTGAGGTGGCTCAGGTACCTCCTGGACACCTCCCTAGGGAGGGGTTCTGGGCATGTCCATCCGGGAGGAGACCTCTGGGCCGACCCAGGACATGCTGGAGGGATTATATCTCTCAGTTGTCCTGGGAACGCCAAGGGATTCCCCTGGAGGAGTTGATTGAGGTAGCTGGGGTGAGGGAAGTCTGGGCTTCTCTGCTGAGGTTGTTGTCCCCGTGACCCTGACCCGGATAAGTGGGAGACGACGACGACCGTTAGTGTCTGTTAGGGTCCACTAATTTTGCTGCCCACATGCACCCGGACCCCGGATCCCACCTCAGCTGGTGCGCGCTGGCCACCGTGGAGTTTCTGGGAGACCGGGAAGCGAATCTGGGATGTGGCCGTGAGCCACCTTCACCACCGGACCCTTTCTGGCCGCCTCGGAGCCAGTCCCAGCGCACCGCTGCTGAGGTAATGCACCTGGCGGTGGCACAGGCCAGTCCCGGGGGCAGGTCCTGCGATAGGATTCTCCCAGCACCGACCCAGATCCACTGAGGTTGAATCCCTCCGCTTAGTTATATGGTTACAATCAGGAATGAGGGTCACAACAACCAACGCAAGCTTTCTTCTGTAAACCCCCCCTCTGGTTTTTCAATAAATTGTACCCTGTATGCACAAACAAAGAGAGAGAGAGAGAGAGAGAGAGAGAGAGAGAGAGAAGTGCATTTATAAATATATGTAATTATATATTTAGTAATACACTTCATAATATATGTGGAAAGAAATTGAGTTTCACTAAAAGTATCTGTAAAAATATAGGTCAGCTTTTGTCTTCAGTGTAATATATGTTTTATATTTATCAATATATGATCAAATCATATATTGCAGTATATTGGATAATATATGCACTACTTTTCCATATATGGGTATATTTTTGAATATAATGCATTATAATTTTCAATATATTGCCATATATTTCTGCTTCATAATGGTTAATACGCACAGGACCTGAGACATACTTATTGATCATTGCTCTGATCAGCCAATCAGCTGTTAATGAGCAGGTGAAGTCTGAAATGAACAAGTGTCAGTTTCATAAGGGTATGGAAATAACTTCTTGTGTCATCTCACGCTAATTAATAAAACAAAAAAGAAAAAAAAAACATTTAATTTGTGATTTAACGGAAAAAAACTGACATTACGCACTTCTGGTTTTTCGGCCTTTAGTAAATATACCGGGAAAAATGTTGCGCATATATCCGATGGAAAAGGGAGTACTATCTACTACTACTACCTGAAGGGAAAAAAGGCTCAAACTCAGCTGAAGGATGGATGGAGATGGCTTTGAATGTGGGTGAAGGGAAGTGAACGGGGGGATGGAAGTGTGGGGGGGTGGGGGTGGGGTGGGCAGGGTGGGAATGTGGGGTGTAGGAGTGTTGTGACCACACGCCCTCACCCGTAGAGCATGGCTTGGAGCCCAGACGAGACAACGGCGGGCCTGCCTGCCTCACTATGGCGACGGGGCCGTTCTGTACAGGAGTCAGGAACAGCAGCGCAGGGATCAAAACGCTGTAGTGCCAACTCTCCACCCTGTGAAAAACAAACAAATTATCCTAGCTGGTACATTCCTTTGACTCATATTTGCATGAACAAAGTCTCAAGGTAGAAAATAGAAGTGTAAAGCAGGTGCGTTTAAAGGAAGGAAGATGTTATGATAGAGAAAACAATGAAAATATAAAAGTGATTTATTTCCATCAAGTGTTTACTTCATAAAAAATGTCTCTAAATTAAACCTCCAGCTGTTCTTTAATTGTTTCAAGTACAGATAAAAGAACAGGCCTTTTCTAAAAGGTAACACCCTGTAGTTTGGCTGTTTATTTAACAACAGCAATTAAAGATGTAGACTGAAAAACACATACACACCCCCATTGGCTTAATTTTGGCCTAAAATACACTAAAAACTAAATATAATGCACTAAGAATATACTTACATGCCTTATAAATAGGGTAAAATGCACTAAAAATAGAGAAAAAAGGAACTAAAATGATCCAAAATAAACTAAAGTCCAGATAATTTTTTTTCCAAAGAGGCTACTGTACATTTAGAAATGTTGGCAAATAAATGTATATCCATTAGATGCTTCAAATACACATAATTATTTTGTCAAAAAACATTCGAAAATAAATATTTCAAATACAAACTGACCATTGTTAATCATAAAATAAAATCCAAGCTGATGTTCTGGTCCAAAAACCCCATTGTCAGACTGTTATATTCTGGTATTCATCATCTATCCACCTGTCAACACTGATTATAGATATGAACTTGCTAGATATTCGATACATTTTTCCAAAGTGACTCCATTTGGAAACATTTCTAAAAAAAAAGAACTGTTGAACGTTTCAAATACTTTTTGAAAATAAATATAGAAAATGACCATTGTTAATCATAAAATAAAGTCTAAACTTGTATCATGGTCCAAAAGTCCCATTCTTAAATGTGTTTTGAACCTAAATACTTTGCTGGGTTATGTTTGCTGAGTGTTACCATGGCAACCACACTACATTTAACCAGATCGATGGCAGCCTTCAAAATAAAATAAGACAAATGTCTCCTACTTCACTTTTCGGTAAACCGTCCTTTTGTGTATGTGGCGTTACTGTTGCACTTCAGAATGTTATACACACACACACACATATATATATATATATATATATATATATATATATATATATATATATATATATATATATATATATATATATATATATGCATCCATATATTATTAAGTGTATTACAAAATGTATATTAGCATTTATTGTCATATATGTTTCAATATATGCAAAGCAACAATTTATTATGTATTTTAACTATATTGTAATATACTGACACAATATATTTTTTCTGTATATTATACTGTATACATATATTTCTATGTTCAATTTACAGCAACTATACTATATAGCGACTATATTTATAGTCAATATATGGATAAATATATTTTTGTTTTGTAAGGACCTTCTACCCCCCCCCCCCCCACACACACACACACACACACACACACACACACACACACCTTCTCTCTCTCTCTCTCTCTTTTTCCATATCCAAATATCTACTCTAAAAATCAGCCGTTATTGTCCTCATCTTCATTCCTACCAACAACTGTGAGGGTTTTTTTTTTTTTTTGCCAAAAGAGCTTTTTTACTTGGAATCTTGTTCAGCCACGATTTCTTTTGATGCTTTGGTCCTAAATACAACTCTGGCTCCTTTTTCTTTTTCTTTAAGCGTTCCTGTCAGTTGTATTAGCAGTTTGTGCGGCCTCTCTCCCTCTCACTCACTCTCTCTCTCTCTCTCTCTGCAGCCCACTCCCACCATTTAAGGCTCTTGACACACGGCTTGGCTGAGCAGCTCGATGGGGGCACAGAGACCCCCTAATTAATGGAGGCAATCTTGCAGCTTTCAAGCGGCCTTACATTTGGTTTAATGAAAGGATTAACGCGGCGCATTAAGATGTATTTAACCTCCAGCACTAGCTCTGTTTCAATAAGTATTAAACAGATCATTAAATGGAGTGTAGGGGTGGGGGGGGGGCTCAATTAAAGCAGACAAAGGCCGGTGTGGTGAATGTGGCATTGAGGGGTGGGTCTATACGGAGCCTGTCTGTGTTTAGCATCTGCCCCAAACTCAGCTTAAGAGGGAAATAATGTACAAATAATGAAAAAGGCCCAAAAAGCTTTGATGATGACAATTATTGCACAGAATTCTTATCACTTCTTAAACTATAAATTGTTTCTTGCTTTTCTCGCGCCATTGTTTTAATAAAAAAAGATGTATGGAGTCTACCCACATTGAAAAGAGGAGCCAGGAATCTCAGAAATCTATTTTCTAAGTTGTTGATTTTACAAAACAATCAAGCGCCACCATGTAAAGTGGTGCCAGAGCCCCTGCTGAACAATGATGGTATTGTTCACTTGGAAAAGAAAAACTGGCGTGGGCTGCTGCATTTATCAATTTTGCCTTTTTCTCTTTTTCGCCCACCACTTGTTTGTCATGGCATGGCGAAGGCCCCATTTTGGGCTCAGCAGGTTGTCCTGCGCGCATGGTATCACCTAAAATTAGTTCAAGTCAGCGGTGATCTTTTTGCAGCTTTTTGCCACTACGGATGTTTTCAGATCCAAAAAAACAGCTTTGTCTCACTCGCTCTTTTATTATGTTGGTGACACACGCCGTTCTTTCCTGGGTTTTTTTTTTTTCCCTGCTACAGAACGATGGAATTATGGATGAAATTAATGCTAATAACAATTTTTCTTTTTTTTAATCTTTTGTTTTTATGGGTTTATTCTGAATATGGGATGGTATAAGCTTCCTGACTTCACGTTATAATAAAATATTTAAATAATTAAAGTAAAACAAACAATAACAATTCACATTGAAAAAAAGAAGTCATATTTAAAAAGGAGTGAGAAGAGGCTTCACTTAGGACTTCAGTTCTCACCCCTTTGTCTAAACCAGCAACATATACATACACACACGTATATATATATATATATATATATATATATATATCACACACATCTATATACCAAACATACATACAGTACACATACTTGTACAAATACATATATAAACCAATACATACATACATACATACATACATACATCCATATAGGTTTCTCTGCCTCCAAAATGTTAACGCATTAACGCAGATAAAGCAATCATCATAATTAATCTGATTAAAAATTAAATGAAACAGTTGTTTTGTTGAAGGTGTTGAACAAACATGTCAGTCATCAGTGTTGTGGGTAAGGCGTTACTTTGCTTGAGTCCTTGGATTATTTTTTTCAGTAACGTGTAATCTAATGAGTTAGTTTAGCTAATTCAGTAATCAGTAACTCTGTTACTTTCCGATATTATTGTACGGCCCTCTAGAATGTTCTGACAGCTCCCATTCACTTTCAATGGTTGTTCCTAACCTTGTGCGGGAAGAATTTTTTGATAACCGCCCGCTGCGCCATTAACGCCCGCGGTCAATGGCAACATGTTTTTTTTTTTACTTCAGATTCACGGTACCATATCACTCCGCAGGTAGTTCGGCCACTTTGAAAGTAAACATTCGCTAGGTTGTAACGTCTGTTTTATCCAGTCTGTTAGAGTAGCAGGGGCTTCGTCTATGGAGTTTTTAGCAGATCAGAGGCAGCAGGGGCTAGACAGCAGTACAACAAAGTAGCCTGTACAGTGCCAGTGGAGTGTTGTTTAGGAACAACAACGTTCCAACTGGACTACTTTTTTCTCGACAGATGCCATCATCTATATGAATAAATTCTTAATCATTTTGGTAAACAACTGTCTGTCTTTTCTCAAAATAACCAGTAATAACCTGAAGAATAAGTGGGATAATGTATTTCCCCACACGTGACTATTGAAAAATAATTCCCTTCGGGGTGGAACAATACCCCGTCACCTTCAGGGTGCTGTTGTTTTAAGAATTTCCCTCCATAAGGAAAAGAAGATCTTAGCACTTCTGCTTTTAGTCAGATGTGGATGATTGCAGATGTGTCAGTGTGTGTGTGTGTGTGTGTGTGTGTGTGTGTGTGTGTGTGTGTGTGTACACACGCCGGCAAGATGGCAGAAAGGACAGTGTTTGACTCATGGAGGTATATGCATTATTGTGACTTCACCAGAGAAAAGGACAAAAAAAGGATGAGTGCCCCAAGCTTACCTGTTTAACACTAACTACCTGTTTAACACTAACCTACCTGTTTAACACTAACCTACCTGTTTAACACTAACCTACCTGTTTAACACTAACCTACCTGTTTAACACTAACCTACCTGTTTAACACTAACTACCTGTTTAAAGGAGTCATTCCATGGTTATTTCATTAATATTGTTGTCCTCCATTGTTGTTGAATACAAAAAAAAAAAAAGTCTGTATTGTTTGTTTCCAGCTGTTTTTTCAAGGTAGAAAAATTACTTGAGGTCAAGCAACAGAGTTTACCGGTACTTCCTCATACATGTTCATGACGCGGTAACGAGGCGTCTCTGATTGGCTCATAATGCGTGAAGGAACACTCTCCCCTCCCGCTCTCTATGTGTGTTTATCTTTACCAGAGTAACATCCAGCTAGGTTTCGTGCTGTCGCTTGTTCTGAAAACATGCAGGGAAAAAAACTGTCTTTATTTCCACAGAGAGCACATGAACCAGTTTGATCTGCCATTTTTTTTCCTGTTTGTGCAGCAGCTACTGTGGCGCAGTCTTCTCTTGTAGATGCTAATGCTAATGCTACTTCAGATTCGCTGCAATGGGGGACGGGGGTTAATCCCACGTGGGTGACGCTAAAGTCTGTCTGACGTCAAATGGACTGGCTTTTTCTGGGTCCCTGGTTCCTCTCGTTTCCTGTTAATGCAGTATGCAGCCAGTGAAGGTGACAAACCACTGTCAAAGGGAACATGTGCTGGTAAGGCGGGGTGACCCATCAGATTGCAAAAGGCGAAAAGTGGTTTTGAGCAGAATGACACCTTTAACACTAACTACCTATTTAACACTAACTACCTGTGCTTCATAGATTTTCACTCCATATTTTTCGTGTTTTAGTGTATTTTGTTGGAAATCTGAGTACAAAAAAAAACAAAAAAACAAAAAAAAACAAGAAAACAGTTTACGGACAAAAAGTGTTTTGTAGTCACAATTTTGTATGTATATTTTATCACATTTTTTGTGTTTTTTCTGCATTTTGGAAAAGGTTTTGAATAGGTTTTGCATTTTTCAGTGCTTTTTTGTGAATTTTAGTATGCTTTGTAGATTTTCTCTCCATATTTTTTGTATTTTAGTGGATTTTGTTAGAAATCAGAGTACAAAAAAATGGACATAAAGTACTTTTTATAGTCATATTTTTGCATATATGCTTATATTTTTCTACACCTTTTTGTGTTTTTTTTTCTGTATTTTGGTAGAGTTTTTGGATTAGGTTTTGCATTTTTTAGTACTCTTTTGTGAATTTTAGTAGATTTTAGTATGCTTTGTAGAATATTTAATCACAATTAATCAAAAGGAATCTAAAGCACCCCTGTGATTAATCTGCTTAAAAATGTAATTATCATGTGACAGCCCCATTCTTTAATGCATAACAACTTAGAAACATGATTCAGTTGTGAATAAAACAAAACACACAGTCTATATTTATCGACACTGAAGAAGAAGAAATTAGAAAATGCTATCCACAAAGCTGAATTGTTAAACTCCTCGGCACAACAGACATGACAGCCTCGTCATGCACTTAAGTGTTAATTAGTTTTCAGATTCTCCGCTCACTCCCCATCATCCATCTTTCCATCATGAGTGTATTGAGAATGACGTAGCGCAGTAGTTAAATCCATTCCCTATCGTATGCCATTAGCCCCCTCCTCCTGCAGGATGTCGCGGAACAGCTTTTCTCGGCTTGTCTTCCAGTGGGATGATTAGCCTGAAACTATATTTCAGAAGTGTTTGTCAGGGTGTGTGTTATGCTACAGTGAATCTGGATAACACATGCATTTGATCATGGAAGAACAGATTGAACACAGTGCGTCTTAAACCAGCACCATGAAAAACCGTGGCACTAACCTTCAGCCCATATTACTGTACTGTGTCAAACATGTGGCCCGGGGGCCAAATACAGCCCCCCGAAAAGGGTCCACAGTCTGGCCCCTGGGATAACTTCGTGAAATACAAAAATAATAGTCAATATATTATTAATTTTATTTCAGGTTCCACGTACGGGTCAAAATGGATTGAATCAGTAAAAATAATAACCTGTAAATACTCACAACTCCACAGTTTGTCCTTTTGTTAATTTAAACATTTTCATGTCATTTTACTGTATTTACAATAAAACTAACTTATTTCACAAAAGTATAAATAATCTGAACAAATATGGACATTTTGAAATGTCTGAAGTGTAAGTTCCCTTATGAAACAAATATAAATGGCAATATATTGAAAAATATAATGCATTATATTAAAAAAATATATTCCCATATATGGAAAAGTAGTGCATATATTATAGTAATATATGATTTCATCATATATTGACAAATATAAAACAAATATTGCACTGAATACAAAAGCTGCCCTATATTTTTCACAGATAGTTTTAGTGAAACTATTTTTTTTCACATATAATTAGTAATACACTTCACAAAAAATATATATGCATCTATATATTATTAAGTGTATTACTAAATATATATTAAGATATACAAGTACATATATTGTCATATATGTCTCAATATATGGAAAGCGGCCATTTCTGATGTATTTTTAACTATATTGTAATATATTGACACAAAATATTGTTTGTGTATTATATACATATATTTTTATGTTCAATTTCAGGCAATAATATATTGATAGTCAGTATATGGAGAAATATTTTTGTTTCATAAGGGAAATGGGTCAGATTAGTAAAATATTATAATAACCTATAAATGCTCACAACTCCACAGTTCTCTGTTTGCTAATGTAAACATTTTCATGTTATTTTATTGTATTTACAATAAAACACACTTATTATTTAACAAAAATTGAAATAATCTGAACAAATATGAACATTTTAAAATGTCTGAAGTTTAAGTTTAACGATGTTCTGCCTGTTATTAAAGCTTTTGTACATTTGTAGATGCACTAATAAATAATCCGTACGTTGTAATTGACGTGTGTAAATGACATGATCTTTAAAAAAAAATTTTTTTTTTCTGGAGAAGTGTCAGTTTATTCATGTTATTCACAGTGTTTTAAAAGACAGTTGGTAGATGTGAACATTTTCATCACATAATTTTCCTTTTTTTTTTTTTGGAGTTGACATTATTTATACATTATGTTATTATTTTTGTGGTACGGCACAATTCAGATCAAATTTGGTTTAATGTGGCCCCTGAACTAAAATGACTTTGACACCCCTGGTTTAAACCATGTGTGTTAATGGTAGCCTGCAGGCGCTGCATTAAGGCGCTTTCTGTCCCATGAAGGAAAACGACCCTGACAACTAGCAGTGAGAGTAGATTATATGAGTTATGGTTGAGCAAACATTGATCTGGTAACTTGAACTCATATTAAATGTCTAATTTAACATTTACCATTTTAGGCTGGTATGTTTTAAGAACTTGATGGATGAACTCAATTCTAGTTTACAGGAACGCTGTGGCCTCCTCATTCTATCTAATACTTTATAGTAACAGTGTGGCCTCCTCATTCTATATAATACTTTATAGTAACAGTGTGGCCTCCTCATTCTATATAATACTTTATAGTAACGCTGTGGCCTCCTCATTCTATATAATACTTTATAGTAACAGTGTGGCCTCCTCATTCTATATAATACTTTATAGTAACAGTGTGGCCTCCTCATTCTATATAATACTTTATAGTAACGCTGTGGCCTCCTCATTCTATATAATACTTTATTGTAACAGTGTGGCCTCCTCATTCTATATAATACTTTATAGTAACACTGTGGCCTCCTCATTCTATATAATACTTTATAGTAACACTGTCTTCTACTTCCTTGTGTGGTTATTAAATTTATTGATTAAATAATACATCACTGTGGTGGCCTTTGCGTCACGTCTGCTCTTTCCCACATAGTAGTTCAGTTCTTGTGCATTTTGGGTTACTGGGAATTATGTAGGTGTGATTTGGGGGGTGGGAGGTGGGGGGGACAAAAAATATAGACTATATTTTAGTAGTTGTATGTGGCCTTGACTACCAGCACTAGTTTGTCGTGTTAACTCTCAAAGCAGTACCCACTGTAAATTCCCAAGGCTGGTTTAAAACCACTAATATTACACTAATATTTAGCCATTGGTCACAGGTCCAGACAGAACCATTTCCTGGTGTGATTCCAGACCGGAGTCTGATAATCTGTGATGCCTCATGTAGAACCTTTCTGGTCTCAATTTTGAGTTGTGTTTTTTTTTCTTTTGCCTCTCAGAATTGCGTTACTGTAAAAGATTTTATTCCATCTCATCATTGAGGCATGACTTTTTTTTATGCATTTATTTATTTTTCCACCTTTTCTTGAATGCTGACTTTATTATGGGTTCTAATTAAACCACAATTCGACGCTGGGGTGAGAGAGAGAGAAAGGAGAAAGAAAAAATTGGGGGATTTGTTGCTGAACCGAGCATTTTAGGTTTCCATAGTACCCCACCGCCTCCACCTTAACATTGACTCCAGCGAGCACTGGGAAAATAATTCATAAAATAGCATTAAACTTTTGTTGGCAAAGACATGAAACTCTCGCCTGGCTTCAGCCGACCCTCGTGTGTTTCTGCTCAGCATCCATACAGCTGCTCAGGGGTGGACAACGACGCCTTGACCGGAAAATCTTTGTTTTAGTATTTGGTGGACCTGTTTTCGCATCATACCCAACTGAGTTTTAAACTCCATTCCTCCTCTGAATATTCTGGTTCAAATCGATATCCCTCCGTCTAGGGCTGGGCGATTTTCTCTTTTAAAAAAATCTCCGATTTTTTCCCAAAAAACTCGATTCACGATACGATTTTTTCCCACGTGGGCTAAATGAAAATGAAAACACTAGAAACGTGGTTTCTTTCGTCTTCTTTTTTAATTAAATAATATGTAAAACAAAAATACTTCTACAAATAACTGTAAATAATAAATCAGTTGTGCAAAAGGTGCAACTGCAACCTGAGACTTTGTCTACATGAACTGTAGTAAGTCCAGACATATCCACCACTGTTACAGGAAAAACAGTGCAAAAAAATAGTGTAAAAGATACATTTTGTTGGAAAAAAGCTTAAAATATTTTAACAACTGAAACAATATACATTAATACTCATATTATATGAAAAACATTGCAAAAAACGTAGTAGTGCAAAAGTAAGATAAAAATAAAACTAGTAACATTTTTACTTTGTAAGGACAAAATAAAACAAAACCTTATTATCAATCAAACTACTTCAATAAACCTGAACATGTTACCAATATTTTGGATATATGATGTTATTGCGTCTGTTATCGCTCCCCATCGTGCTCCATGCAGTCCTGCACGGGTTCGGGTACCCATGGGTAAACCGCAAATTTTCACGAAACGGGTTAAAAATGTTGTGCTGTGTCGGATACGGGTTCGGTTCATTTATAGCGGGTCGTTCGGGTGCGGATTTTTTTTTTTTTCATCGGAAAACTGGTCCGATACGAGTTTAAACATGACAGGTACGGGTGGTTGCGGTATGTCAAAATCAGAACCGTGCAGGACTCTGATAAGGTGTGCCGCCAGAAAAGCTTTCAGTCAGTGTTTGTTGAACATTTTGAAGAAGTGCTAGCAGCGCTAGTCTCTGCCTTTTCTAAGAGTTCTGATTTCGAGTTCGATTTTTTGCCCAGCTCTACCTCCGCCCATCGAACTTGATCGCAAAACCCTCATCCTCAAACGCAAATGTCAAGGTATTCATTTTCAAAGACAAATTAATTTTATCAAAAATAAATAGGTTGCATTTTTAATGTCTGAAGTCACCAGAAATGTGTGATATTAAAATGGGGTCATGAGCATAAAAACATTGGAAACCACAGCCTGAAGAAGAGAAAATGGATGAGAAATCATGATGGCATGTACCATGATATGTTGTTATGTCATTTGTCACCATCATATCAGTGTGTTACTCATGATATGTACCATATGGTTGCAAAATATTAACACGAGTATGCTGTAGAAGAGGTGCATTTTTTGGCAGAACCTCTTATTCATTACACACAAACTGAGATTCAGCTCAGAAAAGTGTAAGAGGGGCCTTTTGAAGAACACTGGTCCAGGTTATTTAATATTATGGGGAGGAATTGTGTTCTAAAGGAACACTCTGGTGCAAAATGATGCAAAAATTCTACAACCAAATGTCCCTTATTAAACTAAAGTATATTTCTCCATATACTATCAATATATTGAACATAAAACATATATGTATATAATACAGAAAATATATTGTGTCAATATATTACAATATAGTTAAAAACACATAAGGAATTGCCGTTTTCCATATATTGAGACATATATGACAATATATGTACTAATATGTTTATACATACATTGATAAGAGTATTACAATGAATTTAAATGACAAAAAAATGTGCAATTAAATGCAAGTTAACTACTGCATTTATGCGCTTAAATAGTTGTATTGTCGGCACTAATGAGAGAGAGACACAGAGAGAGAGAGAGAGAAAGAGAAAGAGACAGACAGATGGAGAGACAGAGAGAGAGAGACAGAGACAGACAGACAGATAGAGAGACAGAGAGAGACAGAGACAGACAGAGAAACAGAGACAGAGAGAGAGACAGACAGACAGAGAGACAGAGACAGACAGAGACAGACAGATGGAGAGACAGAGAGAGAGACAGATAGAGACAGACAGAGAGACAGACAGAGAAACAGAGACAGAGAGAGAGAGAGAGACAGACAGACAGAGAGACAGAGACAGACAGATGGAGAGACAGAGAGAGAGAGACAGATAGAGACAGACAGAGAGAGAGAGAGAGACAGAGACAGACAGAGAGAGAGAGAGAGAGAGAGAGACAGACAGATAGAGAGACAGAGAGAGAGAGACAGAGACAGACAGATAGAGAGAAACAGAGAGGGGCGACAGAGGTGGTGTATTACTAAATATATATAATTATATATTTACTTCACACTTCATAATATATGTGGAAAGAAATTGAGTTTCAATAAAACTATCTGAAAAAAATATAGGTCAGCATTTGTCTTCAGTGCAAGATATGTTTTATATTTGGAAAACAAATCAAAAATATATGCACTACTTTTCCATATATGGGAATAAATTCTGGAATATAATAAATTATATTTTTCAATATATTGCCATATATTTTGCTTCATAAGGGAAGCAACATTGTGATTAATGTGATTAAAAATGATAATCATTTGTCAGGACTAGTTAATGTATTACTGACCATGAGTGTGTATAGAAGGAACACCCCCTCACACACACTTGGATTGACACTTTGTCTTTTTTTGACACTTTCATTGATCATATGACTTAATGACAGTTTTTCCTACTGAAGAAAAAGAGCAGAGTGGAAAATAAGAGGTAAAAAGTCGGACGTCAGGACTGAAGCTGTGACTGTACGACATGTAACGTTTTACACAAGGTGCGTCTCACCTCATCACTCATCTCCTTGTTTTACACTTGTGTAACTCTCCTCGCTCTCTCTCGCTTCCCTTTTCATATGTTCTCTCTCTCCCGTTTCGTCTTCATGGTCTCTCTCTGTCCCTGAGGCTCCGCAGGCTGGGAATACCTCTGAGAGCTGAGACCGGGGTGCAAAAGAACGCAGCAGGAGCGGGATCTGCCAGGCTTAGCACTTCCTGAGCCAACGCCGTCAACGTCCTCCTGAAGAACAAGAAGAAGAAGAACTGCTGAGAAGCCCTGCAAAACAAACTTACTCAACTAGTCAGGGTTTTTGTTTTGTTTTTGACAAAAACAAAAAAAGGTGTGGGCACGTGGGAGCAGCATTATAAATATGAATTAAATTCTCCAGAGTTAAATGAACACATTTGTAGCAAGTCAAACAACAGTTAAATAAAAGGAGGTTCTTTTAAGATGATTGTGTCTGCACTATTTATAAAAATCCAAACATCTTTTAGCTGTACGTCATACTATTCTATAACACACCATGGTAGAAGCCTGCATTGGCTGAGGAGGAGGGGTGGAAGTGGGCGGAGCTTAAAGCAGCAGGAGGCAGCCGGTGAGAGAGAGAGAGAAAGAGCTAAGTGTTAGTTTAGTGTTTGAGCTTTTAACTGCATTTTAGTGACGTTTTAACCGTGTTTTAGTGACGTTTTAACTGTGTTTTAGTGACATTTTAGCCATGCTTTAGTGACATTTTAGCCGTGTTTTAGTGACATTTTAGCCGTGCTTTAGTGACATTTTAGCCGTGCTTTAGTGACATTTTAGCCGTGTTTTAGTGACATTTTAGCCGTGCTTTAGTGACATTTTAGCCGTGTTTTAGTGACATTTTAGCCATATTCTAGTGATGTTTTAACTGTCTTTTAGTAACATTTTAACTGCTTTTTAGTGAGGTTTAGGTTGTGTGCCGAATCCTTGTAAATAATTGTACGTAACAGCGATAGTGCTGTTTTAGTGTTCTGCTAGTATATTTTTGCAGATTTTTTTCCTTCACCGTTTATCTGCATTTTTTCAGTTTATAGGGTTCATTGATGAATGACTAGAAATAAGTACAAATAAGAAGCTGGTAAAATCTAGACAAACAAAAATGTTTGAGTATATGTAAAATGGTTGAAAGAAGGCCATTATTGCACAAACAACAAAGAAATCTAGGTGGTCTGTTAGAATGGTAGTCAGAGGGTAAATAAAGGTTTAAATACTGAGAAAATGTCATTTTGGGAACTGACATAAAGAGGGTTAAACCATTTGAAACACAATCCAGTAAGTGTAAAATAAGTCGCTCTGTGTCCTTGTAAAGTTCCCTGAACTCTGACAAAGCTGACTTCGTGGTGTGTCACTCAGCTGAAGTGTAACAAAGTTGAAATGGCCCAAGCCAAGACTGGAGGCCTCAGCTGTGGCGGAGCGAAGCCAACGCATGGTGAAGGCCTTTACTGGGGTGACGAGAGCAGGGAGCATGGAGCCAGTGCATGTTAGCTAGCTAGAGCGTTTGGTAAAGTGCAGACAGCTTGGGAGGTGCTAATGAATGCCGGGCATTGCTAATCGTACTGTACCCAGGCTCCGGGCGCAGCCTGGCAGCCTCCTGTCCCTCCTGCCCGTGCGAAATGTGAAAGATCAACCGGTTGGAGGGAGCAGACGGGAGCAAAACACACACACTCCGGTGCACATGCACTCGTCGGGCTGCGCAAACACAAGCGACGCACACACATTACTATGCATACGCACATATAGACACACATTTGCACAGAGCGCCGCGAGCATGCGCAGGGAAAAACAGCCACACAGACAAGCACACCCACACTTCGGCACAAGCACACTCAGGCCTGGCTCACTTTGGTATCACATCATGAGGGCTCCAGCCAGGCCAAACCATGAGGCCTCAGCTGAGATGATTCAAGACCCCCTGCTGGGTCCTCACTCCATCAGCCAGGTGGAGCTCCACTCCAGAATGACAGTACAACTCCAACACGCTCTGTTACTGTGCACTGATAATCCAAGGAAACGGATGCACCAGCCATGCAGATTTTAAGATGTTTACAAGGAAGACGTTTGGATTTGTTCTTCCCAATAGGTTTTGTTTCGCTTGTTACTACATTTCACTTTGGTTCAATTTTACATTTCCAGGACATAAAATCATCAACACAAAAAAGCATCAACCAACGCGGTCGACAAAACTTTTTTTTTTACACAAATCTAGCAACGGCAAAACCGTTATGAAACTAAAATATGTATTTTCCTACAAATATATGCACTACTTTTCCACATATGGTAATATATTTTTGAAAATAATGCATTATATTTTTCAGTATGCTGCCATATTTTTTGTTTCATAAGGGGCCTGATGCAGTTCACCCCTGTTGAAACCCCTTATGAAACAAAAATACATTTCTCCATATAATGACTATTAATATATTACTGCCTGAATTTGAACATAAAATATATGTACATGTTGTGTCAATATATCACAATAGTTAAAAATACATAAGGAATTGCCACTTTTCATATATTGAGACGAATATGACAATATATATTTACTAATATACAGTATATATATATATATATATATATACATACATACACATGCATACATATTTTGTGGAGTGTATTACTACATACAGGCTGCGATTTATCAAAAACCAGTGTGTGTGGGGGGGTGTTCCTGACCCTCATTCCCACATGAATAACATAAATAAGGCTCAAACCACTAAAACATTTCAAATCATCAGTTTTCTCTCATGGCTCACTTCATGTGCCCTTTTCTGTTTCCCTGTTGTTCATTTGCTCATGAATGGGAATTAGGGAAAATAAAAACAGGGGCAGTTTTTCCACTCATTTTGCTGCCCGTGTGCGAGGGCACCGTACGGCGTTGCGCCCGGGACTTGGGTTCGGTTCATTCTGAGCGCAAAAACTGAGCGTGCGAGACACGTTCCCAGACAAGCCACTTTCTGAGGGGTTCACCCCCCCCCCCTTTTTTTTTCTGACTACGATCATACAAGACGACCTGCTGAATTTCAGCCAATTACTAAATGAAGGAAATTACCCAGGATTCCCTCAGTGGCAGTTACTCGTTAATCCACTTCCTGATTTGAAAACCAAATGGTCACCATGTTACACCAGGACCATCACAACACTATGCGCTCGTCCTCATCCAGCTTGAGGGACACAGTGCACACACCAGTCACACCATTGTCATTGAGCCTGCACTTTAGACTGTCTGCCAGTGAGGTAAAGAAGCTCCCAGAATGCACTTGTCCTCTGCTGATCTCTCTTGCTGTACTGGCAGATGAATGTGTGCATGTCAACTTCCTCTTTCAGGCCTTTTGTGTTCACACCATCAGAAAGTGTCATAGGTCACAGGGCCCTAAAATGGTGATGTCCAAAACCAGAGGAGGGGTTCACCTCTTACCAACATTATGTCCTGGTTTTCAACACATAAATAACATTATTTTAATAAGTGTAATATATACAGCCCCCACATTAATGCACCTACACTTGTCACACATAAAATAAAAGTGAACAAACTCATCTTTCTGAATATATAGAAAACAATAATGCATTATATTTTTCAATATATTGCCATATATTTTTGTTTCGTAAGGGCCGTACAGCTAAACACCCATCTCACAGACTTCTTATTATGGCACAAATATTGATATCAGTTTAAAACGATTAATTTTAAACAATATTCATCCTAATTGGAGACTAAAAAGCTTGGTTATCTGTGTTAAGTAGTAGAAACTTCCCTCCTGGAGTGACACAGCTCAAAGGGAATGACTGTGAAAGCTGTGAACTCATCAGGAAAACGTCCTGATAATGGAGAGATCAGCAGCTCCAACACTCTACTTAGTACCAGCTTCTTCTTTTTCTGTTTTTTTTTTCCCTCCCCGTTTTGACAACCTGACAGGGCTTCTGTGATAATACCCAGCTGTATAAGATGAATCATATTTACCATTTCTACTCATGAATATTCATAAATCAAATGTTTTGCATATAGCTTGTCTACATTGAGATGGATGTCAGTTATCACAGTTTTGATCCATGTCTAACCATCTGTAGTGTCCTTTCATATCATTACAAATAGATGCATGTACATATTTAAACTTCCTATTCAGTGTGAAAAGAAAAGCACACCTAATACAAGAATACATGCACACACACACACACACACACACACACACACACACACATACACACACATTGTTTCCATGTCTCATGAGGACCAACTTTATAATCAAGTAGCCATTGGATAGTGAGTGTAAACATCTTTCTTTTTTTTATATAAAATAAAATTAAAATAATAAAAATCTGAAATCTAAATCAAACAAGGCAGTCAGAGACAGCAGACCTCCACAAAGGCTTGATATGGCGTCATATGATGTCAAACGTGACGTGATGGAGCCACAGGTATTGACTAGGGTTGACGAAATTTCTAAAAAATCTTGGCCGATCAAAAGTCAAAGTCAAAGTATCTTTATTTGTCTCCCTAGGGAGAAATTAGTTTTGGACAGAGGTGTCTGATGCAGACAGAAAAATAAATAAAAATGTAGAAATAAAAAAATAATAATAAAAAACTATATAAAAATAAATATTTTTTAAAAAAAACATGAAAATAAAAACTTTTTAAAAAGTATTTATATTATTTAGTATTTATTTTATACCTGCCTTAGGACAACGGACGAAATTTAGCAACGATGCTAACTCCAGCATATTTTTATGTTGTTGTTTTTACTGATGTATTGATTAATCTTTACAACATAAATTGTCTGAATGTCACTGTTTTTATTACCGCCACCAAGGAGGCTATGTTTTCACTGGAGGTTGTTTGTCTGTCAGCAACTCAAGTTATGTTACATTCAAGTCACATAAAAACACAACGACTAAAAAAACCCACAAACACAACACATTATGAAGTAGAAAAGCACTCAGAGCGCAAACCTCCGCCAAGGCAGACCACCCCACCCACCTTAAGAATGAAGGGAGGTCCGCCAAGGAGGTTATATTTTAACTGGAGGTCGTTTGTCTGACTTTCAGCAACATTACACAAAAAGTTATGGATGGATTTGGATAAAAAAATCTTCAGGATGTGTTGAGAGTGTCACAAGGAACAAATGTTTACATTTTGGTCGTGATCCGGAACACATTGAAATGTATTCTCCAGTTACCACAATATGAAATTTCAACGTGATTCAGAATCTCTTCCGGATCACCACCTAAATGTAATCATTTGTTCCTTGTGAAACTCCCAACACATCCAGAAAGTTTTAGCAAAATCCATCCATATAAGTGCTAGCAACAACTGTCGGAATATCACAACTGAAACTGACGCGCTTCTGTATGCAGACGGATAAAGAGCAGACCTTTGAAACAACTATCCCAGACACCTCAAGTTCCAAAAACTCATTTTAGGGACATTCTCATCAACCCTTCTAACCTCCACCACCACTACACCCCCTTTCCAAACTATTGAACAAAATATGTATTTTATTAGTTATTAAAAATTGCTGTAAAATGGATAAAGGGATATAAATTAAATATAAGGTGGGTTTTGTGTGCCCAGACCAGGGCTATAAATTAAAGGCCTATTGGAGTCCATGGCCCACACACTATTGAATGAAAGTGTGTAATTTATGAGTAGAAACTGGCTAGAAAATTAACAACCTTATTAATTATTCATTCATTCATTAGTGTTTTCAATTGTTCATCAGGATCAATATTCAATTGATTTAGTGGAGAAAATGTCTTTTTGTTTTTAATCTTACCGGTCAATATATTTTTGATGGTCCCTAAACTCACCGGCAGTAAACCAAATAGTGCCCGCTCCTGAAGCCGCTCAATTGGGGTAAAACTGAGCAGACTGTGGAGAAGGTGGACATCAGTCAAATATCAGACTCACAGCACATAAGCTTGATGGGAGAGTCGGTGGAGAGGTGCCTTTGCTATAAAGTCTGTAATAAAAGCGCACATAAAACATTAGAGTGTCTGGAGGTGACTGCAGTCTTTGAATACATGCACAGGTTCCACAAGTAGTCTACAGCCCCCACCCCCTTTTTCTCTCTCGTTCCTGCGCGATGTAATTGAAGTAATCCGAACATGATGCACGAGGTATTTTCTTTCCTGCACGCGCTCACTCGCATTGTTTTCAAAAAATCCTCGCATAGTCTAAAATCCGGGATATTTTATCTGACTCGCGAGCATCAGAGAGCTACTATCAACATCAGGGAGACTCCCAGAACTTCCCGGAAGTTCCGGGACACTTGGGATGTCTGCTCTATATAATTGTTTTCCTAAGACTACTTGCATCTTGACAGCGTTGTATTTATTTATTCATGCATTTGACAGACGCTTTTATCCAAAGCTACGTACAGGGGAAAGTGAGCAATAGGCGAACCCAGCGAAGAGCTGCAAACAGCTAGCCCTGCGGCTAATGCTAAAGGGGCTACGAAATGTTTGGCTAAGCTGTCAATAGCCACTATAGCTAAATACTATGTTAAAATGTGTATTTAAAAAGGAAAGAAGCATTATGTACCTGTCCCGAAGGAAGAGGACCAGCTCCTAACCAGCCTTTATTTCTTTAAAATATATTAATTCTCTCCATTGGTTAAATCACTGTCGATTTTTTTTATCCTGGTTCTGGCTCGTGCTCGGTCACGCTCCCGTTTTGCTTTCTTCTGCTCCTATGTCCTTTTTCTTTTTGGTCTGGTTCCAGTGTCCATAATTACAAGACAATACATAAAAAAAACTTTTTTCCCCGGAAAAAAGACAGAGCTCATCCAGTCACCTTAGTTTTCACGAGGTTGTTTTGTCAGAAGGCGTGGCCAAGTTCAGCGTAAAGCAGTCCAATCATGTTGTCATAGTGACACAGATCTGCCGTAAATTAGTCCAGTTTTATCCGACCCGGTCAGAGAAACTGTAAACATCATTTTGGGTGGCCTGTCGCCCGATCGGTGCATGACACAATACACGAATCAATGTACGAAAAAGTACACAACACAAAAATGAAGTGTAGCAGAGAAAAAGGTGGTGCCCTAAAGCGGCAAAGCAAAAAGAAAAGAGAAGAGTTTATTTCAACACTCCCCAAAATGTCATCTGTGTTTGGGGGAGACATGGCGCTTCCACAGTGACCGCGGCGCAACCGGTACCTTGGCACGAGTTGCTAAGCAACCAGTTATAAGCGCGAACATTATGAACACGTACCTGTCATAGCACATACACAATGAATGAGTTTGCCGCCTGCTCTTACCGCGAACAGTGTGGAAGCACCTTCAATCCTCCAGCTGTGGTTGTTGACCCTCTAACAGGTATGCTAAAAACAGCCATTTACTAGAAAAGGCATTGGCTAATAGCTAACCATGCACAGATAGCTGCCAAGGTTTAATCATTACTTGTTTCATTTTAGTATTAGAACAACTAAATAACAAATGCCATTTAAACAATGACAAAACAAATGTTTCTGTTACTTTAAACACATTTTATTTCCACCACAAATAGCCTGACAAGCTTTGAGTAACCTAATTATCATTATTATTATTATTATTATTATTATTATTATTATTATTATTATTATTATTATTATTATTATTATTATTATTATTATTATTATTATTAATAATAATAATAATAATAATAATAATAATAATAATAATAATAATACATTGAAAAAACTACATATTGAAACCTTTTAAAAATAAATGTTTTGCTTTGTACCTGTTTCCCCCCTGCTTTATGGGGACTTCCAGTTAAACCAGTTAATGCGTGTATAGGGGACACCATTTGCTTAAATTTGCATACTTCACACAGATTTCAGCTACATTTATAATTAACCTTTGTGGGGACCTGAATTTTGGTTTCCATGGTGACAGAGTTCCCTGTGATGTGACTGCAACCATATCAATGTCCCCATAAAGATAGGAATACAAAAACACACACATACACACACAAACCCAACCGCTTCATTGCAGGTCACTAAATTATCAAGTTTTATATTCAACACCCTTCCGACTTTTAGGTATAAAAAAAAAAAAAACTTTAAGAATGCCTTGGATTTTCTTTCTCAACTTTCCATCTTCACAGTAACAGGCATATTTTTGCGCAAGTTTGAGTCTCATTAAATGCTCTTTGTGAGTTGTCTGGAGATGTATCTATTCATTAGCTTCAAAAGGGTGTCATGTGTATGAATTATGCTAACAGGATCTAATTAGCAGATGCAAATGAGGTTAGTCAAAATTGTACTGAAAAGACAGAAGAAAAGCTCCATGGGATAGTTGGAGCTCGACAGCTCACCAACCGCCCCCACGCTGGGCACCAAATGTGATGGTTCGCCCCTGCTGCTGCTCTATACAGGAGGCAGGACTGAACCATAAACACAGACGTGGGGAGGACAGCTGTTCAGAGGTGCTTTTTAATCAGGTCTGTGTTTTAACTCAAATGCACTTAGACTAAGATTCCAGGTGGGAGATTTTTTTGTTTTTTTTTTAAACATGTCGACTCGTGACCGTGGTTTAAAGGACGGTCGGTATGGTTGAGCGCCGAGCCAAAAGTTGCCCCCCTACTCCATACACAACTCCCCCCCCAGTCCCCGTCCCCTCCTCCATGTCCCCACAACACACAAGTTACACAACCAGCTGATGGAACTCCAGAATCCGGCGTGAAGAGGACTCACTAATAGCAGCCGCCTACAAGCTCCTGCCATTCTGACATCAGTGGCCTCAGACTGTGGTGAAGCTGGCAGGGCTCAGGGAGCATGCCTTCTGGCCTCGGCAGGGAGGAAGGCCAGCAGGCTGCAGCGTCACACTCACACACACACACACAGGCTGGCTGGCTGACATGCAAGATGGGGATGAGACAGGAGTCAGCAACTAGTGACCCTGTTAATGGTAAAAAAATAAATATATAAATAAGAAAGTGACAAAGAGCAGGACCTTCGCATAAGGGTGAAATAATTCATTGAGGAATTCAAGAAAAAAATGTTTGAGGCAGATTCATTGCCTTAAAGATTGCTTTTTTTGGGGGGGGTGGGGGGGCAACATAAAATTTTTAATGTTTTTTTTCAACATCAATATGTGTTGTCTGTGTGTGAGGAGATCTTTAAATTATGAACAAAAATCCCCCACTCTCCTTTTTTCTTTGATCTATTTCTTGTTGGAGGCTACATTTTGGATTTTTTTATGCTTCATACACAGTGACAGACTGGGATAAAATAAATAAATAAATAAAAAACGCCTTGGCATTTGCACCCACAAGCGGCCCAACTCGCAGACACAGACACAACTTTTGATGCACGGAAAGAACAGCCTTTTAAACAGCCCCAATGATGGTGCAATTAAAGGTGGGGTAGGAGAGCTTGGAAAACGGTTCCTGCAAGGTATATTTTGAAAGTATACACACTAGGGCATTAACTGAAATATCAACTAGTCGACACATTGACTCCTGTAGCACAAGTCAACTTAAATTTGGAGGTGTCGACAACTCTCCCTCTGTACGTAAACACAGACCAGTCAGACCTAAACCAGAGGAGACATGGCAGCTGATGGGTCTGACGAAACAAAAAAGAGTGACAGACACACATAACATGTGTGGAAATACTTCACCTTAGACAGAGTGACCAGACGTCCTCTTTTACCCAGACATGTCCTACTTTTGGGACCTAAAAAAATGTCTCTGGGAATTTTCTAAATCGTCCGTGATTTCGTGCGACTGTCTCAAAACACAACGCATTGCCAACAGAATTCCACTCCGTTCCGTTTTAGTCCATTCCAGGTTTCTCTGTATCGTTCTCAAATTAGTCACGCCCTTCTCAACTTCAGTCACTTTGCTTTAGTCTTGCTACTGTGTTCACAAGTGAAACGAAAGCAGTCAGAGCTGCACATGAGGATTTAGAGAAAAAATTCCCGTTTTCACCAAGGTCCTGATCCGTATGAGGCCAAATGTTTGACGTGCAAGGCAGGCACTTATGCGTCTGTGGCTAATACAGGTGCCAATGACCTGCAGGCACACCTAAATTCTGCAAAGCACACAGAAGCAGCGAGGGGAGAGCGCTCATCTTTTAAAGTCACAGATTTCTTTGTTAGCAAATCCGAGTGTAGCTGTCACTGCTGCAGGAGGCAGAGCGATGGTACAAAAAAGGTGTCCTCTTTTTCAACTACCCAAATCTGGTCGCCTTACCTGAGATGAACAAAATCTGAAGAGGCATCTGCGAGCTAACGTGAGTGATATGAGCAGCAGCAAAAATGAAGATATGATGTGGACAGTGTGGTGTTCGTCTTGAAGACCACTGACTTAAAACTTTTGCACTTAATATAAAAAGTGAGGATGTGTGACAGACGTCTGGACAGTCTGGATTTAGAGCTGTGGGTCCAGACAAAATGCAGACATATGTTCACCTACTGATGTGGTGAAGTTAAATTTAACAGAAAACTCTTTGCTAACGTTAGCCTTTGTTTTGTTGGAGTTAAAATGCTGATGCTTGTGTGTTGTCAATGGACATTGTCACGTTGCAGTGAACTTTAATTCCAGTTGCTCATTGATGGACAGACTGACAATGTGATAATGCGATGACATCATCATGACTCGTCGACTTGACTTCGACTACCATGGTAGTCTAGTTTCGCTCAATGTAACACTTGGCTATATTTCCCTGAAACTGGCCAACAGTGAAATATAGAGTCAGAGGGCGGGTGTAACAAAATGACACTGCGACGATTTGGAGAGAAACAACCAGAAACAACCATAGAAGAAGAACAACAACGGGTGGAGATTTCCTTTTATCAAAGATGAGAGGGTGGGGGGCGGGGGGGGGTCTACCTTGGTGGAAGTGTGCGCTCTTGGACTGCTTTTCGAGTTATGTCTCTTTTTAATGTCATTCATGTCATGTCTGTTTTTCAATATTTATTTTTTTAGGTTATTATATCTGTTTTTAATGTTATTACTTTTAATACTCTTAATATCAAGTAAATCTTTTTGTTTAATGAATTACCTTAATAAGTCCCATAGAGGGATAACACTGGCCACAGGGTCAATTTTACTCTCAATTTGAGTTGGACCAAATGTTATCTGAAACTGAGTTAAATTGAACTCTGTTAGAGTTAAATTGACACTTTTGTCCTTTCACTTAAGTAACTAAATTAAAAGCCAGCACAAATATCACCCCATTATATGTCGTTTTTATATTTATCAACCACACATCTGTAACACCATTCATCTCATTCTCACTTTTATTCTTAACAGGAGTATTTAGTGGATGATTCAGTCTGTCAGTTTTTTTTTTAAAACTAGGATTGTATATTTAGATGCATTGACCTTGTAACCCGAGAAGCTGCTGTATGTTTCTATCAGAGTTAGTAAAATACTTATAGGTTGTTTCAAGTTTGCTAAAAACATAACCACGTCGTCTGCAAACAATCATATTTTATTCTCAATATCATTAATTTTTTATATGAGAATTTGACACCAGTAATTCTGACTTTTAAATAAGGCCCTCTATGTGATTTATAATCCTATTTGTGAAATCCCAGTTGAAAAAGTGAAAGAAAAAATATCTTTACGCTGCAGTGAGAGCCCACCCACTCACATCCTCTGCATGTTTGATGACTCATTCCCAGCTATCGTTAACCACACAGGTGACACAAACCACCACTGTGCCCCCAACTGCCCCTAACACCTACTGATGTCACATTAAAAAAAACACAAAGACTGAAAATGTCAAAGTTCCCAGGAATGCACAGTGATCTGAATGCAAGAACCAAACAGGCTCAAATATCAACTGAAAATGAGATTTGTGAGTGTGTGTGTGTGTGTGTGTGTGTGTGTGTGTGTGTGTGTGTGTGTGTGTGTGTGTGTGTGTGTGTGTGTGTGTGTGTGTGTGGTGAATGTTCAAGTATTAATTAACAATTTAAAAATAAATACATAAATAAATAGTAGTATTTAAAACAAATAAACACAAATTGAATGTAATAATAACATTAAATGTAATAACATTTGGAATTGTAAAAAATAAAAACAAAAATAAATTGTAAAAATTTATTATTATTAATAATAATAATAATAATAATAATAATAATAATAATAATAATAATAATAATAATAATAAATTATAGTAGTAGAATTAAAAAATACATATAAATAAAGCCAAATTGAATGAAAAATAATAATCAATAAAGACCAAATAAATAAAAACATTAAATGTAATAACATTTGGATTTTTTTAAAGAAATAACATACAAAATAAAAACCAAAAATACATTTAAAAAAATCAATTAAAAGACTGTAAATAAACACATACAAAATAAATAAATAATAACTATAGTATTTAAAAAGAAAAAAAATACTAAATAAATAAAATAGTACATTTATACAATGCATTTCTGATTACATCGTGTGTGTGTGTGTGTGTGTGTATGTCTCTGTGGACATACACACACACACACACACACGTGGTGATTAGAATAATTCCTCCCAACCAATGTTGGGTGAGATTAATAAAGACAAAATAAAGACATAAAAAAAGGTTTTAATTAAATTAAATAATAAACCAGTGTTCAGAGAATGTCTAATCTCGTCCATATTTTATGCCAATCTCAAGTTTCTATGACAACCTGTTCTTGAATTAGAGCCAATAAGGCGTGGCCATGGCCCAGTTGGTAGAGGGGGTCGTCCAATAACTGAAGGGTTGGTGGTTTGAATCCCACTCTGCTCTCATCAGACCATTGTGTCCTTGGGCAAAGACACTTCACCCTCCTTCCTCCAGTGTCACCCACACTGGGGTATGAATGTTCGGTGGTGGTCAGATGTAGTTTTACCACCACCAGAGGGAGAATGTGAGAGTGAATGAATGTGAGAGTGAATGGATAATTGGTCACTAATGCGAAGCGCTTTGAGTGGCCAAAAAGGAGCTATATAAATCCAATCCATTATTATTAATGTGATTTTGACCTTTCTGCTAAATACGACCTTGACCTTTGACCTTTACGCAAATGGATCATTGCATCTGATGCACATTAACTATATGTGTCTCAAGTATTCATTGAGTTATAGCATGATATGTCTCACACTCAGACACACAGACACACACACATACACATACACACACACACACACACACACACACACACACACACACACACACACACACATACACAGAGACACACTGATTACAATAATCTCTCCTAACCAATGTGGGGTGAGATTAAAAATAAAAACCAAAATGAAATAGGTACATGTTTAACTTTTTTTTTTTAAATAAATACCTAAAAATGTATACACAACAATAACAACAATAATAATAATAGTATTTGTTGACATGCAGAACGTCTCATTATTATTCATGACATCTGACAATTAAGATCCCTGTAGGTAAAGAGCAAAAACAAATAGCAAAGCCCAACAATGAACATAATTAATTGTGATTTCACAAGAAAGACCTGCAAACAAAGCAAAAGCAGTTTTCTTCTTTGTTCATTTTGACTGCAGCAGATCCCCTGTCTTCACACCTCCCACACTGGTTTAACGTGTTGCATTGTCCCCCACACAGCTACACACACACACACACACACACACACACACACATTTATTTGTATACATACATATATATGAAGCCCACCTCAGCCCGGGGCTCCCCTTTTTTCTACCTCTGCACTAAAGGTGTGATCATGAGGAGGTGGGGGAGACATTCTTCCACCAGGGGGAGGAGGTATAGGTGTGTGTGTGTGTGGGGGGGTATTATAGACTGGTGTTTCCTCCTCTGCCAAATCATGTCTTAAATGGAAGGTTGATCATTACTGGGGATCCCCACCATGCATCCATCAGAACTGTGAAAAACACTGAGTGGAAGAATAACACACAAAAATAATATAATAATATATAATACATTTTCTTTTTTCTGTTATGATCATTTATTTCCTGCAAAACAACAACAAAATGCTGCAAAAAATGTTCCTGAAGTGTAATTTAATATGTTTATGACAACCCGTATGGAACAAAAATATATTTCTCTATACTGATAATGGTGCAGTAGTTAACACTGGTGCTTCACAGACAGAAGGATGCTGGTTCTATTCCCACACCAGACCTTTCTGTGTGGAGTTTACATGTTCTAGCTTCTGTCTGCGTGGGGTTTCTCCAGTTTCCTCCCACCATCCAAAGCTTAACTAGTTAATCTAAATTGTCCATAGGTGTGAATGTGACAGTGTTTGTTTATATATGTTCAGCCCTGAGATGAACTGGAGACTCATACAGGGTGACCTCTGACCCCGCCTTCACCCACTGGAGCTAGATTAGGTAGCTGCATTTTGTAATAAACGTCCAAAATTTAATAACTTTTTCATTTCGTTTTTTAATAAACTGCCCCAAAGCATTTTCTAATAAATTTTGCCGCATTATATAATAAGTTATTACATTCTGAGAAGATTATTACAAAATGCATTTGCAACTATTTTATTGTCTATAAAATATAAATTTATAGCATTGTGTAAAAACAACTCTAAAGCATAGTTTATTTGTTTGTTAAGTGTATTTTATTTTACTTTAAAGTATTTGTAAAAGCTAAGCCTACTATTAGTATAATTAGCCTAGTAGCAGTACTTAGTAATTACTATCAGTACACTATTCATAGGTTGCAGTAAATTCCAGATTTTTTTTATTGGAACCAAAACCACATCAAGAATAGTTATAAATATCAACAACAATACATACAGGCTTGTTGACAATTTAAAATAATAATGAACCAATGAATATAAGTTCTACCTTAAACAACGTGTTTTCTGTTTGTTTCCAGAACTGCTGCGACCACATCATTTATCCACTAACATTCATTTAAACTAACATGAAATTACCTCAAAAGACTAAACAAACATTTCTATTTTTAAAATATGTCCATAATTTCAAATTGTCCATATTGTCTAATATGTCTAATTAGACAATATAGACAATTTGAAATTATGGATATATTTTAGACAAGACACAAACCACTTAGAATGTTTCCCAAACAGCTCCTTGAGTTTTAATGCCACACCACCAAAGCACCTGCTGCTGAAAAATGGAATAACTTATTACATAATGCAGCAAAATATATTACAATATGTAAAATTAAATCCTTTAGAAGTGAGTTTTGTGGATATGGGCAGGATATTTAGGAAAAATTTAAAAATAAAATTAACCATTGAGATAAAAAAGTCATCATGAGATTTAAAAAATATATATATATATATATATATATATATATATATATATATATATATATATATATATGTGTGTGTGTGTGTGTGTGTGTGTGTGTATGTGTGTGTGCACAACAGTCACATCGCAGGTCCTAGAATTTTTAGTTTTATTTGATTTTGTTATTTATATTTTTTTATTGTTTTGTTTAATTATTTTGTATTAAGTAATTTTCATGAATTATTTATTTTTAATTATTAATTTTAATTAATTAATGATTATTATTAATTATATATATATATATATATATATATATATATATATATATATATATATATATATATATATATGTGTGTGTGTGTGTGTGTGTGAGATTTAAAAAAAATGCATAATTTTAAGAACATTTTAAAATTGTGAAATTAAAAGTCACAATTATGAGGTAAAATTTCAAAAATGTGAGATAATATTCATATAACTATAATATATAAAGTCACAGATTCATTTCTGTACTTTCACATCTGTTTAGTTTGAAAAAATAATGAGTCTATTCTGAGAACGTCAAGACTTTAAAGAATAGATATTTATGCAAAAATGTAGGGAGTAAAAGTAAAAAGTTAAATACTCAAGTTAAGTACAGATACCTAAAAACTCTACTTAAGTACAGTAATGAAATAAAATAAGTACTTTTACTTTAAACCTCTGGTAAATCTGTCGGCATTTGTAAAAGTGTTAAATATTAATTTACAGACCCACCTTCATACCAGCAGCTATTACTAAACACAACAGCAAGATTTATGGAGGTTTCATGTGATTTTATGGCTCCTAACACCTGGGTTTTTATTCATTTATTTATTTTTATTAGGACTCCGCTGCGTCCCACGAGAGGCCTATTGATACTGCTTGAAGTTTGATCTGATTCTGCCCCTTGACCTCTAATTTGACCCCCTGAACATGCACGAAAACTCACCAAATTTTGCACACATGTCAGAAGTACGAAACATTGCGAGTATTTATAGGTATCGTAAAAGTCGGTAAAGAAATGTGTCTATAGCGCCCCCTAGAAAAGTGACAATAGTTTGTATTAGGCCAGATCACACCCTAGTGAAGTTAGAGCTATGAAAATCGGTACATGTGTTCGTCACATGATGATGAACAAAAAAACCTTATGATGGCCACGCCCATAAATCAACAGGAAGTCCGCCATCTTGAATTTTATAAACTTTGAGTCGTGGGTTTTTGCCATCATTGGAATTTAACGAACTCCTCCTAGGGCGTTGGGCCAAATGAAAATCGGTGAACACGATCTAGACAAGTGGGACAGCTAAAGTTATCCAAATGTTTTGGAAAAGTTGCATCGTATTTGTGCCCATAAACCAACAGGAAGTCTGCCATCTTGAATTTTAAAAACTTTGAGTCGTGGGTTTTTGCTGTCATTGGAATTTAACGAACTCCTCCTAGGCCTTTGGGCCAAAAGTTGGAAAAAACTTAGAAAAGTTGCATCGTATTTGTGCTGCGCTGTCGCAAAATTTTTAAAGTTTTTGGGGAAAATTACCACTACATAAACTGCTTCAGCTCAGACATATGAACACTGATTTGGCTCAAATTTGACACAGACGTCTATGTCCCAGGTCTACATCCAGTTAGCTAAAGACATTCTGATTTTGTACTATAGCGCCCCCTAGAAATGTACTTGCATTAAAATGGCTGTAGTTCAGACATACGAACACTGATTTGGCTCAAATTTGACTCAGACGTCGTGTGAGGAGGTGGTCCGAGGGAAAGCGAAGGCCTTTGAAACTGTTTGCAGGTTTAAATGTATATTGTTTTGTGTGTGAATTTTGTACTGCTGAGTTACTGCCTGCAAAACAAAATCACCACAAGGTACAAATAAAGAAACCTTTGAACCTTTGATCCTAATGTGTCTGAGGACTTGTAAATGTGTTATGGTAATGTTATTTAGTTTCACGATATGTTCAAATGTTTCCTACAATATCATTTTGTCTTAAGCTTTGTAAAAGTGTTTCACATTTTGTACGTTTGTTTGGCACCTGCTGGCCTCCGTAGAACACAGACACGAATGTAAGAGGGGAAAAAAAGGACATATACGTGATGCTCAGTCATGACGGCGCAGAACTGTGCAAAATAAAATACTAACACAACCAACAACTTATTAAAGAATGTAAGATTTAGCACATTTAATGTCTGAAGCAGATACTTTCTAAAAAATAATAAAAAAAAAAATTGTCGAGTAGTGACATGTGTGAATGTACCATGGGAATTGAAACTTTACAAAGACATGTGCTGTGATGACGTGAACATATTTTCCTGGGCAGCCTGTGGTTGTGTCTACAGGACAAAACCAGGCCTCATTGTTTCAGAATGACTTCCAACAGTTACAGCAGCTTCCATAGTCACAACATACGTCTGGAGTCAAACATCTGTGTCAGATTGAACATTTCTGGAGGAAAGAGTCAAATGAAGTGAGGACTTATAAAAGATGATAGATAGATAGATAGATAGATAGATAGATAGATAGATAGATAGATAGATAGATAGATAGATAGATAGATAGATAGATAGATAGATAGATAGATAGATAGATAGATAGATAGATAGATAGATAGATAGATAGATAAAATGCATTATTGGTTCTAAGGAAGAAATTTATAATAGTCAATTTAGTGCATCCCAAACATCCCAGATCTGGACACATTTTTCAAAATTTGAGCATCAGTGTAAATATTTAATAGAGGCCGAGTGTCAGTGTCAGTCAACAACATCATGTATTCAAGTCAGATTTTAACACAAAAAAACCCCACAAAAATCTTCTAAAATACAGAAACTAAACATCAAACAATGGAAAAAAATATGAATGTATATGTAATTGACATGTTCATTCAACACCTTTGACAAAACTGTTCCATTTAATTGTGTTAATTTTCTTAAATCAGATTAATCGTGATGATGGATTAATCTGCAGTAATGTGTTAATTTTGGCAGGCCTCACACACACACATATATATATATATATATATATATATATATATATATATATATATATATATATATATATGTAGAGTGAAGTGTATTACTAAATATATGTAATTATATATTTAGTAATACACTTCACAATATATGGGTGTATATATATATATATATATATATATATATATATATATATATATATATATATATATATATATATATATATATATATATATATATATATATATATATATATATATATATATATATATATATGTGTGTGTGTGTGTGTGTGTTTGTGTGTCCTTTTCAGTGTCCTTTTTTTCTTTCTTTCTTTTAAAGTAAAACAGTAAAACTCTTCTCCACTACAATCAATCAACTTTATTTATATAACAGATTTAAAAAGATCCACAGGGGAAACCAAAGTGCTGAACACAAAAATGAGAAAAATAAGTTGAGACATGAGAACAAAAAAAAAAAAAAAGTATCATAGTTAATTTACTTATGACATGATATTCAGTCTTTCCCAGATTTGTAATATTCTACAATGAAGGTTACAAAAAAACAAAATAATAATAAAAAAAACTTGTATGCTACTATTCATTGTGTCTAAAAGAAAAGAATGTTCCGGGTGTTTGTTTCGTTCAACATTCACCAGATTTTTTGAAAGCCAGTCTGGACAGTTAACAGTGGGTCTGGCTCCAGCAGCCTGTGTCGGCTGGTCTGTTCTATCAAGGTCCTCCACCATCAGATGAACCCCTCAACAAGCATCCCCCCCGTCAGACAGAATGTTTGGTCCATGTGTCTAGACCTCCACCATATCTGACCCACCAGCACAGAAGGACACACAAACACTTGACAGACGATCATAAGGAACAAAATACAGACACAGGCTCCTTCCCTGCACCATGTGACTTGGATATGCATGCTCACTGCTGTTCGTAATTTCTTATCATTGACACCCACCCCTCCAACATCCACATATACACTTGTCAAATATGACACCTCTACCCACAAGAAGGAGACCAGGTTCCCGGCAGGCACTCGTCTAAGGCTGACTAAACTGTCCCACCTACACTGTAAAAAAAAAAAATTAAATAAATAAAAATATTACTTTTACGGTAAAATTCCCGCAGCTGTTTACCATGTGAGTCTGGACAAGTAGACTTCAAACATTTAAGGCAAGTGATTGCACTTCAATTCTTTTGAGAAATGATCAACTAATAAATTGGTTTAAGTTGGTTCAACTTTAACCTATTAACCCTCAGGGAATCGGGGGTGAATATTTTATGCACACACTTTATGTAAAAAAAACTGCATGTTATTTTTCAGAATTTAAATAAAGTCATGATTCAAAAGTTGTTAATTTTTGCATCAACTACATACATAAAAAGTACTATTACTTCCATTATAACCAGTGTTTTTCATAAATAAGCCATTATGGTATAAATCATGTTTCTACTGCTTCATTTGAAAAATAAGGTTATAAATCTGTGTATCATTTGATTTTCAAAATAAAACCAAAAATATTTATTGAAAATACAGACATTTGTCTTCTGTTTATACACAAACTGAGATTTTTGAAAGTGTACAAAGAGACCAAAACAGAGTTTTAAGTTAATTTTGCATCACAGAGAGCTGCATCTTACATCTTAAAATCATGGATACGCTCTGAAAAACAGCATTTGTTTTATTTCCTTCATGAAGTACATGTTTGTCTGTCTGTAAGTTATGGATGGATTTTGATTAAACTTTCCCAGATTATTGATAATGCATCAAGGAAGAAACCATCTAAAGGTCAAAGGTCAAGGTGCCAGTGAAGGTCAACAGTTCAAACACATCAGTGGTGATATCTCAGAATCCAGACCAGATAGTATCAGGTGATTTTTTTTCCTTCACTTCGTCTGACCTTCTGACCTCAGATGAGATAACACCCATAGGCTCCATGACGTCACGTAACGACGTCATATGACGTCACGTAAAGACGTCATATGACGTCACGTAAAGGCGTCATATGACGTCACGTAAAGACGTCATATGACGTCACGTAAAGACGTCATATGACGTCACGTAAAGGCGTCATATGACGTCACGTAAAGACGTCATATGACGTCACGTAAAGACGTCATATGACGTCAAGCCAATGGTATATTTGGTAAATGTATGACCTTTTGATTTGACTTTTGATTTGATTTGAATGATTTATTTCGAACATGTGCAAAGTGCAACAATAATCAATACAGCAATAATAATAATAACAATGACATGTCCGAAAAGGAGTAGGATGAAGCATAAGCTTATTTAATCCTACCCCTTCTTCACTTCCTCAACAACCTAAATTCATCTTGTAGCAATATAGTGCATAGTACAAAAATGATGATAAATAAAACAATAACAATAACCTTTACCTTAAAGCAGGTTATTGACATATTTAGTTAAATCAGACAACATCTTGTGCTTCATATTTAACATTAGATCTAACATGTGACATTTGGTCGAATATTGAAATGGACATATCTGAAAAACAGGACCCAGGATTTCTGTGAATGTTTTAAAACCTCTAAGGGATTGTTAATGAGCCATAAAATAAATTGTTCGCAAACACAGAACATTAGTTGACAAAAAAGTTACGAAGATCCAGATCCAGACCTTGGTGTTAGCGTTAGCGTTAGCACAGACTGGTGCTGCTTCACTGAGCTCTGTCTGATCTAGTTAGGGGTTATTCTATTCACATGTTTGCTTTTTAAAATAAAGTTGATACAAGTCATAGACCAGCAGAGACGCATCAGGGTTCAGAGGGCATCTTCTTGTGACTGACGCGCCTGTACCACCGATTTTGGGTTCGAACCGTACGCACTGTTGTCTGGTAGGAGAATTTCAGGATGTCGTGGTTGACAGCACTGACAGGCTTAGAATGTTTTAACAGCTCGACAACGTATTTATGCAGATCAATATAAATGTCAATTAAAACAAAAATTGTTACACACTGAAAAAAGTAAAACATTGGAGCAACTTAAAAATTCTTCTTCAATAGATCACACATAAAAACACCGAGTTAAGTGAATTAAATTCCATTAAAATAACCCTATGCAATTTAACTTGGTTCACTCAACTAGATTGTTTTATGTGACCATAAAAAGTCAACATTATGAGATAAAGAATCAAAATCGTGAGACAAAAAGTCAATATTATGACATAAATGTCAAAATTTTGAGATAAATGTAAAAATTGTGAGATAAAAAGTCAAAATCATGAGATAAAAAGTCAAAATCATGAGATAAAAAGTCAAAATTGAAGAACATTTTTTAAGTTGACTCAATGTTTTACTTTTTTCAGTGCAGGATAGTTTGTAAATGTAAATATTTTCACATTACATTATTTTATGTGGAAAAAAACCCTGAGAATTAAGTATGGAGTAATTTTTGTCAGTAATTATGCTCTTTATTCCCATGGGCCACATTTGAACATTTAACAGGTCGCATCTGGACCAAGGCCGCATGTTTGAGGCCCCAGATGTAAAGAACGACGTGAACATTTGAAAGGCCTTCCTGTCTGAAGACTGAACATGTTTTTACATTTAAGCTCAGTGCAGATGACAAATATAATTACACTGTAAAAAACAGTTAATAGATTTTACAATAAAAAAAAAAAATTGAATTTGTAAAGCATGGGTGTCAACCTACTTTTTTTTTCAGGGGCCACATTCAGCCTGATTTTATTTAGTTTAGTTTATTTCACACTTTAAAAGATAACACATACATAAGCAAGTACAAATACAAATACAAATATATCAACTTAATTAACAATTGAAAGGAATCAAATAAACAAAAAATAACTTACCATATTTTTCGCAGCATAAGGTTCATTGTATTACAAGACGCATTAAGTAAAGTCAAAATCATAAGATAAAGTCAAAATTATGAGATAAAAAGTTTAAATTGTGAAATAATAGGTCACAATTATGAGGAAAAAAGGCGAAAACTTGAGATAACAAGTCAAAATTGTGAGAAAAAAGGGTTAATGTGGCCCCTCAAAAAGAGGAGTTTGACACCACATATTTACAGATTCCCACTGTCATGGCTTGTTAGCCTAGCCTAGCCGCACTATCCCTATTGATTAAATGTATGGGTCTAGTGGTGCTTCATAGTCAGGGGAGGCGGGGCTAAAAAGTTGTCTGTCAAATCCTCTGTATGCAATAGGACGGTACTACAACCAATTAGTGTGATTTTTAGGATGATGTAGTTAGAGCGAGGAGTCCGGATAAAGTTATAAATGACGAAACAAAATGGTGGATTATGGAGCTGAACGACTGTTGTTGCTTCTGTAAAAATAATGAAAAGATTTTATTCCTTTAAGAGTTCAAACTAAAGTAGAGATTAGCTCCTTTTTATATGTAGTATCTAGTATGTGGAATAAGTTACCAGCTAATGTGGTTTTAAACGGAGTTTGAAAACATGGATTAGATCAGTCAGTATAGGTTTTGTATGAACATGGTGTGTTACAAGAGCGTCACAGCCATTTAAAATGTGCGGGTGTTCTAGGTTGTGGCACATGAGCAAAATTATTATTGGAAAATTAACAAAAAATTATCCATTAATGATTAAATTTTTTATATTAAAAAAGAAATATATGGCCGAAAATAATAACAAAAATGTGTTTTTCCTCAATTAAACATTTATTCAATTCATAAATTTCAAAATAGAAATACATAAAAAGTCCAAATTATGAGATAAAAAGGATTTAAAAGATCAGACACTGTTCCTCTTTTTTCTTATAAAAATGTTTTGTTCATGTCAGGGGAAACAATTAAAAATATCATCACTGAAAAAAGTTCTGGAAACACTGTCTGAAGGTAAATGTCACAGAACAAGACATAGTTTATTTAACTTAGTTTAACAACAGCATCATTTCTCATTACTTACTGGTTGACTGTTTGCTAACACAGCAAAGAAGAGCTGTTTACATTTCGGCCGGCGAAATGAGGTGCGCTTCATTTACATATACTGTTGTGCCGCCCGGGCGGGTAAACAGTTTAAACCACAGATATTATAACAGCCCCGAAATGTTATTGATGTTTGTTTATCCTGAAATAAAAAGTAGGTGAGACCAACTCTCCGTCCGTTTCCTGGACCCAGTAACGATACAATATATAAACTCAGGAAAAAGTGGGGGGTTTGAAATCATCTGGGTGGAGAAGTGGGGGTGTCACAACACGCCTATCCCCCACTTTTGCGACGGCCATGGTGTGTAATGTTTGTGTGTACTGTCTGTATTCTTGTTTTTACAGACAATCAGACCTTACCTTACCCAACATTTAGCACAACTACTGATTCAGACCATGGTCCTGTCCCGTCTGGATAACTGCACCTCCCTCCTGGTCGGTCTACCAGGCTATGCTATAAAACCTCTGCAGATGGTGCAGAACGCTGCTGCACCTCTGGTATTTACTCAACCCAAAAGTGCCCATGTTACTCCTCTGTTTATCCAGTTGGTACCAGTGGCTGTCCAGATCAAGCACAAGACCTTGACCTTTGCCTTCAAAACCATCTCAGGAACAGCCCCTGCTTATCTGAAGGACCCGCTAAAGCTGTATGAAAGCTGCCAGAGATCTACGCTCCACCAACACAAACCAACTAAGCCATCACAGGCAAAACTGTTCTCTGTATTAGACCCTCAGTGGTGGAACACACTCCCAGAATCGACAAGACTCGCATCATCTCTTTCAACCTTCAAGAAGCATGTGAAGACTCTCCTCTTTTGGGACTATCTACTGCACTGATGCCCTACTGGCCCAGACCTGGGGTAGACTCTTGGCATGCTGCACGGTGTTTTGTCTACTCGACTTGACCCTGTATCAAAGTATTCGGGGAAAAAAAACAAAAGCATACTAACCCCAGTGAGCATGTGCAACTGCTAGTGCTACAGGCTATATATTATGTCCTCTATTGTAAGTAAGATCATTTGCTGACAGAAGGAGGAGCACTTTTAGATGTGTTGAGTAGGGGTAGGGAGGGGCAGGTTTTTATTCTTATTGTGTTTCTGTCAAAAGTTTTGTTCTTCTTAGAATAAATGTATAATTGAGGAAAACACATTTTTGTTATTTTTGACTATATATTACTGTTTAAATATAAATATTTAACCATTAATGGATAATCGTTGGTTAATTTTTCCGATGATAGATTCAGAAAATTTTGCTCATCTGCCCAAAACCTAGAACACCCCCACAATTTAAAAGACTGTGACGCCCCTGTTTAAATGTAAAAACATGTCACATGGTCCTTTACATCGTTCTGTTGCTCTCCAGTCAGAGAAGAAGACCAAACCATGGACCACTTCCATGCTATGTGGGAGTCCCTGCTGTTTCAGTGGCTGCCAGGCAAGCAGCCTCTTCCCTCTCTCTTCAGAGCGTTTGGCTCCATAACCACGGGAGCCCATCTGATGTGGTCCCCCCCCCCCCCATCTGACTCGCAGCTCTCTTACCCGGGCCCAGACGGCTGGAGGGACAGAGCAGACGAAAGGGGCCGCAGATTGTTGTAGACCATTTACATGTAAATACAGAGACCAGGCCTGGGTCTGGGTTCAATATTGAAGGTGTCCGCTGCACTGAGGTCCCTCTGTGTGTGCATATATGAGCGGGTGTGCGAGCGTTGACAAGTGTATATGACTGTGTGAGTATGCGTGTTTGCATGTGCATGTGTGTTTTCATGTATGTGCATGGCATGATCCAGTACGTCTAAATTATACAGCTGCCAAATTGCTATGAATGTTTTAATACAAAGCATTCTGTGGTCTCTAATTATATCTAATGGCTGCTGGATGCATTTCTTCAGAGCAAAAAATCAGACCCTTTTCAGTAATGATTTGGCATTTTATCAAGAAATTTCATATCTAATTACACAAATGCAATGACAAGAAATGATAACATTTACTTAATGGTGCGACACAAGATGTTTTCCACAAGCATTTTTTTTTACTATAGTCCGTACGTTTTTAGATGGTGTTTTTAATTCTGAATAATTGATTCCGAATGAAGTAAATTGGAATTAAAGATATTTCTTTCGTTCTTTTTACATGAACATGAAGCTTTTACATGGGACACAGGGACATGGGACACAGGGACATTGTGCTCCAGTGACTTGGCTTTAAAGGAGTCATTCCATGGTTATTTCATTAATATAATTCTCCATTGTTATTGAATGCATTATGTGTTGGTTCTATTTAAAAAAAAACAAAAACGTCTGGATTGTTTTGTTTCCAGCTGTTTGTGGAGGGTAGAAAAATGACTTGGAGGTGGAACAACAGAGTTTACTGGTACTTCCTCATACGTGTCCATGACTCGGTGATGAGGGGTCTCTGATTGGCTCAGAATATGTGAAGGAACACTCCCCCCTCCCCTCTGGCTCTGTGTGTGTGTTTACCATCCCAGAGTAACATCCAGCTAGGTTTCGTGCTGTCGCTTGTCTTGAAAACATGCAGGAAAAAAAAAGGTTTTATTTCCACAGAGAAAACATGAACCAGTTTGATCCGCCATTTTTTTTCCAGTTTGTGCTACAGCTACTGTCTTCTCTTGTAGATGCTAATGCTAGTGCTCCTTCAGATTCACTGAAATGAGGGATGGCTTAACCCCACGTGGGTGACACCAATGTCCTTGTGACATGTCATGGACAAAGTTTTTCTGAGTGTCTCATTTCTGTTATTTTCTATGAATGATGGTAAATCCATCCAGCGGAGGGGACACACCATGTCGCAAACGTGTGTGTTGATAGCATGTGTTGGTAACTCAGGGTGACCCATCAGATTCCATAAGGAGCGTGGAAAAGTGGTTTTCAGCGGAATGACACCTTTAAGAGCTGGGGGTACAGAGGGTTCTGATTGGACGGAACGCTCACAAGACATTTTGATGTCTACCAGAAGGAAACAAACAGCTTTTGTTGCAACTATCAACATGGAAGATCGGATACTACTGTACATCAGAGTCCTGCACGGGTTCGGGTACCCGTGGGTGAACCGCATATTTTCACGAAACGGGTGAAAAATGTTGTGCTGTGTCGGATACGGGTTCGGTTCGGGTCGGACGTGGGTGATCGCGGGTCTAATTTGCGGTTCATAGCCAAAAACTGTTCTTTAGTTTGGACTTGTAGCTGCCTCCTGTCGGCTTCCTTCTTGATGCATTTTTCAAGCATGTATGTGTGTGTGTGTGTGTGTGTGTGTGTGTGTGTGTGTGTTTGAGCTTACGGATAAAATTATTTTTTGAGTTTATTATTTGTCTACTACTGTTTAACAACATTTTTATTTGGCTCTGCCTTGGCTATGTCACTGTTCAGTATATTCGTGGCAATAAATGTTTGCATTTAAATTTGGCTATCTGACATTGTCTTCCGGGTTCGGGTCGGATATCGGGTTCATTTATAGCGGGTCGGTTCGGGTGCGGATTTTTTTTTTTTTCGTCGGAAAACGGGTCGGATACGGGTTTGAACATGACGGGTACAGGCGGTTGCGGCATGTCAAAATCAGAACCGTGCAGGACTCTGCTGTACATGCTATTTTTGCATTTATTTCTGGAATGGTTCGTACAGCCATCTCAGAAAATGTTCCTACAGTAATATTATATATTATATTATTATTATATTACATTGCATTTGGCAGATGCTTTTATCCAAAGTGACTTACAATAGAGGACATAATATAGTAGCACTAGCAGTTCCAAGTTTGACAGGAAATATACAACAGGTGCAGATGCTCTCTGGGGTTAGTCAGTACTTTTCTGTTTTTGTTTCCAAATACTTTGATACAGAGTCAAGTAGAGTAGACAACACAGACAGACATCATGCAGCATGCCTAGAGTCTATCCTGGGTCTGGGCCCTGACGTTGTCAGCACAGAATATGTTCGTCATCAACGACGTACGTCAGCTTGTGCAGAGCGATGATGCAGGAGGAAGTCTGAAATAGTCTATTACCGAGTGCAGAGTTACATGCTCTGGAAATTCACAATTTTGTTGCATTCTTTTTTAAAAACATAGTGCAGTATTTCATTGGAAATTGAAATGAAGCTGCAACAGCAAAGCGTAGCCTTCTAACAGGCTGTTATTTTTGAAAAAGAATGAAACCAAATAGTGAATTTCCAGAGGATGTAACTCTGCACTATTTCAGACTTCCTCCTAAAGACGGCTCCTGCATCAGGAAAGTTGTTAGCTTGACATCAGTAACTGTGGACACACTATCTGAGGACATGAAGACCTCAGGACACTTGGGTTTGTCTTCAGGGACCCTCTATTTACTACCACTGAAGTGTGATGTTGTTTAGAACTTTTGAAGAGTTAGTCTACAAATAAAGTTTTGCGTCGGCGTTAAACACATTTCCTAATCACTTCCATGCTAACACAGTTTAGCTTAAAACTGCAAAATCAAATTCCTCAGTGTTCATCCGAATGGTGTGATTTTGATGACAACTATGTGTATGTACTCCCAATCATCTGAAAAATTGGATAAAATGAATTTTATTGTGGATAACCCCTTTAAAAATGGAACTACAGTAGCATTTTTGGTTTGACAGAAAAAGATAAAAGGGGGCATCTGAGGGGCTTCTAGCACTGTGAATGTAGTTCCCACTCCCCAGAGTCAACTGAAGATGCCAAGGCAACATCCCTGTTTCACCGAGGGGTCAACCTTAAACCATTAATCATGTCTACATAACCTCCCTCCCACTAGCATATGCCTCTGGTTGGTAGACAGTAAGTCAGTTCGGGCTTTCCTCTGTGTAGCTCTAGAAGCCAGGAGATAGAAGTGTTAAAACTCTACATTCTCACTTCTGACTCACTGATTTAACCACATTGAAGCAGGAGCAGCAGCAGAATACTCCTGTGGTGTAAATCTGTTTGTGTTCCCTGTCCAAATGGAAATAAATAAATAAATAAATGGAAGGGACCTCCTGAAATGCAGTTTCTGAGTCAGGGTTAGGAATGTGATAAAAGCCCAGCTTGTTTGGCAGTAATAGTCCCTTATGAAAGAAAAATATATGGTAATGTAGTGAAAAATACAATGCATTCTATTCCAAAATATATTCCCATATAGGAAAAAGTAGTGCATATATTATCCAATATACTGCAATATATGATTTGATCGTATATTGACAAATATAATACTGATTTTTATTGAAACTCAATTTCCTTCCCCATATATAGTGAAGTATATATGTTCACTATATGTATATATGATAATAATATATATTAACATATACTGTCATATATGTCTCGATATATGGAAAGTGGAAATTCCTTATGTATTTTTATTTATATTGTAATATAGTTTCACTATATTTTTCTGTATATTATAAACATATATGTTTTATATTCAGTTTCAGGCAGTAATATATTAAAACTATATGAAGAAATATATTTTTGTTTTGTAAAGGCTGCTTGCTTTCTTTCTCTCTTTCTTTCCCATAGCATCCTTTATGAAACTAAAATATATTTCTTCCTATTGATTATCAATTTATTACTGCCTGAAATTGAACATAACAATTATATGCATATAAAATACACAAATATATTGTGTCAATATTTTACAATAAAGTTAAATATAGTTAAATTGCCATTATATATATATATCTTCTTCTTATATATAAATTGATATTGATTGATATCAAATCATATATTACAGTATTTAAGATAATACATGCACTACGTTTCCATATATTTTTGAATATATTTCCATATATTTGTCTTTCATAAGGGAGGGGTTAGCTGCATCAGCTGTTTTTGAAGGCTATGGTTGGTTTTTGTTTGGTTACTTCGTCTCCCATCTTCATCTTCATCCCGACTCCTTCCTCGGCAAAAACAGAGCTTTCCTGTCAGGGACGGCAGAGGCTTTGACGCAGAGTCGATACACCCTCCCTTACACCTCACGTTCCAGGAAACACATATATCCAGTCTGCGCTGTCAAACTTTTAGCACCTACTATTTTGCTTGAGTCCCTTATGTCAATTCCTCTGGTGTTTCCAGAGAGGATGCTAAGAGAGGAAGTGGGTCAACAAAGGTTGATGCTAAAATTGGGGCGAGGGTGAGACCCGGGCCAGCGCACTGCAATCCACTTTTGACGTTGTTGCTTTATGTTGTGCTTGTGATGACACAGTGTGTGAAAGTAGAAAAGGTAGTCAGACTGTGCATGTGTCAAAACCAGTTGAGTGATCTGCTTAAGCAACACCAACACCAGACTAGTTACATGTCTGCTGTAGCCCCCTTCTGTGGACTGAAGGGGGGGGGGGGGGTGAATATTATCAATCGCTTTTCCATTGGATATATGTGCAAAACTTTACTGAGATTAACAAATGGAATTAATTTCATAGTTTATGGTTTCTTGCACCTTTATCTGGATGAGCTTTCTAGAAGATTGAATGGTTCTAACCAGGGCCGGCGTTAAGCATAGACAGACAAGGCGGTCGCCTAGGGCACCAGATATCTTGAGGTCGCCAAGTCTCACAGAATTAGAATATTAAGATACTGTATTTTCCAGGTTTTAAGGTGCACTTAAAACACTTTAATTTTCTGCAGAAACTACAGTGCACCTTATATATGGATTAATCCTGGTTGTGCTTCATGACTGGGAATTTAGAGATTTTATCGTATAATTTAGATTTTTTTTAATCTGATAATTTTGACTTTTTATCATGTAACTTTGACTTTTTATTGGATAATTTTGACTTTTTATCAGATAATTTTGACCTATCAGATAATTTTGACTTTTTGTCACATAATTTTTAACTTTTTATTCCATAATTGTAACATTTTTATCGCATAATTTGGACTTTTTATCACATAATTTACATTTTTTGTTGCACAATTTGGATTTAGTTTGATTTAGCAGAATATGAGTGTGTTTTGCCACGTGTTACAACTCAACAAGGTTGAGAGTTATTGTGACTGTTTAGCTTCACCTAATGCACCTTATAATCCAGTTAGTGTAGTTAGTTAGTTAGTTAGTTAGTTAGTTAGTTAGTTAGTTAAGTTCTAGTGCAACAAAAGCTGCAGATAGAAGTCAGATCAAACCAGAACAAATGCCTGAAACTCACACTGCTCCGTACTGTACATGCGCTCCTGCTCCCACCGGACCTGGGTGACACTTCCTATAATGCAGTAATCCAAAAATCATGTTATCAAGCCTGGGGGAATCAGATACAGTGAGTGCAGCTTCAATCCTATTTGTCTGAATGCAGTGTCTCTGCTATATGTTATTTTCCTAAAACTGGTCTTAACACAGTGGATTATCATTACCGACCCAAAACCTCTGCATTTACACTATACTGGCCTCATGGTTCCCCCACATGCATTTACACAATAATCCACTGCTGTTTCCATGGGTCAGATGGAGAAAATATGCACACACACACACACACACATACTCGTTTCCATGTCTCATGAGGACCAACTTTGTAATCTGGTAGCCATTGGGTAGTGAGTGTAAACACATTTAAAATAAAATAAAATAAAAATAAATTATAAAATGAATGATGACCACAACTGACCACATCTTCAAACCTTTGAAAAATACATGTTTCAATTTGCACCAGTTTCCCTCAAGCTTTATGAGGACTTCTGGAAAAATAGAAACAAATATATTTATAGAGTCATATCATTGCTATTTTACTGGTGGGGACCTTTATTTAAATTTAGACAGACAGACAGACAGTAAAAAAATCATCAAAATAGGCAAGAAGATTAATAAAAAGAACACCATAATAGAAAAAAAACATTCACAAAAAATAGGAAAAAAACAAATATGAGCAACAAGATGAATTACGACCGAAAAGCAGCAAACATGATGAAAATGAAAGAAATTAATCAAATTCAAACAAGAAAATGGAGAGAAATATGAGATAAAATAAAGAAAAATGAGAGATGAAATAAAGAAAATCAAAAGATCAAATAAAATAAAATGATAGACACACAGACTTTATTAATCCTCATGGGGAAATTTAAAGTCCAGTCACTGCTCCACACAACAAAAACATAATCACACTACATCACCACTTTAATAAATGAATAAATATAGGATGCAAATAGCTTTAACCCTCACGGGGACCTGTATTTTGGTCCCCATAGTGTCAGAGGTCCCCATAGCATGACTGCGTAAACACATCAATGTCCCCAGAAAGATAGGAATACACACACACACACACACACACACACACAGACACAGACAATGAGACTTATCTTTCTGATGATATGACGCAAAGTATCATCTGATGGTTTTATGCAACCTGACGGATTTTAATGTATTTTGTAGAATTCCAACATGCTGCATATATATGGAGAGAATTCCCATGAGCTTTACTCTGACTGGTTGGAGACGGGAGATTCCCATTCCATGATAATTTACTCTGCTGGAATAACATCTGAAAAAACACACATGACATCCTGGATGAATATTTGTTTTGTTTTTTTACAGATTCTGATGTTTACTGTAAAAACACACACACACACACACACACACACACAATGGCAAAAAAGGTGAAGGTTTGTGTTATACAAACACATTTTTAACATTTTATTTATTTCAAACATGTAAAGAAACAAAATGAGAAAAAAACAATTACATTTAAATGAACAGAATTTATCTTAAAGTGGATACGACTCTGAAAAGGAGTAAGAAATAACCCTTACGAAACAGAAATATATGGCAATAATGAAAAATATAATGCATTATATTCAAGAATAAATTCCCATATATGGGAAAAACTAGTGCATATATTATTCAATATACTTAATTATATGATTTGGTCAAAATCAGATAATATGGGAAATGGCTCTTTTTTTTTCTTTTTTTTTGCATTATTCACGTAAACACAAAATGGAAAACTAAAAAAAACCCACATAGTTATGCTTTTTTTATTATTATTTTGGTTTTGAAAGTACATAATGAAGAAACGAGTTGTTTTGTTTCCTTATTTTTGGTTTTATTTTGAAAAATGAATGTACGAATGATACACAAATTATTAATAGATTCAATATCATTTTTCAGTTTAAAAAAATTATGACAGGAGCCAGATTGGATCCACTGGTGGGCCAATTTTGGCCCCCAGGCCACATGTTTGACACCTGTGCTTTATTCATTATGTGTATAGTTATGAACTGGTAGATGTAAGATTGGAATTTGTACGTTTACATGGTGCTTTTTAATTCCACATTATTTATTCCAAATGAAGTCATTCAAAATTAAAGCTATTTCCTTCGTGTTTACATGGACATGTTAATTCTGTATAAGTGTTTACATGGGAAACAGGATTATTCTGCTCTAGTTAATTAGGGCTTTAAGAGCTGAGGATACAGAATGTTCTGATTGGACAGAACGCCCATGTGACACCTGGCCGTCTACCGGAAGAAAACAATTGTGTCCATTTTCTGTTTTTCTTTCGTTACAACTATCAACATGGAAGGAATGGATACTACATGTTATGGTTTTTTTATCTTCACTTTTTATCACATTATTTTGGCTTTTAATCACATAATTTGGACTCTTTTAAAGTTTGATTTTGCAGAATAAGAGTATGTTTTGTTCCATGTTAGCTTCACTTAATGCACCTTATAATCCAGTGCGCCTTATAGTGTGGAAAATATGGTAAATAAAGCATTAAATGTAACATTGACAGTGATTATTCATGGACACTCAGTACGTACTCCATCATATGTAGGACACTATGTTTACAGATGATCATTTATAATTCCACAAAAAGGAAAGAAGGGTGTTCGCCTAGTGTTCGCCTAGTTTCCCACATTGACCAGAAATGGCCCAGATTATGAGACATAAAGGTTCAGATCAGCTGTTTGTCATTTGTATTTTGAACAAATGACTTTGTACCTGCTGTGGATATTTTATCTGACAGTAGTTTATATTTTTTTGATGTGTGAGAATCTCTGTTGTCAAACTACATTAGGTCATGTGACACTTGGGACAGGTTTGAGTGGTGTGTTTAACATTTTTGAGCGACTACTTCCAGCCTATATGTGGACCCTTGGAAGTTTAAAGGGTTAAAAGCAAAAACACGCCGTCGCTGTTTAAATCACAAAAGCAAAAAGAGTGGAGACAAGAAATAACGAAGACTGGAAGTAATTGATGAAAGCAATATGTACCTAAATAGAAATTCATGAAGCCTGTCACCTGCGTATGTTTGAAGACAGCAGCATGTCTGTAACATAAGCTTTTCTTTGCCCAAACTCTACGGCTTTGATTAAACGTTAGCAACGTGCGCACGCTGGAAAATATACTGGGGGACATCTTTGATAAACTTGCAAAATAAATTCTTTCCAATAAAAATGTTCTTGAGCATGATGATTTGCGGAGGAACGCAGAACTGGCATGGTGCACATTGCACTCCGTTCTTTTCCCAGCACCCCTCCCTCCAGGGGTCTCGGTGGCGAGGATCTCTAATGAGACTTGCGTTATTAATCCTTGCAATGGGGTACATGAATTCACTCCTGAGCAAAGGCTTCAGCAGCCACCTTGGCCCATAAAACCTGGAATGTATTCCTTTCATGTGCTCTGTTGATGATCTACTCTGACAACAATATGGTAAGACTTCCCTTCCCCTGTCGTGCGGGCCCTGGCCTGGGGCCAAAGAGGGTCATCTCAGACACACTTGGACTTTTATAGGTGGTCAAGGAACATGCTGACAGGTCACAAGTGGGAGCTCCTTTATGAGTAAGACCTAAACATCCACCTCATTTGGAATTAGTTTATTTATAGGGGCCCTGTAAATCACCTTTATTTTGTTTTCTAGCTTTAAAACGGTAACCGATGGTTTTGGAGTCATTTTGAACAACCCAATGTACCTCAAGCCACGGCCATTAAAAAGGGCAGCATTGTGTTTTTACTATTTGTTTTAGCAAGATTTTCTCTCCTCGGGATTGTAAATGTCTGCGAAACACAGCTATAAAGTCCAGTGATGAGTTGTCAAACTATTCCAATGAAGGCAATTTCATTTATATATTCATGAATGTTGGTGAAACATTAAAAAAAAAAAAAGAAAAGAAAAGGCCGAATCAGTGCAGGTTTCATGGAAGCAAAAATGTATAAAATTAGCGATAGCAGTTCTGTCCTTAACACTTATAATCAGGAAATTACTGTTCAGTAGCAAAACGGCTGGAAAAAACTAATGAGGTGTTGACAGTTAAAGGTGAGGTGGGAGATCTAGGAAAAAAAACAGTCCAGCAATTCAACACAAGTGAGATTTTGAAAATATACACTCCCTCCTCTTCTTCTTCAGCCCACCCCTCGAAACCATGCCTTCATGAATACATGAACGCCCATGCGGTCACAGAAGTTCACGACCATTCGCGAGAACTCTTGTCGATTAGCAACACTGTCTCACTCCCAGCGCGTCAAAATCCGATGCGCTCCGAATCGCAGTGGATTTCTAACCTGTTTGTGGCAATATGAGACGCTCAGGTTTAAAACAGTTTTTACTCAGGTTTAGGTTTAGGGTTAGGGTTAGGGTTAGGGTTAGGGTTAGGTTTAGGGTTAAGGTTCTGAGCGTCACATATCAAAGCTGAGGGACACCATGTGCATCAGAAACCATCAAGAAGAAGTCAATCAGTGTAAAGATAATCAGTACAGTGATTGGTTCCACCTTCTAGACTGGACTAGGGATGATAAAATGTGTAAAAAAAAAATCTTGACCAATCACTGAGCCTCATTGACCACTTGAAGTCGGTCATGGACAAAAGACAACAGTTACTTTCCCGCCTCAGACAGGCACAGCCATTTACGCACAGCGGCGCACTTCAGTCACGAGTCACACTGCGAGGTCTAGTAATGTTATCGTAAAAGCTGATTTTAAACCGTCACCCATAGAAAAAACATTAGATGTTCCAGTAAATTCTGCTGCTAAATATGATGTAAAAAAACCCTTAGTGACGTCCACCAGCTTGCGTCAGTTCTGCACAAACTCCTTTTGTTGTCGTCCATCTGTCATGTCATTGTCAGTAGGTCTGTCAGATGGATAACACAACTCATCCACCACCCTGTCAGGTTGTCATGGTAACAACTTGTTGTCCCAGTCTCTGGCTGCTCGCTCTAGAAGTTCTATTACCTCACGTCAGCTTTGTGTTTTGTTTAAGTTTGTGAAATGGTCGTACCAAATAGATTAACTGAAGTCTGAGCTTGATATTAATAACTTCTGTCTTGTAATGCTAATATGTAAATTCATAATTTTTAAAGATATGCTATGGAATATTTGAGTGCACTTTATAATGATTATAAATACAGTGGTACCTCTACTTATGAAAGACCCAGCTAATGAATAATCCAAGTAATGAAAAACCTCGTCTCTGAATATGAAAGAAAATGTTATTAACGAAAGGAAACTGAAACCCCTGAAACATAAATACTATGTAAATTACTGCATGTAATGTACATAAATACGTCATGTACGTAAGTATGTCATGTACGTCCTGTACGTAGCATCCAATTGGCTATGAGGGAGCTACCCATGATGCTTTTCATTACCCTTTGACACTCATTCATCACTCTACTAGCACGGACAAAAGACACACTGGTAACCCCCAACCCCCCCCGCCCAGAACCCATGAAAAAAAACAGCCCGAAAAAATGTCCATGAGCCGTGCCATCACCAACACTGACGCCATGTGCACACAGGATGATCACAAACATCTACACCCACCAAACGTCCATCAACAAACACCACTGAAGGTGGAAGTGACAATTAAAAAAACGGTATAAAAATGACCCACATGTGTGGTTCATTTGAATGATTTAATGTTTAATGTTCAGTCAGTGAAGACACATTTACCCACTGACACCAATACATTACATCTAGAATATACATATAATTTTATTTTTAACTCATATTTCATACAAAATTGGTAAAAAAAAAAAAAAAAAGTTCATTTTTAAAGCGTTTGAGGGGTAGTGTTGGGGACCTTAGAACGAATCAGGCCTTTTACATGTAAAATGTGACTATTTATGACAAACTCATGATACAAAAACACTTCTGGAATAAATTAATTTCATCAGTTGAGGTACCACTGTAGTTCACTAAAGAGTTGGACACCCCTACAAAATGGCATGGTCACTACATAGGAGTTATGGAGTGATTTCGGACACAGGCTCTGTGTGTCTCTCTCTCTCTCTCTCTCTCTCACTATTACTTGCTGTGTGTGTGTATGTGTGTTTACAGAATGAGGGGCCCCATGTCTATATTTTGCCTAGGGCCCCAAAATGGCTAGATCCGCCCCTGCATGAAAGTGTTAAAATGCAACAAAGACAGCACAAAACAGACAAAATAGAACAACGTGGGGGGGGGGTTGTTTTTTTTGTCGCTGTATATTTGTTGTAAAGGTCCAAACATTCCCATTTTTTGCATCTTTTGTTGCAAGTTGAAAATCACAAGTCTGTCTAAAAATGCAATTGATGACTTCAAGCTGTTTCACAAAAGCTGAGATCTGCTTCTGTTTCCATTTCCTACCTTTCCCTGAGGTGTTTACTCGTTGCAAAAAGTGGGAAAAAGGTTAGGCATTACAGGAAATTACAATTCATCCCACAGGAATAAGTTATGAATATGAATATGAATATTTTTAAGTCCATCCTCAGTACATAGTCAGATGTTTTTTGGTGTTTCCATCAGCAGTGCATTCTGGGAAGAGGTCTAGGTCTTTTGATTGACAGATCGTGTGCTGTAGCATGTAGCTCGTGGTCCCCTGATGGCCCAATAGACCAGCTTTACTGTCCCATTTATGACACAAGCCAATCTGCCTCCAGCCGAGATTCTCCCTCAGCTTTTCACAGATTTGTATCCCCATTTTCCCCAAATTCATCTCACCCTCCTCACCCCTCTCTCTCTCTCTCTCTCTCTCTCTACTCCCAGCCCTCCCCTCTCTTCACCCCATCATCCTCCCCCTGTTCCAACTTACTTTAAGTCTCACGCGTGCACGTTAACTGGCCGCACACATGGCAGAGGCGGGTGCGTAAATGCGCACACAAGCACAAGCCGTGTTCACTGCGGTTGAAGCTGATGTAAAGTGAGATACGTGTGCAGGGAGCGGGGGGAGGAGGGGGTGGATGTGAGAGTTAACGGCCTGCTGAGGGGCTTATTGGATACTTTCACGCTGCAAATCAAACAAACCGCTGGAGCAAAGTCCGTTTTTGTTTTTTTTCCTCTAATCTGTCACTAGAGAGCGCTGTCCTCGAGTTACGCACAAGAAACTCCTGGATCGTTACAGACCGAGGTGTAATTTTTTGTGCAACATGTTTCTTTGATTATTTCATCTCTCTCTCTCTCTCTTTCTCACTCTCCCTCTCTCTCACTCAGTCACTCTGGGCCTTGAACGCCAACACTTGCACGCGCACACGTTGACCACGATCAACCTGGAATGACTCTGCGTAAAAAAAAAGAAGAAAACTTCAGTTTTATTTAGATTTATTATTCAAAATTATGCGTAAAACTGCGTATTTGATGTGTATTTCATCCTCATTTGTGTTTGTTCCAAGTTAAAATCGTGTCAGTGGAAGTAACAGACTAAAACTGCACCATTGTGTGCGTTCTGGAAATGAGAATATTTACTGTATTTTTTTATGGTGTTATTCACGCTTTGTTGCATCTCCATTTTCAATGTTAATTTTAGTTGTTAAAAAAGGAACCATCCCACTGCGCTTTAAGAAAACACGTCTGCTCAGATTAAAATGAGTCAAAATAAGTGTAATTGTGTAGGCCTTTATTACACAAACTAAAACAAATAAAGAAAATTAAAAAAATACAGCGTGAATTAACGTGTAAAAAATCTCTTCATATTTTACTGCGTTTATGCATTGATTTTTATCGTCAATTAAAATAATTATTATATATCAACAATTAGGCCCATATATATTATTTTATAAACGTTTATTAAAGGCCAGAAAAATAATATCCTCCCCTCCTGGAGAGAAGTTTGCCAAAAACAGGAAGGGAAAATACCATTTCAGATATTTTTCGGACGGTTTTAACAATCGATGCATTTATTAGTCCTCCCAAAAAAATAGAAATTAAAAAATAAAGTGGAAGGAAAAGGAAGGACGGAGGCCAAGTGTGAGAAATAAGGTGCATACTGGATGAGTGTTTGGGCATGGAGGGAAGGCTTCGGTGTTTGCTGCTCTTTACAGATCCGTGTTCTGGGGTAAGTGACTGGATGTAATGTAAGCAGACATGTGAATGGGTGTTGTGTTGTTGTGTTGTGCAGAAAGTTTTGTCTTGAGCGAGTGCGATGAGGAGAACAAACTAGAAACCGGACAAAAAAATAGTAAAAAATAAATAAAAAACAGGGTAAAAATCCAAATAGAAGCATCTTAGAAATACCGTTTTGCTTCATGTCTGTCATAATAATACAATAATCTGCTCCATTTATTGCAATATGATATAAACAATACAAAAAGGCCCAGTGAAGGAGGAGATGGATTGGATAATTGGATACGTTTTACGCATGGGTTCATGGATTTGCAGCGTTAAAAAAAATAAGAAAATCTAAAAAAGAAAGATATACTGTAGGTTTTATCTAGTTGATTTTCTTATTATACCAATAATCCTTTGTAATTGAATTAGAATAGTGCGACTATCGGTCGTGGAGAGAGTTGGTGCCCCCGCATGCCTCTCCAAAAAAAGCTCCTCCCCTCAACAGTCAGTTGGGGTGTGTGGAGAAGTACATCTTATAAGAGCTGCTGCAAATCTTATGTCCAGCCCAGAATCTGATCTGAAATCCGTAGGTGAAGGGAGAGAGAGAGAGAGAGAGAGAGAGAGAGAGAGAGAGAGAGAGAGAGAGAGAGAGAGAGAGAGAGAGAGAGAGAGACAGAGAGAGAGAGAGAGAGAGACAGAGAGAGAGAGAGGGCGAGAGAGAGAGAGAGAGACAGAGAGAGAGAGAGAGAAGGCTTTAACCTCCTTCCTTCCATCATTCGTCAGTGGGAGGGAGGCACCCAGAGAGAAGACACCCAAAGGCGCCTCTGCTTGGTTTGGCAAGTTACATCTGAGATTTAAAAAGAAAAAGAAAACAAAAAAAAACCTCACCTGGACTCTTCTTATTTATTGCAAAATCTAAACAATGCAGCTAGAGAACATCCTTCCCAGCGCCAGCATCAATTTGCCCAAAACCTTTTACAACCTTTCGTCATCGGACAGTGCCAACAACAGCCCCAGGCCATCATCCCAACAACTTGAATACCAAGAAGTGGACCGGACCGAGTCAGAGTCGAGCAGTAGCGCACCTAAGAAATACCTGAGCGGGGTTGGGAACGGGATGTTGGCGGAGGCGGAGGGGGACACTTTCAGCAAAACGGGGCCCGATGGGAGGAAAGGCGGCTCCCCGGTGCTGGGTGAGGACGAGCTGACGAGCGGGCGGCGGTACAACATAGATGAACTGGGTTCTGACAGATACTTCATCTCATCCACTCAGGCCAGTTCAGACATGGCCAGTCCATGCTCCCTGTTCCCTTACGCAGGACAGACCGGCTCCGTGTACACCGGGACCAGCAGCTCCAGGTACCCCGCCTCTCTTCATTATGGATCAGTCCTGCCGCCCACGGGCTTCTCCTCCTCCTCCGTGTGTACCGGCCGGAGCCAGTTTAGCAGCGGAGGGTACCAGTTCAGCCAAGGGCCCGGCTGTTTATATCCATCCTATCCCGGGACGGGGACGGGAATCGGTTCCATGTCTCTGCCGGGGTCTGCAGCCGGAGCCAGAGCGCAGGTCTATCTGTGTAACCGGCCTCTGTGGCTCAAATTTCACCGACACCAAACTGAGATGATCATAACTAAACAGGGCAGGTAAGAAAAGAAGATGCGTAACAGCAAAAAAAAAAAAACACACATTACGCACGGCCTCATGTGAAGTTGTTTGAAGAATATGCGAGTTGGGTTTTTTTATGTGTAGAATTCTATCATTTAATCAACGAAAAATGATTTATATGTTGTTTTTAAAAAAGGATTGTGATTTTACGCACATGGTTCTAATCCTTTCCTGGGGTTCTGCATGTTTTTGTTTCGTTTCTAGTAAATTAGAAAAAAAAAACGCGCAATTACGCATCAGACACACTGTAATGTTTAGTAATTATATTATTCTATTATTATTATAGCAGTAGTGTGTTAACAGGTAGATCTTCTCCAAAAATATACATATATATATGTGGGTGAATATTGTTTTTTTTCTTCTGTTTTTTTTTTTTTTTTTTTTATGATCACAGCTGTTAATTGTGTTTTTTTTGTTTTTTCTTTTCCAGGCGCATGTTCCCATTCCTCAGTTTCAACATCACTGGACTCAACCTCACGGCCCATTACAACGTGTTTGTAGAAATAGTTTTGGCTGATCCGAATCACTGGCGCTTTCAAGGAGGGAAGTGGGTCACTTGTGGAAAAGCAGACAATAATATGCAAGGTGAGTCACAGAAATGACACAAGTGTCTACAGTGCAAACGGCACATCTGAGTTTGTAGGGTTTTAAAAAAATACTAATAAAAACTACAGGGAATTAATTAATAATAACATTTATACAACAGTGGGTTTGAATGGTGATGATTGAAAACACCCAAAAATATTTCGATGTGAATATGACAAATAAGTTTAGTTTTTTTTTTTTTATTTACAATTTTGTTTTAATTATTAATTGGAGTTTTTAGTTGAATTGTGAAATGTTATTTGAATTTATTGTGTTGTATTTTCAGTACTAAAGTAAACAAACAGCTATTGAGGAGGGGGGAAAAAACACTCAAAGCGTGAAATGATCACAAGAAAAACAACTGGTGTTAAATAGATATAAATGACTGATACGAATTGTTTTATTGATCATCATTGATTTTAAAGATAAAATAAATGGGGAAAAATGAAAATAACAATTCAATTATTTTTTTGTAACATTTTATCACAAATTAAAAAAAGAACCTCACATCATCTAATTCACAATCACTTGTCATTCTTAAACAATGTTCTTTTATTGCATTAAAAAAAATATTAAAATCTCTGTTAGATACAAATTCTGTTAAATAATAATAATAATAATGTTAAAATAATTTGAATAACTTTGCAAATATTTAAGACATGCACAGTTCGATATAACACTTTAGAAGATGTTATTAATAATAATAATAATAATAATAATAATAATAATAATGACATTATTTTCATCCTACAGGTAATAAAATGTATGTTCATCCTGAATCTCCAAACACTGGTGCTCATTGGATGAGGCAAGAAATCTCTTTTGGAAAATTGAAGCTGACCAACAATAAAGGAGCCAACAACAACAACACACAGGTTAGATTTTATATTAATGTGCTGTTTATTCCATGTGTTTGTATATTATATATATATATTTTGTCCTTTTTAGTGACATTATTTAGAACAAAAATAATTCACATGGTTTGTATTTAAACACTTCCTGTTTTTCACACTTGCAGCTTATTTCCTTTTTATTTATTTATTTTTTGCAGATGATAGTTTTGCAGTCTCTTCATAAATACCAACCGCGACTTCACATCGTGGAGGTGACAGAAGACGGCGTGGAGGACATGAGCAACGAGGCCAGAACTCAAACCTTCACTTTTCCTGAAAACCAGTTTATAGCCGTCACCGCTTACCAGAACACAGACGTAAGATTTATGGTCCTTTTTTTGTTGGGTTTTTTTTTTTTTGCATAATTTTTCTTGTCTAATACAAACCAATTGTTCGACTTCAGGTGCAAATAATCAATGCATATTTCTTACATTAATGTTTTTTTTTCCCTCTCTTTCTTTTCAGATCACACAACTGAAGATAGATCACAACCCTTTCGCAAAAGGATTTCGGGACAATTATGACTCGTACGTTTCTTCCTTTCTTCATCTGTTTTATGGAATACACTGAAAAAAGTAAAACATTGAATCAACTTAAAATTTCTTCTTCAATTTTAACTTTTTATGGTGACATAAAAAAATCTAGTTGAGTGAACCAAATGGAATTGCATAGGGTTATGATTATCTTAATTTAAATTAATTAGATTCACTTGTTTTTACGTGTGACCTATTGAAGAAGAATTTTTAAATTCATTCAATGTTTTACTTTTTTCACTGTAAAATTGAATAGAATATTTTTTACTGTCATTAGACACAGTGAAACTACATTTAGCAGCGTCTCTCTGGGCACCAGCATAAAATCATCAATAAAATGATCAATAATTAATCATCAGTAATAGACAACATCATAAAGCACTTAAGACAACTACATATAGAAGGCTAAAATAAATACATATATATTTAAAACAGAACAGAGCAGGTCCTGAGGCGCTCCTTTAGTCAGAGTGGAACAAACCAACACGCTTTGGTCAGACGACCTTTATCATGGCTTTAGTTTATTAAAACAAAGATGTATTTAACAAGAAACATTCAGTCATGTGATTAGGTCACATGATCGGCACATGGGTAACAACAAGTATAAACATGTAATATTTTAAACATGTAGATTTAACATCTGGAACATTCTTTCCTCTCTTTGAAACAAAAAATAAATAAATGTATGTATGTATATGTATGTATGTATATATATATATATATATATATATACACACACACACACAAATAAACATTTACACCTGCATATTTAATTTCATCTATTTATCTCAAACATACAAACAATAACAAAAGACACGAATAAACATAACATAAAGACAAAAAAAAGAATTATATGTATATATATATATATACACACACACACCCACACACATTGGAGTTTCGATTTTCGACTCTACATATTTTCGATATAAGCTTCAATTGTTGGAGCATAAAGGACAATGCTTGTCCACACACAACAGATGAAAACATAAATTAAAAAGTCTTAACGCAGCCATATTATGTCAAAGTGTTGATGTGTATAAAAGTGTAAAAACAGTTTCGACACTCGTCATGTGACGCCTGTGGGTAAAACCTGTTCCTCAGTCTGTTCGTACGGGTCTTATTTTTACTCTCAGATTTTTGCGTCTAATTCTTCCCGTGTTCTTTCGTCCTTTTCTTCCGACAGGATGTACACAGCTCCAGAGAGCGACAGGTTGACTCCGTCCCCTACAGACTCTCCTCGCTCCACCCAGATCGTGCCGGGGGCTCGTTACGCCATGCAGCCCTTTTTCCAGGACCAGTTCGTCAACAACCTGCCTCAGAACCGCTTCTACGCCAGCGAACGGGCCGTCCCTCAGACCAACAGCCTCCTGTCGCCGCAGAGCGAGGACGCCGGATCGGCCGCCTCCGCCCAGCGCTGGTTCGTACCCCCGTCCGTCCAACAGCCGGGCGCCAACAAGCTGGACCTGTCCTACGAGAATGACTATTCCACCAGTAGCCTGCTGTCCTACGGCATCAAACCCCTGTCCCTGCAGACGTCCCACGCCCTCAGCTACTACCCGGACTCTGCGTTTGCATCCATGGCGGCGGCGGGGTGGGGCACCAGAAGCACGTATCAGCGGAAGATGACCACGGGCCTACCCTGGTCCCCCCGCCCCAGTCCCCCGGCCTTTCCCGAGGACCAGCTGGGGGGGGGCGACTAAAGACAAGCTCCTGGAGGAAAGCGCCGCTCCACCGGCTTCCACCTGGATCGAGACGTCCCACTCGCTGAAATCTGTGGACTCTAGCGATTCGGGCGTTTACTCCATGGTCTGCAAGAGGCGTAGGATGTCCCCTGGGGGCTCCAGCACGGAAAACTCCCCCACCATCAAGTGTGAGGACTTGACTACGGAGGAGTACAACAAGGACAACCCAAAAGGCATGGGTTATTATGCATTCTACACAAGCCCCTAAGACTGTATTTATTCAAAAACTAAATATAAAATCTTTTGTTTTATTATTATTATAATTATTATAATTATTATTAATTATTATTATTATTATTATTACTGAGTGCTCTCCATTCCTTGTTAATGTCTTTTTTCTCTTTTCTCTAAAGGTGCCAAAGCTTAGTGTTCTCCCCCCCCCCAAGCAAGCTGCACAAGGTTATTTTCCCAGGCCAGCCCCTCTCTCACAATACCTGAGCAGAAACATGCATAGTGATTGTTGTTTTTGGAATTTAAAAAAAAAAAGAAAAAAAAGAAAAAGAAAAAAAGAAAAGAAATTTTTTTTGAAAAAAAAGCATGTCCCTTTTATTTAAAAAAAAAAGGTTTCTTTCACAATATTTTATTTTTTACAAATGTGATTATTATTTTTTTCCTCTTTCCTGCGTATTTAAGTCATTTTTTGTTGTACAGTATTCGTGCACTTTAGAATGTGATGTATCTTGTACAAAACTGTCTTCATGGAGGTGTTATTAAATGGGTAATAAAAACAGCTTTTCGTAAGCGTTGTCCAAATGTTCTTCCCTGTTTTATTGATATTGATATTGATATTGATATTAATATAACCTGGACGCTTCTCAGAAATACTTGATTGTTTTTATCAGTGGGACATGTGTCCTCCTGACACCCAGTAAGGAAACATTTTGGTCATTTGACATTATATAACTACCTTCGTTGGAAACAACATGACGCAACAGTGTTTTCAGATATATTTAAATTAAAATATTTTATTTATTTTAACATTTTCTGCTAATTTTGTAATAGATTTTGTGTTTTCTTAATACTAGTTGTATCCATATAACAGTCCATTACCACATATGCCTTCTGCTTACAGTCATTTAATGTCAAATATAGAGTTAAATAACTTCTGTTTTTGCTCTTGGGAATATATTTACACACACACACACACACACACACACACACATATATATATATATATATATATATATATATATATATACACAGTAAATTTTGCAGTGTTAAATCAACACTTAGAGAGTTTATTTAACTTCTTCAAGAGTGTATTTGGTCCCATTGTCTCCAAATTAACACTGCAAAATTTACTGTGTATATATCCATGTTATATATATATATCCATATATATCCATATAGTGTTTGGCCTATCATCCCCTTAACAATAATGTAAGTTCCCTCTGTCTTTTATTTCTTCCTCCAGCTCAAATTTAAGCGTATTCAATTCGTCATCACTATTGCTACTCCTCTTTTTCCAAGCATTGGAATGTGACCTGTGCAAGTTATTTTTTAATCCAAACCTCTTTATTTTCTCCTGTTCTACTTTCACTAAAGGACTTTTTTGTAAGAAGTTTATTTGTGCCCTTTGCTTTTTACGTTTGATCATTATTCTAGCCCTTATTTATTTATTTGTTTGTTTGTTTGTTTAATAAAACTCTTGTCCCCTACAGAGGTCAAAAATGCATGGCTGTGTTACAAATGCAGCTTTATAATAACAGTACATTTGTAAACTGTAACAAATACTCTAAGAGATGGATATTACAATGTGAATTTAACAGATATATTATTTAGATCAGCAGTAAATCATTGTAAAAAAATAACCTTTTAACCTCCTGACACCCATAAAAGTTAAAGGTTTAGCTTTTTTTACATTCAATAATGATCTGAAATGGAAAGTGAACAATGCAACAGTTTTTCCAAATACATTTTTAAAAATATTTTTATTTATTCAGAATACATTTTTCAATGGAATGTAATTTATAAATGGACAGAATTTTTAAGTAAAACTGAAATTTTTCTTCCTACACAGGAAAAATATGCATCACTGGGTTTATATTTTCTTAAAATGGGGGTTTATAATAACAGTGAAGTTGTGTTCTGCAACACATACTCTAATACATGGATATTACAATGTGAATTTAATAGATAAAGCAGTAAATCATCCAAAAAATAACCAGTTTTTCTAATAACCAGGTTTGTACAGCTTAATCTCAGCTGTGCATTTGTAAAAAAAATCTATTGTTATTTTTTAAATTATTTTATTTCTGTATTATTATTTATTCTTTACATGCACAGCACCACTCCTGCAGATAGATGCAAATAGAAATAAATCTGTAAACAAGGCCGACGTGTAGGAAGTTACCAGTTATTGTGTTAATTAAGTTATGCATTTTCATGTTTTTCGCCTTTGGAGACTGAAAGAATTTCAGCTCTCGTCACCAACGGAGCTGCGCAATCCCTTTAAAAAACTACAAATACGTGTCACAAAGTATCATCGTACTGTAGCTCACAATTTCAAGTGAGCAAAGTGTGATTTAAAGATGATATTTACATGTCTTACAGTACAGTACATGACGTGGCTCGCAATATAAATCCAATTAGGTGCAAAGCAAAGCGCCCAAGAGCACCTATTCCTTCTGTTGTTGTTGTTGCCATGGCGTTTTCACACATTTTATAATTTACCTAAGTAATGCGTCTGACTTCTCATGTGCGTCGTGTGTTCTTAAGAGGATATGAAAGAGCACACACACACACACACACACACACACACACACACACACACACCCAGGAGTAAATTATTAGCCGTCCAACTGAGGTCAATGTACAGTTTAACAGCTCTATTTATACTGTAGTACACTCATGGCCTCTCCAAAAGTAGATTAGCAACAAAATAAAATGAAATAAAAAAAATTAAATCCATGAAAAAAAAAAAAAAAAGAAGAAGAAGAAGAAGTCATAATATTCACATAGAGACGACTTGGCTCATGTTCTCAGCACCTGTTTTCTTCAGTGAAAAATACTTGAAATCCTCCCCCATAAGGACCCCAATTTGAATTGATTTACATACTCGAATTCTAATTAATTCTGTTGTCAGACTCCTTGAGAAAGTGAGGAGTCTGACTAACTCCAATTAACACCTCCTAACAAGGTAGAGTGCTTGATTGCCCTGGCCTCTCAGGAAAGCTGTAAGAAAAAGACTCTGGGGGTGGAGGGGGGGGGCGATGGTGGTGGTAGTGGTGGGTGGAGAAGGGTGTGGAGAGAGAGAGAGAGAGGGGGGGGGGGGGGTTAAAGCTTGGAGAAGAAAAAATGTTTGCACTTGTGTGTGTCAGCAAATTGTATTTCTGTGCATCTGATGATTGTTTCCGTGTTGTTTTGACCTTTTCTCATTAGTGGCTGTGAAGAGGAGAGTAGAAACCATGACCAGACAATGACATCATCATCATCATCATCATCATCATCATCAGAGAGAGTTGTAGAGACACGACAGTGATCACAAAATGATCATTGTATAGAACATTTGACAAAATAATGATAAATATTAAACGACAAATGCAAAATGGAAACCTTCAGGCATCTTTTATATCTATTTATTTTCTCCAAAACTGACATTTTCTAAGTATTTAATCATCATTTATGATAATATTACCCTCTGCATTTGCTTCTTCCAGTGAAAATGAGCTATTTTTGTATCATTAATTGAGATGTCTCTAGATGTTAAGTGTGAAATCAAAGATTAACATGTTAAAAAAAGAGGACATTTATAACATCAGGCATCAGAGAGAGTTGTAGAGACACGACAACGATCACAAAATGATCATTGTATAGAACATTTGACAAGGAAAATAATGAAAAGTACTAAACAAGAAATGCAGAGTCAGTTTTCAGGCATCTTTTAAACGCATTTTTCTCTAAATTTGACATTTTCTAAGCATTTCATCACCATTTAATATATTAACAATATTGCACTTTATCATTTATACATGTGCATCACAGCTTAATTAAAAATAACAGTGGATTTACAAGTAACATTTACAATATTGGTAAAGTTCTACATACATTTCAGGTTATTCACATTTTTTTGTAACAGGTGAGTCTTTATTTATTTAGTTCTTTTTTTTTACACTAAAACAGAAGAACATTTGTCATAATTTATTTTTTATTCTGATTATAGTCTTTTACAACCTTCCTGTAAATATTTTTTGATCATTAGTAATTAATTGTATAACTGAAAATTAAGAACAATTGTCAGGAATCCCTACCGACGTTAAAATATTATGGCAAATGCACAAGTGTTATATGTTTAAATCATTTTCTCTACAGCAGGGGTGTCAAACTAATTTTAGTTTAGGGACCACATTCACCCTAATATGGTATAAAGTGGGCTGCACCAGTGAAATAATACAAATAATAGGAATAAAATGTATAAATAATGTCAACTCTAAAGTTTTCTCTATGTTTTTGAGCTAAAATAATAAAATTCCATAATGAAAATATTTACATTAACAAACATACTTGAATATATAACATGAACAACCTGAAAATTCTTACTAAAAAATAAGTGCACTATTAACAATTTCTCCATTCTAGATCGAATTGACGTCAAATAATTGAACTTCTTTAATTATTAATATCTGCTGTGTAATTTTTTTTTTTTTTTTTGCATTTGATAAATTGATCAGGGCCCAGATTGGAATCACTAACGGATCGATTTTGGCCCCCGGGCCACATGTTTGACACCTCTGCTCTACAACCTTCTTGTAAATATTTTTTTTTTGATCATGAGTAATTCATTGTAGAACTAAAAATAAGAAAAATGTCAGGAATCCCCAACAACGTTAAAATCCAGCAACAAGTCAATGGGTTTTTCCTTTTTAAAGCATTCATGCAGAAGTGAAGTAATCAATATAGACACGTCCAGAGCATGAGCGACACAAACCCCCAGCATGTTGACTTAAGGACATATGCACATTGGGATGGCTCGTGAACAATCGACTGTTTCACCGCTGTTGTTGACATTGCTAACGACCGTTCGATGTAATTGACTTGAGCTTCGTCGTAGGTGGAAGCAGACGGTGCACGGAACATTTTGGCTTTTAGAATAAAAGTCTAAAACAACTCTGTTTGAGCGTACAATTCAATTCCGTTTTATTTTATTTACAGAGCCCCCAAATTACAACAAACATGGTCTCACAGGTCTTTACAGGGACGATTAGAGACAACGATCAACCATAGAAAAAGTCTCAAGCATCTCCTGTCCTTAGACCTTCCCTTTATGGTGAAAAAAAAAACAAACTCCAAAACCCAGTGTGAAAGAAGGAGAAACCTTAGGGAGAACCACACTGACACCATGGACGGTGTAAAATCAACACTTAGAGAGTTGATTTAACTTCTTCTAGAGCAGGGGTTCTCAAACTTTTTTGGCCCAGGTCCCCCTTGGAGGGGTGACATTTTTCCATGTCCCCCCTCATCCTCGTGATACTGAAAATGATAAAAAAAAAAAAACACTTCAACAATGATTATTATGAAACAATGATAACCTTTTTTAATAGTGCTTTTGTGCAAACCAGCCACATTTTCAGGTATTATAATATAAATGAGCACTTCAGAAACAACAATTTTAAATAATTTTAAAATAATAAACGGAACAAAAGACACACAAAACCGTGTGTGTGTGTGTGTGTGTGTGTGTGTGTGTGTGTGTGTGTGTGACAGACAGAGACTTCTGGTGGAATTTTGGTCTCCCATCATTGTTCTCAATGAAGCCAAACTCAATATAACTATCAATGTACTTTCTCTTTTTAGGGTTAGGGCGTTTGTTTTTGTCATTGTCATTTTCATTGTCATTTCTTTTACCACTTCTTGAGGAACTTGGCGGACACAAAAATCGATCCATGTTCGCTGCAGGGTGGCTAAAAATAGCCTGTGACTCGCTCCGTCTCAATTTAGTCAAGTTGGCGTCAAACAGCGCTGTTACTTCCGCCCGCTCGCTACAAAATAAAACTTCCGCATTTCAAAATAAAACAGCAAAAAAAACAAAAAAAAACCAAACAAAACAAAAACAAAATAACAAAAACAAAACCGTGAATAATTTTGCGTACCCCCTGGACATGTGCCACGTCCCCCTAGGGGTCCGCCGACCCCAGTTTGAGAACCGTGGTTCTAGAGTGTTTTTGGTCCCATTGTTTCCTAATTAACACCAGAGACCATTGTAGGCACCCTGCTACAGATCAATGAGGAAATGGAAAAAGCCTCTCTATGTAAATGTAGAGTTACACTTAACATTTAGCTCCTTTAAGAAATATAAGCTGAAAACTTTTCACATTGGACGATGACCAGTCATGTGTGAAAGTTTAATACACCATTACATTTGGATGATGACTTACACAGCGGCCAGAGGCGGTTCTTATTCTGCCACCCCAGTTTATTTTCAATGGTATTACAATTAAAATATCCATTAATTTTTTTCAAAATGCATAATTGAGTGATTTATTGACGGAAATTCACTTCCTCCCATTCCTGTGTATTTATGACTACTATTTTTTAAAGGTGTCATTCCGCTGAAAACCACTTTTACACTTTCCTTTTGGAATCTGATGGGTCACCCTGATATTCAATAACTAGTATTCAGAGAATGTCTAATCTCGCCCATATTTTGTGATAATCTCAAGTTTCTATGACAACCTGTTCTTGAATTAGAGCCAATAATGTGATTTGGACCTTTCTGCGATCTTGACCTTTGATCTTTTACATTATTGATCATTTCATTATATGTATATATGCGTCAGTGTGTGTAATATTATGATAATATATCTAGTATTGATTAAGTTATAGCGTGATATGTCTATGCTTGACAAACACAGTGTTACACAAGTTAATTTTGTGACATGTCACCTTTGACCTCTAGAAATCTCACTATTTGTTTTACATGATAACACCAAATAGGAGAATTGTAGAAATCGTTTGGTACCAATCTGAAAGTTCTGTGACCCTCTGTTCTTGAGTTATAACTGATAATGTGATTTTGACCTTTTAGTTAACTGTGACCTTGACCTTTGACCTTTACTCAAATGGATCATTGCATCTGACGCGGATTAGCTATATATATGCACATGTAATTTCATGATGATATCTCAAGTATTCATTGAGTTACAGCATGATATGCGGACACACACACACACATGCACACACACGCACACACACACACACACACACACACACACACACACACGCACACGCACAGAGATTATAATAATCTCTCCCAACCAATGTTTGGAGAGATTAACAATAGTGAACACAGCAGTATTAATGAAATAACGATTATGGATGGATTTTGGTGAAGGTTGGTAACGGGGAGATCTGGAAATTATTAGATTTTGGTTGTGATCTGGAAAGGTGGTGTCCACCTTTGCGGAGGTCTGCGCTCTCAGAGTGCTTTTTTAGTTATCTCATAATTTTGACATTTTGTTGCATAATTTTGTCTTTTTATCTCAAAATTTTGTCTTTTTGTCTCATAATTTTGTCTTTTTATCTCATAATTTTGTCTTTTTGTCTCATAATTTTGTCTTTTTGTCTCATAATTTTATCGTTTTGTCTCATAATTTAGATTTTTTAAAGTTTGATTTAGCAGGATAAGAGTGTGTTTTGTTCCGTGTTAAAACTCAACATGGTTTAGACTTATTGTAGTGTGGAAAATATGGGAAATAAAGCATTAAACTTAACATAGACAGTAATTATTCATGGACACTCAGTACATACTCCATCAGATGTAGGACATTATGTTTACAGCTCATTTCTAATTCCACACAAAGGAAACCGGGGTGTTCGCCTAGTGTTCGCCTAGTGTTCGCCTAGTGTTCAGGCACCACACTAGTGTCCTAGCATTATGTGCAAAGAGCAAATTAATAGTGCGTTTCGATAAACTTAAGTCGTCCTTTTCTTACTTTGTGTTTTGTGTATGAACAGTGGCGTGTCTTTGTCCTTCCCTCAGGCCGTCCATGTTGAGAGTTCATGTAAGAAAGGCCAAGGAGGCTGCAGAGACATTGTACGCGAGGAGGCCTGACATCTAAAACACAGATGAAGGCCTGGGGCACTTTCTTCACCTTAAGTCACACACTATTACTGCTCTCACTGCCTAAATGCAGCCACAGGCAGGCGTGTGTCTGGGTCAAGATTTTGTAGACACCCCTTTTAAAGTATCCTACAGACAGGCAAAGATGGAGACAGTGGCGATTAGGTTTCCTCTTCACACTATATTTCCCCTTTTGATGTGTTGATAAATGTCAGCTCTTGTTAAATGATTATCACGTCAGTCAGGATTTACACCAAAACTGCTCCTATGGGACACTTTTGAGTCTCGTGGCTGTTCCGTCTATTCATCCATGATCTAATTAACAGTCATTATTTTTAGTTTTTTTCTTTTTTTGTGTGTGTGTCTGTGTGTGTGACTAAACAAGTCAGATTTTTAATGTTTCATATACTACTTTAACGTCATGTTAAATGTGAAATAATGCAGGTATTTTATGTTGGAATGATTGTGTGTACAATAGCACTGATTTAATGTTCGATTGTCATCCATTAGAAAACACTGGGCTCTAGTGCCATCCAAATATGTATTTTATTGGTTACACATCTTGCAAGCTCATCATATTAATGAGTAATTTTTTTATGTGTTTCAATTACTACAATAGGACTTTTTTTTCTGGGGTCTGAATCAAATAAGCTTGTTCTTTCACATCCCATCTGTGGTCAGCATCTCTATAGTGCCACAAAATTAATGTACAATGAGATAAATATATAGATACAGATATACTACAATATATAATTATATTGTAATTATTGGTACCTCTATTAACGACATTCATTTGTTCCAGAAGTGTTTTTGTATTGTGAATTTTTCCTAAATAGAGCTGCATTTCACATGTAAAAGGACTAATTTGTCTCAAGGCCCCCAATACTACTACTCAAACCCTTTAAAAATTATACAAATTTACTCATTTTTAATGAAATATTCGTTAAAAGAAAGATGTATATGTATATTGTAGATGTCATTTAATGGTGTCAGTGGTTAAATGTGTGTTCACTGACTGAACATTAAACATTAAAACATTAAAATGAACAAAACATGCAAATCATTTTCATACCATTGTGGTTGTTTCAATTGTCACTTTCACCTTCAACAAACTTGCTGTTCCTCAGACCCCTCACCCCTACCCTCCATCATCAGATCAGTGAATATGGCCGATGCTTTTCTGAAACACTGCATCCTGTCATTTCTTTCTCCTTTATCCAAATAGGTAACAGTCTCTCCATCTGGTCATTCAGTCATGATCTCTTTTTCTATATCACACAGACGCCTTTCATATATATTTTTTTTTAATCATCTCTTTCATTTCTATTGTTAACGAAGTCCACTTCTTTTCATTCGCACCAGGAATCACTTACTTTGGGCTCATGATGAGTAATGAATACGTGCTGAAATAAAGTTTAAATGAACACACTGGGAAAAACTCACCAAACAACACCAACTCTGTGATGAATGAGGGTCAAGGGGTAATGAAAAGCATCATGGGTAGCTCCCTCAGCCAATGGGATGCTGCGAACAGTACGTACGTGACATATTTTGATCCAGGATTTATTTTGAAAACTTCAACCAGCATTTAAGACTAGAACTTTCTTTATCACTAACACACACATGATAAAAATTCATTAGTTTTATTCCAGAAGCATTTTACTTGTAGACCAGTGTTATCCTGACATAGATCTCCCTTTGGCAAACTTTTGGTGTTAGCGTTACAGTGTTACACAAGTTAATTTTGTGACATGTCACCTTTGACCTCTAGAAATCTCACTATTGGTTTTACCAAATAGGAGAATTGTAGAAATCGTTTGGTACCAATCTGAAACTTCTGTGAACCTTTGTTCTTGAGTTATAACTGATAATGTGATTTTGACCTTTTAGTTAATTGTGACCTTGACCTTTGACCTTTACTCAAATGTATCATTGCACCTGATGCGGATTAGCTATATATATATATATATATATATATATATATATATATATATATATATATATATATATATATATATATATATATGCCCATGTAATTTCATGATGATATCTCAAGTATTCATTGAGTTACAACATGATATGCGGACACACACACACACACACACACAGATTATAATAATCTCTCCCAGCCAATGTTTGGAGAGATTAACAATAGTGAACACAGCAGTATTAATGAAATAACGATTATGGATGGATTTTGGTGAAGGTTGGTAACGGGGAGATCTGGAAATGATTAGATTTTGGTTGTGATCTGGAATGTGGTGTCCACCTTTGCGGAGGTAAAAATTCATTAGTTTTATTCCAGAAGCATTTTACTTGTAGACCAGTGTTATCCTGACATAGATCTCCCTTTGGCAAACTTTTGGTGTTAGTGTGCACAACATTATGTCTTATTTAGTTCCACTACCTCTGTGGAACTGGCTCATCATCAGTATTTTGGGGGGGTGAGGGTTAGGCCACAGTACGAGTGTAACGCTCACAGGTCTGGTGGAGTGAGAGCCTAGTGTGAGATGAGTCTCAAGTTAGCAGGGCCACAACTGTTTGAAGAAGGGCGTTGAGTGTTGGCATAGAGCACGGAGGTGAGAGGAACTAGAGGCGTGGAACGGCCTTGTGTCGGTGCCCTCAGACCACATGTGCAGCGTGTAGCCAGGGCCTTGAACCAGTGGTGCATGGGTAATGTTAGAGCGAGTATCCCGCAGCCAAGCTGCACTTAACAGCACATTGATTTCAGACCCCCCCCCCCTGTTCCCTCTGGAGGGCAGTGGGACGCACCTCAACAGGACTGAACCCTCTCCTTTTACTCTTCCCACCTTTCCCTTCTGATCACTGCCCCATTTACCATCTACACAAACCTTCCCCTCCCACCATTTACCCGTTCCTGTGTCAATTTCGGTACACCATGCCGGTCACTGGCCTCCACCCCACCCCTCCTCCTCCGAGTCCCAGAGGAGTTGAACAGGATTCAGGGGCACTAAGGCTCCCACAAGACCCTGGTCTAGAGAGCAAATGTTTGAAGAAGGGCATACAGAGGCAGCCGGGCAGAAAAGATCTGTGGTTAAAATCAATGCATTGGCACTTTGATGGAGCGCTCCAACAGATTTGGGAATTTCACATTCCCTTCTTTCTCTCTTGGCACCATCAGAAGGAGGTACTGCTGGAGAGAGAGAAGGAAAAAAAAAACATTCACTAAACCTACTGGGAAAGAAGGACACTTAATTTCTGCAGCCTGTGACAAAACAGAAGAGTCAATATTCATTTGGTGGCTTACACTGGTGTTACACTGTCACCTCTGTCAGTGTTCAGTTACTTCACTGTTAAATCCAATTAGTTATCGTTACTCAGAAAAAGGATGCAAACTGATCACACTTCAAATATTTAGTTCTCTTTACTCGTTTTTAGAAGTTGTATTTTAGGAGAATGGAACCGGTTTTCCATTTACTTTATTTTCCAGACTATAAGGCACACTGTCACTCATAAGGTGCACTGGACCTGAGGCGTCAAAATGATGAGATAAGTCAAAACTTTGACATAAAAAGCCAAAACTATCAGATAAAATGTCCAAATTATGAGATACAATTTCAAAACTAAGAGATAAAAATCCAAAATCATGAGATTAAAAGTCGAAACTATGAAATAAAAAGCAAAAATTATGTGATAAAAAGTCAAAATTCCCATTCACTAAACACAACCAGAATTAATCCATATATATATATACATATATATATATATATATATATATATACATATACATATACATATATATATATATATAAGGCGCACTGTGGTTTTTTTTAAGTGTCACCTTATAGGCTGGAAAATACAATCACATTTTGTTTCCCAAATGTCATGTAATTTCCTGTTTAAAAATTGGTATGGACATTTTAGAAACATCCAAATATTATTATGGACACGTCCACAGCGTCCAGACACAATTGTACCAGTTGTAAAAGTTTTCCAACAACACTGAATGTCACAGTGAAAGAAACAATTAGAAACTTCTGTCAAAGACTTCCTTCAAACCACACTGTTACTTTTATTTTTGGAGGCTGTTTAAAAAAAAAAAAAAAAAAAAAAACCCAAAAAAGTTCAACTTTCCTTTTCATAATCACCACACCTTACCGTCTGCATCTCTTTATGCTAGTCCCAGCACAGGTGGGTGCCAGTGTGGTGCTTCTTCTACTTGTCTAACTTCTGACTCATCTACCAGCTGCATTATGTGGATGCATGTTTGAGAGGCGGTACACAGCACACTTCTTGTGCGCTAATGGGCTCTCAGCATCTTTAAGACTCAGGGTACAATTAAGAGGTGATAGTTTGATCTCCCACCTCAGAGTTCTATTTCTGAGCTGCCGCGTGATTATGCCTGAGGTTGATGGGTGGGTGAGGAACAGGGCTCTATTTAAAGGAAGACACCTATGAGCTCTCCTGAAAGAGCATCCTACTTTCACTGTTTGCACCTGCATGATCTCTGTTCTCATTGTACTGTTATTGGAGCTATTTTCAAGAATCTTCGTTAATCCCCACGGTTTTTGGAAGAAAAGTTAACTTATAATAATGGCTGTGTGGTGTAGACTAATGCATGTAATTGCATCACATCGTGCAACCAAACAAATGTATTTTTTTTTTTTTGTCTGTTTCATACAAGGACCTGAAATACCTTTACATTTTACCTTTAATTGTAAGATCACTCAAATTTAAATATACATAAAACAAACAGTAGTTTCTGGAAATTGGGCTGCATATTTTATTAAAAAAAAATTAAAAGCAACCAAACATCTCAGATTTTTTTAAGAAATAAATGATATGGAGTAACTAGTACATTTCTAACTATGTGCTTCTTGTCTACCAAGGCTGGGGAAAAACTAACTGATGCAGTGCTGCCATCTGCTGGTGGAACATATATATTACATAATATGTAAATATCCACCCAGGCCTGTACTGTGTTCCACTATCCATACTAAGGCTGGGACGATATGCTTTTATGCAGATTCGAGTATTTTATGATTTTTTTTGGGTGCCAATTCAATTTAAATTGTGATTCGATATGCCTGATCTTTCCAATTTTTTGTTTGCTTTTTTTTTTAAACACCAGACCATGTGAAAAAGCTGCATGATGCTGCCTACAGATCATATCAGAAGCCATACCCCCCCCCCAAAAAAAATGCACATCATATGAGAGTCAGTTCAGATTCATTCCTCAGTAATACATTTGAGCCAGACTTTGGGAAGGAAACTGCTCCATTTATCTGCACACAACATAAATAGGAGCCTTTTAATTAACATACTTCATAATACACTTTCAAAAACTAAAGGTTCGAACTACAAGGAAAGGTATGTGTGTGTGTGTGTGTGTGTGTGTCGAGCTGTGGGGAGACAGAAATAAAACAAAGTAGGAACATAAATCTGTTTAAAGCAAAGTACAAAAAAGTTTTTAAACAAGTATATGGAAGAGGAAGTGTGTAACTGTGATTGAGGTATTGTGTTTGTTTTGTGTGTATGCGAGTATATATATATATATATATATATATATATATATATATATACACATACACATACACTTACACTATACATTTACACTAGTGTAAATTGATATACTGTAGTTATATTATAATTAATGTATCAGAATATATATTTATGGGGATAATTATGTTCTGTGTATATATACGTGTGTGTGTGTGTGACAGTATATATCCAAGTGTGTGTGTGTGTGTGTGTGTGTGTAGGTATGTGTCTGCATGTATATTTGTGTGTGTATACATGGTATATACACATGTATTTATCTTATATTATATAGGATTCTATATGATCATAAAACTTGGTAATGTTTGAAAAAGTGTAGGAATCTAAAAAAAAAAAACCTTGTTTCTTCCTACTCCTTTTTTTGAACCATTTTGTTTTATTTTTTTTCTTTTGTTTATATGGTCATTTCTTAATTTGGCATGTACATATCAGTTTTTGTGAATGTATAAAGGATTGAACTGAACTGATTGTGTAAATCAGATTGTGTGAGGTGATAATGGTTATAGATGCTTGTGTTGATATGAGGTGTGTTTGGCCATAGGAAGCAGAATGTATTGGATTATTGGTTTGTAAAAGAGGGGTAGGAGTTCATAAGTTTTACTTCCTCCTACTCATTTTCGAGGACAAAAAAACCCAATTGTTGACCACGTTGATTGATGTTCTGATGACTTTGTGTGCTCGAAATAAAATAAAGTTGAATTGAAAGTGAACTTAAACTCATTTCAAAGCCTAGACTGCATGTAAACGAGGTAAACAAACGTACAATATAAAATAGATTTTCCAGTTATTTATCTTATTTAGCTGTTCCTGCTCTGCCTTTTACCTCAGGATGGTGTCTTGCTAAGTGTGCAGTAACGTTTGTCGTGTTTCCGCAGTCGATCATGTGTGTGTTACAGAGTTTACAAATATCTTTCCACATGTCCAGCTCTGCTCTTAACTTCAAAGCAAAACATTCAAAATGTTTCCACAGTTTTGACTAAAAATGTGATGGTGGGGGTTTATATCCGAGCTTTTTTGCAAGTTGTCCACCATTTTTCACCTGACTCACACCAGATGTATGGATGCTTCACATGTCTGCTCACACATTATATCTGGAAAAGCACCATTAGCTTCTCTTTGTTAAGGAGGGGTTGTCAATCAAAAATATTCACCCTGATTGGAGAAACCAGGTGTTTGTCATTTTGAATGATGTACTACAACAAATCACATGGAAAGCACTGAAATATATAATTTAGACCAGGGGTTCTCAAACTTTTTTGGCCCAGGTCCCCCTTGGAGGGGTGAAATTTTTCCAGGTCCCCCCTCATCCTCACGATACTGAAAATGATAAAAAAAAAACACTTCAACAATGATTATGAAACAATGATAACCTTTTTAATAGTGCTTTTGTGCAAACCAGCGACATTTTCAGGTATTATAATATAAATGAACACTTCAGAAACAAACATTTTAAATAATTTTAAAATAATAAACAGAACAAAGGACACACAAAACTGTGTGTGTGTGTGTGTGTGTGTGACAGACAGACAGACAGAGACTTAATGAGAGGGATGGGCTTGTCAAACTTAATATAACTATCAATGTACTTTCTCTTTTTAGGGTTAGGGCGTTTGTTTTTGTCATTTTCATTGTCATTTCTTTTACCACTTCTTGAGGAACTTGGCGGACACAAAAATCGATCCATGTTCGCTGCAGGGTGGCTAAAAATAGCCTGTGACTCGCTCCGTCTCAATTTAGTCAAGCTAGCGTCAAACAGCGCTGTTACTTCCGCCCGCTCGCTACAAAATAAAACTTCTGCATTTCAAAATAAAACAGCAAAAATATAAATAAAATAAAACAAAAATAAAACAAAACCGTGAATAATTTCGCGTGCCCCCTGGACATGCGCCACGTCCCCCTAGGGGTCCGCGGACCCCAGTTTGAGAACCGTGGATTTAGATGATCGAAGTAGAAGCTGTTACCATAGTCATGCTACTCCTTGCCACCAATAAATTCTTTCAAAACTGTTCATCTTTTAAAGAATCAATAAGCGATAGTTTCAACAACACCATTGAAATTGGTGTCATCCATGCTAGTGCCATGTTTTTCAAAGCTACTGTGTTGAGGGTCTTCCTTATATCATAAATCATCTTTAAAATCACGCCCAGTGATCCTGATTGGTCGGTCCATGATTTGGCCGTAGACAGCAGAATGTCTACGGTGGTTTTATCAGACCCTGTGTGAAGCTCACGAAGCTGAGTGGAAACACACCATGGTCGGCCAAAGCCAGGCTACGCCATTCTGTCTTCATTTACATTTTTTCTGGGAATGGATAGAACGTCAGATAGTGGAAGAAAAACATTTTGCCCTCTGCTAGAGACAAGCGGTAATGGTTTTCCACTTGGCTTAAAGTTAATAATTTAAATATGGAAAATAATTGAATTTTGAACAAAAATAAATAAATCGACTTAAAAATCGTAAAACCAAAAATCCTGATACGTTTGTGAATTTACTTTTTCTCCCAGGATGAAACAGATAGAGTTTCTGTTAAATCAACTTACGACTTGCGGTTTGACGCCATATTGAATTTTCATGTCGTCACAGTAGAAATTTGCCATTTTCAATATGTATTGGTGATTTAAAAGGTGTCATTCCATCGTTATTTCATTAATATTGTTGTGTTCTCCATTATTATTGAATACATTGTGCGTTGGTTCTATTTAAAAAAAAACAAAAACCCAAAAACATCCAGATTGTTTTGTTTCCAGCTGTTTTTTCACAGTAGAAAAATGACTTGAGGTGGAACTACAGAGTTTACCGGTACTTTCTCATACATGTCTGTGACACGGTGATGAGGCTCAGAATGTGTGAAGGAACACTCCCCCCTCCCCTCTCCCTCTGTGTGTGTGTTTACATTTACCAGAGTAGCATCAAGCTAGGTTTCGTGCCGTTGCTTGTTCTGAAAACGTCCAGGGGGGGGGGGGGGGGGGGACAAGGCACAGAGAGCATATGAACCAGTTTGATCCACCATTTTTTTTTTCTCAAGTTTGTGCAGCAGCTACTGTGGAACCATCTAGGGCATTAACAGACACGTCGACAAGCACACCTCTCACTCTCTCTCGCCCAACAATCATTCAGCTAATCTGATGGTTTCCTCACATTTTAACAAATTCTAATACCAGTTATTACTTCATGAGTAACATCAAAAAGATTATTTTGTTCATCAAGAACAGCAATGTCAGTGTATGGGGTTATACATTACAATAACCCACAAAACCCATGAATTTACAAGAGAATGTCTGTGGAATAACTGCCCACTGGAGTGACTAGTACATGTATGAAAGGGTTAAATTCTGAAAAATAATGTACAGTTTTTTAACACCAAGTGGAAAGCTTGCATAAAAAGGGCACCCAGATACTGGACAGTCAAGTACTTTTGTCACTTTTGCATGCAGCCCACATGTGACTCCTCTGGGGCCCACATGGACATGGTGGCTGGGTATGTGGTGCTGGTGATCATATTTGACACCTCTGACTTAAATGATGCTCTGCAGTGCAAAGCATTCCAAAGCTTGGTTTTTGAATTTGTCAAAAAAGTTCCAAAATAGACGACAGGTATCCCAGACCAAATGAATTAGCTTTATTTTAAATGCACCAGCAAGATCTTATTTTGGTGCTGCAGCGTTTGAACAGGTCGATATGTTTTCAGTAAAAGACTGTGTCACTCAGTCGGAACTAAACCTTGTTTTTCCACAATGTACACAATCAAGTGCCTGATTTTTTTAAAACAAGGCTTCAACTTTACCCATCAGTGACACAAGATCTTGTGCAAAATTATTACAGATACCTGCAGTTAAATCATTTGGAAAAAAAAAAATCACTGGTATTCAGACTTGGAACAGTCTCTCTACAACAGTTAGAAACATCCTGAATTTTAACCACTTTAAAAAAAGATGTTAAGGAACATCTCTTTAATTGACTAAGGTACCATGAAGGACAGGATTTTATTTATGTTAGGTTTATTATTTTATTGTGTACATTTGGTGTTGTGTTTTTACATGTTTCATTTCTTTTACTATTGGTTTAATCATGTATTGTATTTTTTAAGGGACCACAATGGAAACAAACGATTTATGATTTTTTGTGCCATCGCTGGTTTTAAATGTCATTATTATTCATGTTTGCATTTTCAGTCAAATAAATCAAATTAAAAAGTCCCCATATCTAATCTAATAAAAGCCATAATCCAAACTGGAATTTCAGACACCACATTCTGATTTCATATTTCACCTTTTCCCCAGCTCACTTTAAACAGATATCAGGCTGCTCGTGGAAGGTCAAGTCTGGGTTATGGGGGTTAAAAAAATCCCTCATACAAAAAGCCCGCTTGGGACTGAGGGGTGACCAGGAAACAGCCTCCAGCCCCATCGTGACGTTCCCAAATCTAATTGGCTGAAAACGCCGGGTATTAAAAGGTCATTGGTAATCCATTACTGTCAATCATAATGGGAGGGGGCGTGGCTTCGGGGGCGTCGTTATGGAAAGCTGAGTGAGTCTTCACAGTTCACCCCAGCCCGGTCTCCACCACCGAGTAACCGGCAAAAAAAAACTGAGCAAACGGTGGCCATAGGACCACCGGCAGGTGAAATGGACGAACCCCTGGAACAAATGAGGCCACTTTTGAGAACAGTGAGTACCCTAGCCGGCACCGTTTACCCCTTTAACCCGCCCACCGTTACCTTCGCGTGCGTCTTTGTCCGTTTTTTTCCTCATATTTGGAGAAGTACTAGTGAGGGATGCTTAGAGTCACATCCTATGAGGCACCACCAGGCTACAGCTATTGTTAGCCGGCTTTCTAATTTTGACACGTGGCACGGGTATAAATCATACCCGGGTTCTTTTAAGAAGTCAGCGAACCCATTCATATAAATATGCGTTTTCTAGAAATGTGTTTATTTTCTGCCCGTTTCGTCCAATCTATGTACATTTCAGTTAGCTAATGAAGTAGCTAAACACAAACAGTCAAATACACGACAGTGAATGAATACAAAAAATGTAGCTTCTGAACAAAGTGGAGCTACTTGTTGTTGCATTTTAACTTGACTACGTTTGGTTATAACTCCTCTTGGTTGCATTTTCTGTCAGAGGTTCCGTTACTTTAACCGTATACGTCCAAAAATAATCAGCTGATAAAGACGTGCAGGTTGATTCAGCCTCATTTGCATCAAATCCACCCAAAAATAGATCATTCCCTTCTTCTGTGACATTTCCAAGCCAGGAAATATTGCTAAATTTACTGTGAACGCTTGTGCAAAATCAAGATATTCAGTTGAAATGAGCTTAATTTTCCCACGGTGAGTTACTACTGCAGGTTCTAGTCGAAAGAAAACTCTGTGACTGTTTTAGTAGGTGGGTGCAGAGCCCACATCCTGTCTGCTGGGTGTAACTTTACAGCCAGATGAAATGTTGAACTCAGTTTCTTTTTTGAGCTGTGTTCAGGGTTGTTGTTTCATGTCAGTGAAGGTATTTGGACATACATGTGCACGCATGTGTTTGAGGAAATTTGAGCCCTTTTACTGCCCAATGAAATAAGTGTTAAGTGGAAGAGCTGTGTGTTTGTCCTCCCCATGCACAGCAGTAGATGGGTTTGATCTGCCACTGGGACAGATTAGGAGGTAAATCAATCTTATTATGCTTAATAAAATTTAGCTTATTTAATTTTTTGTCAGTCGAAATCCACATCCTGAGCATCACATCAGTGTTATGCTGCAGTTTGAGTGTTCAACCAGTGTACCATTATGGATTAATTGCAGACTCTTGCTGAAAATGTTAACCTGAGTGTAACCCCCCCCAAAACACCCCAAAAAACCCAAGAATTTTTTTCAAATAACTATGCTCTTACCTCTGTTTTTCAACTTTGTCTTTGATCCTACATGGGTCACCTGACATTTCTAATAGTTGATTAGAATGAAAAAAAATAATGTTTTAATGATTAACCCTTTCATGCATAGTGGTCACATATAGTGGACAGTTATCCTGCTGTTCTTTTATATGCTTGAGTTTTGTTGTTTTAGTTCCATATCTTATCAACCAACAGAGTAGACACTTATGCATATTTCACACACTGCAATTCATGCAATTACTGTACTACCTTTGCAGAGGTCTGGGCTCTCAGAGTGCTTTTCTAGTTTTCAAATGAAATGTGAATATGATTTTGGGGCAAAGGTCAAAGCTCTAGTACACATTATTATAATTGAGTCAGTTCACCCCCTACCCAAGACTGAAGTAACACTGAGTATTTTCTTTCCTACGGACCATCTTCTACAGTTAAGTTTACCACAATACAATGCAAAATATCACATTTTGTTGATTACAACATGAGCATGGAAACTACAGTACTGTGCAAAATGTTCAAGGCCAACTTTAGGTGTTGTTGGTTGAGTAAAGTTAAAATGACCACATATGTAATTCTCAGTCTCACTTCTTAGGGAAGTACAGCAGTAAAAACAAAACTTTCAGTCTGTGTGTTTAGTATAACACTACCCCTTCACATGTACATAGAGAACAGAGGGGTAGGACTAAAGAGGTGGGCCTAGGGGTGAATTAGGATTCAACGTTCAAGGAGTTAATGCCCGTCTCAAATGGTATGGGGGGAAAAATACACACACACGTTTACATATCTGATGAGGACCTGGATCATAAGCCATTGGGTAATGAGTGTAAACATCTTTAAAAACAAAAAATTAAAAAAAAGTTAAATACAAACAAAATGACTTTCTAAAATAATGAATAAAAACATGAAAATAAATAAAAACTGCATTAAAATAAACAAAAGGAAACTTCCTCAAATCTTTGAAAAATTGTCATTTTTGGACTCAGATGCCCAGTGTTGAGGGGGACAATAATAATAATAAAAAAAAGCCGACAGAGATAAAATAGAAAAGACCAAGCAAAACCTGGGGGTAGATCAGCCAGAGTCCAGTGATGAAAAATGTCCAGGTTATGGTGACAAGGGAAATGGAAGAGGGTCTAGGTTATGGAGGTGACAAACTGAATGGTCCCACACGGCATTGTCTAAATACTGCAGATTGGAAATGACTTGCAGCTGCACGGTGCGGGACCAGGTGACTCTGGTGAGGATCTGGGGCAAAGGTTGTGTTCCCTCATACTTTATGGGGACATCCTGAAAAACAAATTATGTATTTATAGGGTGAGGGTCACAGCATTTCTATTTTACTAGTGGGGACCTTTATTTATATTTAACCCTTGTTGGGATCTGAATGTTGGTCCTCATAGTGATAGAGGTCCCCATGTGTGACCAAACATATCAATGAGATAGGAATACACACACACACACACGGTGTCAAAATTAACACTAACTGCTCAGACATTATTTTCAGGTAAATGTTCTGCTGTTGTGAATTTGTCCTAAAAGCTGCTGTGGAGGAAAATCGCACCAAAAGTGTCAACTATATAAAAACAAACAAATCCCAAATGGTTTATTTTTAGTTTCACTCACTGCTTTGTTTTGCTCCATTGTATGTTCAGAATTCTGAATATTTAGAATAACTCGTACATAGAGAACACACACCAAAGATGCGTGAGATGTTAAAGGGTTTTAAAAATTGGAAATAATCAGATTACTCGATTAATCAATGAAAAAAAAAATTTACAGAATACTCAGTTACAAAAATATTTGATAGTTACAACCGTAGAAATAGTTCCATCTAGGGCTGCAACTATCCATGCCTAGATCAAAGATATGGACATTTAAAAGTTCTTCCGTGATCGGCATCTGTGATTGGGACAAAAAAAGTTGATCGGTGCCTCACTCATATATTGAATATGAGGTCCAACATTGAGTATGGCTCCAGTACCAGTGTTCAATTAAACTGTACGTCTGTGTGTAGAGACTGGGGCAGATATTCAACCAAAAAAGCAGCATTTACTTTAAACCCGGGGGTCTCAAACATGTGGCTCAGGGGCCAAATGCGGCCCGGCACAGGTTCCAATGCGGCCCCCTGGATGAATTTGCAAAGTACAAAAATGATAAAAAGTAAAAGCTGTGGAACTGATCTTAGTTCAGGTTCCACATTCAGACCAATAGGGTCTACAGTCAAATTATAGCAGAATAAGATATTAAAAGAATTACTCCATATTTTCTTCTCATTTTGATGTGAAAATAATGTAGATTACGCGTATAAATAATAACTTCAAATTTCTGTCTTTCTTATAGTGGAAAAAAATAACGTTAAATTGGGGAAATATTTACACTTACGAACTATCCTGTAACAATATAATGTGAAAAACATGAAGGAATATGAACAAACTGACATTTCTAAAGAAAATTAAGCACCATTTTAACAGTTAAGTGTCTTTGTAGTAGATCTGACCCATAATGAACATGTGTAAATGATGCATTGAAGCATAATATTGTTAGATCTTCATGTATTTTTTTTTTTAGACATTTAAATTTTTTTTCAGGTTATTCACACCTTTTTTCTTGGGATAGTTTTTTTTAAAGCAAGCTCATAAGGTAATAGGGTTTGTTTGCACTAAAACAAATGCAAAAAATTGTAATTGTAATTTTTTCTAGGTTAATATGCTATTATTTTACTGGTTTACTATTATTCACTAGAGATTAAATTGGGCTGAATGTGGACCCCTGCTTTAAACACAGCTTTCAAAACCCTAAAGAACGATGCACTCATAATTTGGTAAAACATTATTAGTGTAACAAGTGTTAAATGATGTAAACAGTTCAGATCCTTTGTTGGTGAAAGATGAGATTCACTTTCTGGCCCTGGAGTAATTTAATATGTTTTCAGCCTTAATTATTTATTCCTCAGTGTTGGATGTTTTTTTTTTTTTTTTTAATTGCGATATTGGCATTTTTTTGCTTGTTGAATAATGTAGAATAACAGAAATGAAGACAGATTTGTCTTCCCCGTATCAGATCTGTGTTTGACATGAGTATGGGATCAGTAAATCCTATGTTAAATGTGGTAATTATTATTTTCTGTTCTTGTTCAGTCAAGTGAATTTAATATTGTTGCCACCTCCACCTCAAACCCTGGTGCTGCCTTTATTCTGCAAAAGATGATTTACAGCTTTATGACGTTTTACAGGAGCTATCCTTTGACTTTGGTTTAATAACCTTTAATAGGCCACGGTGGAGCAGATTATTTTATTACAGTTTTATCGCAGAGTGTGTGTGTGTGTGTGTGTGTGTGTGTATGTATATATTTTTTTAAATATCTGGATCCCATTTAGTTTAATCACTACATGTTATACACATGGGCACAACAATTTGGTGCTTATCTAGCATCAAACATATTTAATTGATTGTTAGGTAACTTAATGATGTTTTAGCGTTCCATTGGGAGCTTTAGTATTTTATGATGAATCTTAAAATCTTATGGCTTTAAAGGGAAATTATGCTCCTTTTTTAAACACACAAACCTGGCACATTGCATAAAACAGTTATAAATGTTTTCATTCGATAGTGTTTATTTGTCAGTGATAATGCATATAAAGGGTTCATGTTTTGCTAAGCCCACTTTTTGTTATTTTTTTTTTGGTTAATTTGTGTATTTGGATCCTAATAGTTAATATAGTTTGAATTTTGAACCCTTCAGGTGCTGCAAAACTATCTTTATATTCATTTTGGCAAAAAGTTTGGACTTTTACACCTTTTGCACTGTTTGGATGGTCTGGTTAAAATGATTATTGGATGATGTTTTCAGTCCTGTCTGGTCCACAGGTGACTCAAATTATTATATTTGTGTTGTGAGTATTTAATTCATTTGCTGGAATTGGGTTATGAAGAGGGTTTAAGCAATATAGCAAAAAAAAAGCCCCAGGAAATAAGACTGTAAGATATTAGAAAAAACTGATATTGCGATTAAAAGAAAAAAAAATATTCAATATATTTCTGGTGCCGACTAGGGATGAGAAACTACAGGAAAAAGGATTTGTACATCCTGTCATCCCACTATTTTAGTCCAGCCAGTGTGAGTTCCTTGACCTGCACTATTATTGAACCAGCACTTACTGCCAGGGTTAGTGTTTTATGAAACTTACTGTATAGCATTAGTTTGAATAGGTAATTACACAAAATGAGCCTTTTCCACTGGTGGTGTTTTGTTCAATTCAGCTATACTATTATGTTAATACGATAAAAAGAATTAGGTGGGCTATATTCTAATAGGCCTAAAATAACAGAGAGCCTTTCAGCAGCTTATTAATATGGTGTGCAGTACACTTTTTGTTGGAATAAAATGTTCTTTCTGAACATAGCCTTTAAAGGGATAGTTCACTATTTTCCACATGTATCTGTATGGGTTCACAGTCTGTACTGTGGTGCACCCACAGTGACTTGTCCCCGACAGTGTCCTATGAGTCGAGTTCTGGTCTGGCTTTGGTCAAGCGAAAGTAGTCCCGGCAGATTTCCTAACAGCTGCGCGCCTGCACATAGCAGCCGCAAACACTGCTGAACAACTGATTAAAGTAGTTTGCTAAGGCGCACAGCTGTTAGCAGTGACAACGCACATTGAGAAAAATTAGCTCAAAGCATTTACGAGGTGTGAGTTTCTGTTCTGTGATGGTTTTATTATGCAAATAAGGCCATAACAGTATATGTATTTGTATCGAACCATTGAAAACAGACGTTCAGTTCGGTACAACCCGATACCGAATGAATATGATCAGTTTATGTATCTTTGCACGGTAGAAAAATGACTTGAGGTCGAACAACAGTTTACCGTTACTTCTGCATACATGTCCATGATGCGGTGATGAGGCACCTGATTGGCTCAGAATGCATGACCACTCCCCCCTTCCCTCTTACTCTGTATGTGTTTGTTATCCCAGAGTAACATCTAGCTGGGTTTTCGTGCCGTTGATCGTTTTGAAAACGTGCAGGGAAAAAAAAAGCTTTATTTTGACAGAGCACATGAACCAGGTCGATCTGCCATTTTTTTTTTTTCAGTTTCTGCAGCAGCTACTGTGGCGCTGTCTTCTGTTGTAGATGCTAATGCTACTTCAGAGTCATTGCAGTAAGGGACGGGCTTAACCCCACATGGGTGACGCCAATGTCTCTGACGTGTATTGGACAGACTTTTTGTGAGAGTCTCATTTCTCTGTGTTTTCTATGAGTGATGGTAAATCCATCTACTGCAGGGGACACACCACGCAGCAAACACAGTTGGTAACTCGTGGTGACCCATCAGATTCCAAAAGGAGCGTGGAAAAGTGGTTTTCAGCTAAATTAAGTTGGAAAAAGTCTTTTCTATTGTTTAAAAGGAATTATTTTTAATTTCAACACTTGGTTAATTATTTAAGAATATATAATGTAACTTACTGGTACCAAGCAGCACTTTTTATTAAACCAAAAAAATGTCAAAATACAAATTTAAACTAAATAAATTGATACTGTGCTGCGGAAGAAAGTAGTTTCCATACTGTACCAAAAATGAACTGAACCGTGACTTCAAAACTGGGGTATGTACCGATCTGTGATTTTTTTGTATACCGTCCCACCCTTACAAATAAAATCACTCAAACATATTGTTTTGAGAACACACACGTTTTATTTTCATGACCCCAGGAAACCTGCTGGGACTACTTTCGCTTTGACCAAAACCAGAGCAGAACTCCACTCACAGGACACTGTCGTTGCACCAGAGTAAAGACAGTGAACCATCACTTTAAGAAAGTATCCGAGGAACAAGCTTTGATCTGGTTTTTGAAATGAACATGTAGGATATTTTTTCCAACTATTACAAACAGAAGTAGGACCCAGCAAGTGATTAGAATGTTGTGCAGTTATGCAATTGCAAAAGTGTGGGATTCACACGACCATATTTAGCAGAATTTATCAGTTCGAGTCTCTGTAAAATGTCAAGTTGGTATTTTTCCCATTTAGTCGTATTCTTTGTGCTACTTGTTTCTAAACTGACAACATGTATATTGCAAAACCTTTCAAAACTAGCAGTAGGTATTGATTTGATTTGATTTTTTATTCGCACTTTGAAACAAAATACAGACACAAGAAAATATAAATGAAATGTAACAGTGCAGGGAGGCCGGAAGCATAAAATGCTTATGAGGAGGCCTCCCTTCATAACTTAATTAACAATTCAAATTAATCGGATAAATAAGAAATAACTTACTAGGTAACGGGTAAATGAAACAAAACAATAAAATACAATATGATACAATACTATCTACAATAATGAAAAGTAGTAATGAAAAGTAGTAAACAAGGAAACTTAAACAAAAATTAAGAATGTGTGGGGTTATTTATGAAAGTTGCTTTAGTATGATTTTTGAAAATGGTGACGGAGGGACTAATTTGTAGAGTTCTACTTAGGTTGTTCCAAATTGTTGGGCCTCTGTACGTGATTGTAAATTGACGAAGATTCGATTTCGCATTGGATGGCCTTAAATAATTGCATTGGCGTGTAAAGTGGTTGTGGATGTCTGAGTTTAATAAGAAGGTGTAGGTGACGTGGAAGGTTTCAGGAAGGCAAGGACATTTATTCATTATCTTGTACATTAAAAGACTTGTTTGTAGTTTATTTATGTCATTTATGGACAGTATTTTGAGCTTTTTAAACAATGGTGCAGTAGGGAAAGTGAATGAAACTTTTGACGCTATCCTGATGTATCGTTTCTGAAGCAAAAAAAGCGGTTTAAGTGATCTAGTGTACGTACTTGCCCATATAATATTACAATAACTTAAGTAAGGATAGATAAGACTATAATAGAGAGTGATAAATGTTTTAGGAGATAAAAGATTTCCTACTTTCTGTATAATACCAATGTTCTTGGATATTTTTTTTACTAATAAGATCGATGTGATTTTTCCATGTTAATTTTGCATCTATTAAAACCCCTAGAAAACGGGTGTGTGTTACTTGAGTAATAAGGTTGTTGTTTATGAATATTTGTATGTTTTCCTTCGGGTAATTTCTATTTTTACCTGCAAATATTATTACATTTGTTTTCTTAACATTTAAAGACAATTTGTTTTAAACCACTTATTTACTTTATCCAATTCTTCGTTCATTGTAGTTACTAACGTGTTGAGATTTTTATGAGACATGAATAGATTTGTATCATCAGCAAAGAGAAGAGCAAATAATTTTTGAGATACTTGTGCTAAATCATTTATGTAAATTAGAAAAAGTAGGGGAAAATATACCTAGTATTAGTATTCTCTGCTCATTTTCCCTGACAGCCAATTAAGTAGATGCAAATTGCAATATTGCCAACAATGATTACAATACGACTTCTCACCAGATCACACAGAAGGCTCGTCTTGATTTGACATTTTTCAAGTTTCAGAATTTATTCGACAGTGCAATTAAAAAGGTAATTCAATACAGAAAAATGTATTAATGTAAAAGCTGACCGACGGGGCCCAAGATTATAATATGCAAAATAAGATAACTTTTATTGCAGCTGCAAAAAGGATTGGAGAGGACATCCTATTACAGGGAAACTGACAACCCATCAACCCCGTTACAAGACCGTTTTTTTCAAGTCTTGGTAGTTTGAGTCCTTGGTATTAAACACAATGGACAACCAATGAAACTAGGGAATTATTGTTTGACTTCTAATCCTACTTACATATATGCTTTCCCACTGTCGGAACCTTTTGTAGTTCCTATAACCTTTTTTGGTCCTACTCGCAGGCAGGGCTTTTTTTATTTCTATGTGACATAGGTGGGATGCAGAAAATAGGCAAATGGGAGTTGAGAGGTTCACATATTGACCTGTGTCGTATATTCCATCTATAATTTGTAACAGATTAAAAGCTGCACCCTATTTGGGATGTCAAATAATAAGGGTGTAAAGTTACACAAACATTTCAGTTTGATACAGGAGTCTTTGTTTCGATAAATTTCACTTTTTTGGAACTGTGAAGGAGACTACTGAAGGGGGGGGTGTCCTTCATAACTACCTTTGGGGACACAGGACAATTCTACAAAATACATGTTTATAATTTTGGATGTTCATTGTTCATTTATGGCAAAGCCTGTAGTTTACCTAACGTTTAATGGCTCACAGTGAAGTGCTGTAAATGTGACCTCACAGTGACACCACAGCAGAAGCACAACGAAGGAGAAGAGGAGCCGGTTCAACTTGATTTGTCCCAATTTGAGTAAAAAAAAAAACAGTTTTACCAAAAAGGAACCTGTGGAGTCTTTTGTGCCACAAACCGAACATCTGACCCGGCTTCTCTGCCTCCATTATACGGTTATGTTATTTTTCTGCAGTGGTGGCGAGTAGGGCTGCATGATATTTAACCTTGAAATAAATGTGCGACATGAAAAAATCCTCTACGACAGCCGTGTGGTGCAGACGTAAATGGTCAAACATATGTGCCGTCAACACAGACCATTGGTTTCAGTCACATCCTTCTTGCAGCTGAAATTCAATTAAATAAATAAAATGTATATATATAATTAAATAACAAACAAGTCAAATAAATACAATTAAAAAAAACACCTGCAGGACCTGCGATGTGATGATTGCACACAGATATATTGCAATGTCGATGGTCAGACGATATATTGTGCAGCTGTAGTAACCCCAGAAACAAATTTTCATATACATTTCAAATTACTTTTCACTATAGAAGTTAAAAACAGTTTAGTCCAGTGCACCTTACTAAAACCAGCATGCACATACTCCATTTACATTTTCTGTTCATACAGCAATACAATCTTGTGCAAATAGCCACTTTGTGTGGTTTTGCTGCATTCTACATATTTACACAGTGTTTTATCTACTATAAACAAAATATGAGGTTGATCAGTTGATCAATCGGCCCAATGTCAGATCAGCCAATAGGTGTCACCCTTTCTACTCAACTGCCTTCCTGTCACATATCCCATAGTATGAGGAGTATGGTAATTATAGGTTTGGTTTCACAGTTACCTCCATGACTCGCTTAGTGGTTAGACTGTTGAAAACCAACCTCACATTTCACATAACCACAGAATCCGTCTGTGGTTCCCAGCCTTTCACCCATTTAAATATAGGCTTGTTGTTGCCCCCACCCCCCACTTTTTTTTTTGCTTTCGTGAGTATTTATCTGAAAATGTAATGGCTGTATTTTTTCCTTTCGCGTCCAATTAACGGGCAGTGTTACGGTCAAGGAACAATCGAGGCATAGTTCTTTGCAAAAATTACAGGTCGTTGACAGGCATGTCTAACCTTGAGCCTGCGGTTCAGGTTATCAAAGTCAAAGTGGCATTTGAAATCTCAACGAATATGCCGCTGTGTCCCTCTTTTCACCTCGTAGCGTCCTTTTCGTAGGAATGCCTGGCAGACACGTGTACTTGTTTCTATTTATCAGTGTTGGTGGCATGTCTTCATTTGTGACCTGAATACCTCAGTGGGGGTGAGCATTTGCCTGTCCTCCAAATATGAATGTGTGTGTGTGTGTGTGTCATCCATGTGAAGGTTTGCATGTGTGTATTTTTAAGCTCTTGGCTGGGTGAATAAAATATTCATGGTGGCATGGTGGGATTGGCTGCTGAGCAAAGAGCGGGCTGACAGGGAGCAGAGCACTGTTCTGAAGCAGCTCACTCCCTCTCCTCTCCTCTCTCTCTCTCTCCCTCTCTCTCTCTCCCTCAGTCTCTGTATAAAGAGATGAGCGGAGGAAGAGGGAACAGACAAGTGCGACAGTATCTCTCAGCGCTTAGCTCAAACACATCCCACTATAAGGAGAACCACCAGAAAAAGAAAGAAAAGAACTGGCCAACATCCTCGCTGCCTTTTTGGTTCACGGATGTTTTAGTCTAAATGGATGAACAGGGCGAAGGGGAGCATGTGCTTACGGTACGTCCGCTCTGGTGTGTGTGTGTGTGTGTTTGTGTGTAACCCAACAGTCGTGGTTTTGCACTTGAGCAGGACCCAGTGGCCGTGTTCTAGTGTTATTGGTTTGTTTATGATGGTTTGCCCTTCAGTGTTCTTCAACTGTAACACTGGAGTAGTACGCTAATGAATGGAGCAGGTGGTGGTCAGTACATTTGGCATGGGGAAAAAAAAACAGGGGAAGGTGAGAAGCTGTTGCCTCATCCAACATGTCTGTTGAATTGGAAATTTTTTTTTTTTATTTTTAATTTTATTTTTTTACTCTTTAATCGCCTCAAGGAACAGGAATGAGAGGAAATCAACGGGAACAGTTATGGCTGCTTAAAGGAGTGGGACAAGGAGAGCAGGATGAAAGAGAGCGATGTAAGAGACAGCGTCAGGGAAAGGAGGCTGAAAAATAGGTCTGCCAAGGTAGCTGAATCCAAACAAGGTGCTTGTTGTTAATATAGATGACTGAAGAAAAACACCACCCCCCCCATCCCCACATTCAGCACACCCCTTAAAAGTACTGAAAGGTGAAATTAAGATGCGGTGGTAGTCACACAAACAAGGACTGACTGTAGAAATGGGTGTAAACATGAAGAGAAAGGAAAATATGTGTAAGGCAGGCAACCAGCGTGGGTTCCATCTGGTGTGCCTCTGCAGGGGTGTGTGTTTTTGGTGTAATGATGGGAGATCGTGTTGTTTTTGTTTACCCCATCGTTTCTGCACAGACATGTTTTTGTCTGCTCTTAACTAAAAGATTTTTATTTATGTACATATAGTCATGACTGGCCCGACATTATCTCTGTGTAGTCCATCTTAAAACATTTTACCCACTTGACCCCGGTTTCCAAACTTCATGTAATGGAGTTCTGGGAGCATTTAATGTTCATCTGTGGTGTATAAACATTCTAGGATAACCTATAGCCCCAAAAATATGACTTCACCTAATCTAATCTTGTCATCTGAACCTGCTTTATCCTCACTAGGGTCACGGGGGTCACCTAATCCAGATACAATCTGTGAAGACAGGGGTACACCCTGTATGAGTCTCCAGTTCATCTCAGGGCTGAACATATCTCGACAAACAATCACTCTCATATTCACACCTATGGAGCATTTAACCTATCAGTGCATGTGTTTGGATGGTGGGAGGAAACTGGAGTACCTGGAGAAAACCCACGCAGACACGAGAACATGCAAAACTCCACACAGAAAGGTCTGGTGTGGGAATAGAACCAGGGACCTTCTGTCTGTGAGGTATGAGTGCTAACCACTGCACCGCCGTGCTAACCACTGCACCACCGTGCTCACCACTGCACCGCCGTGCTAACCCCTGCGCCGCCGTGCCGCCCCACCTTTTCTAATGTCACATAAATAATTTTAGTAACAGAGTGGGGTCAGACCATCTTCACTGACTACAAACGTGGTCTGAGGAAGTGCAAACACATGGCTCTGTTGAAAATTGAGGGATGTTACACCACAGACGAGATCAGCTTCTACTTCTCAGAACAAAGGAGTCGCTCCCTTACCTAGACAGTGAAGTGAAATGGTGTCAACGTATAAAACTAGAAGTTGTGCATAACACGATACTTGATCAAATAAAAACCATGACGCTCCAATCTGTGCAACTTCTGCCCAGCGACTCTACCGGGCCGCACCTACCCTCAAGCTGGAACTCAGAAACGCACGCATACCATGAAATTCCTGTAAAATGGCCCGAAAATTCCAATCGTGGAAACGCGCCTTATAAGTTGCACCAACCAAAAAAAGCAAAATAAAGAGGGGAAAAAACACAAGTCGCACTGCAGTATGTCACATTTTTTGGAGGAAATTTATTTGACAAAATCCAACACCAAGAACAGACTTTTCATCTTTAAATGCAATTTAAAATAAAAACAGAACAGAGAACAGGCTAATTAGATGTACGGTATGCTAATGTAACACATTCAGCTAACGTTACATGATGCAAAAACAAACTAAGAACCTGCTTGGTATGTTAACCGAACATATCAAAAAGAACATGCTGATGCTCAACAGCGCCTTCTTGCATTTGTCATTGTGAAAATAAAATTATATAGTAATAATTTCACACATAAGTCGTTCTGGAGTATAAGTCACACCCCCGGCCAAACTATGAAAGAAAACCTGTGAATTATAGTCTGAAAAATACAGTAAATATCTTAATAATTTGACAGCCCTAATGGTTTTTATTCCCTTTATTTGACTGTTACAATTACCGTCTATGTTGGTAAGATTTTCGATTAATAAAGTCAGTAATGCCATTTTCTGCATCGTCTTTTTATTTGGAAAAAGTATCGAAATACATGTTGGTACCAGGACTGGTACCAAATTATTGGTATCGTGACAACACCACTGCATTTATAGATCAATGATCTTAAGCAAATAACCTATTTTTTCTTTGTTTCCCCCCCCCCCCCCCCAAGTACTATGACTACTTGTAAATGTATTAGTTGTAACGGGTTAGTTCATAATAAGCCTGGGCTTCGAAACGATCGTCATTCATACGAAATAAACATAACAAATTAAATTAAATTAAAACACAGGCCAGGTGTTTAGAGGCCAGTTCCACGCTGTTTGAGCATTCGTCCCAATTGGACGCTTCAACCTGACGTCAGGTTTCGTGCACATCTCGAACATCTTGCAACGAGCCGTTAAGAGAGGCAGGAAACCACATTGCAGGATTACGGCATAAACACTAAAAGTCATGTTTTGTAACTTTGTTGAGGTTTGCAGTCGACATCCGGCGTTATAACATTATTTATGTAGAAAAACACGGATGGACATAATAGGTCTGCTTTAAAGACCAAAAGTCATATTAAATGTCAGTCACAGTATATCATTAATGTTGTCGGTGCATAGTTGTACATTTGGCAGAGTGAAGCAGAGAGATAGTCCATAATCTGAGGGGGATATGTGTTTCACCATGTAACACCTATCTCACATCAGTCTTTATCAGTTGGACCAGGGCCCAGTGAAGCAAAGCTGGCTGGGAACTAAGACTAGAGGGGACTGGTGGTTCTGCTCTGGTGATCTTTTAAAATACAAAAAACCAAAACAAAATAAGAACGCACACGACAGGTTTAAGACAGTGACTTGAAAAGGCAGGTTGTCTTCACCGTCATCCAACAGACTAGCACACAGGTGTCAAACATAAGGCCTGGGGGCCAAATCCAGCCCGCCAAAGGGTCCAATCTGGCTCATAGGATGAACAACAATATTAACGGTGTAAAAAAAACCCCCAAACAACAGTTACATCTGTCACTTGAACGTCAAAAACTTCACCCACGTGTTTGCAAAATAAGTAAAAAACCAGATGTCTTTGGAAAGTTTCTTTTCCAAGAGGAAAAGGGACACTGAAGAGACGGAAGAAGAGGCTAAAACTTCCAAGAAAAGGAAACCTTTTAACAGACAATACCAGGAGTTGTACTTGGAATATGGATTTATCATGACGGGTGATTCCCACAGACCAAGCACCCTCTGTATAATTTGCAGCGACTGATATAAACAATCAATGTAACCCGGTCCATGGTAACAAAAAGGTTGGAGACAACTGCTGGAAACGGTTAAGCTATCCTAGAAAATTATATATCCTCCTCCTGCCTTGTGGCCATGTGTTTTCAGTGGTTGTTTGAGAATATACAAATATTTTTAGAGGAAGTACAACACAGGTGTCAAACTCTGGTCCTCGAGGGCCAGTGACCTACATGTTTTAGATATTTCCCTCTTCCACATGATTCAGTTTAACCCTTTAACTCCTGAAACTGTAGCAGTTCCACAGTACAAAGAGTTAAAATGAGCAACAAAATGACAAAAAAACGGCCAAAGTCATCAATAAAATGAACAAAAATGGATAATAAACTGACAAAATAATTAGTAACATGAAGAAAGTAAGACATGAATGGAGCAAAATGAAATGAATAAAATGTAGAATAACAAAAGGAGCAAAACAACTGAACAAAAACTAATATTTACAAAATTATCAATAACATGGGAAATTGGCAAAAAAAATACTAAAGAAAGACAACTAGTATAGAAATCAGCAGTTTTAACTTACTTTTTCTCCATGAACAAAACACTGTAAAAAAAATAAATAAATAAAGGACAGTTGAATTTTTCTGAACATTTACTCCAGCTAATGAAGTAATGATGGACCAATATATCATGGCGATATTTAAGTTTTTCTTCTATCGGTATTGGCCTCTTGCATTTGTCGATATGCTTTTTTCCTGTCGTGATTTACTGACGGGTAAAGTTCATGATACATCCTGTATTTGTGTGTTATCCAAAGGGCACACGAAAGGTCTGTTTTTATTGGAAACTTTATTAATTATTGAGTGAGTTTCTGATGGGCGCATGCATACATGCTTTTTCATCGTTGCTAAAATAGAAAAACTTAAGGTATTTCAGGCTCCTGCCACTTTGTTGGCATTAAGATGCCAAATGATCTGAACCAATAAAAAAGCAAACGTGGTCAATTAAAAGCAGCATCGTTTTTTCTTGGTAATTTATTACAGAGAATTTCACACTTTATGTTGTGGTAATTAAGTCCCATTAGTCATGACCGTTGAGAATTGTAACAGCAGTTTGAGGCATTTCCAGTTGTAATTGTATTTTCACACTTCTTTAAGAGCAGCATGAATGGATGTGACAACTGCTCCATCTTTAAGTTTATTAGCAAACCCAAACTTCTACATTGTCACAGATGCAGAATGTTTACTTTAACCCTTTAGTGATTTTTCTTTAAAACACCAGAAAAGTACCTTGTCAACTTAAAACTTCAGCTGTTCTTCAACCAATTTGGAGTACAGATAAAAAAAAGGGGCTCTTTGTGAAGGTAATGCCCTGTAGTTTGGACTAAAATGCTAAATTTTACACTTTATTTAACAGGTAAAAGGATGTAGACTTTGTAACGCAAATAAATGTAGAATTTTTCCCCTCGCCTTAAATGTTTTGGTGTAAACTAGGGTGTATTTGTGTGTATTTGGTAGGTATGGACTTAAACACACCAGTTATCAACTGACCAATGTCTGACTTTTACAATTAAAGTCTGAGAAATGTATTTTTAAAAATGCCAGTTTTAGGGCATTTTTCTATGGTTAAGTTTGTGTTTTACAGGAGGGGAAGTTAGGGGGATAATTGATTTCTCCAAAGTGGCTACATTTGTACATTTTGGGGGAAAACAAATAACTGTTTAATACTTAAATTACTCATATTTCAGCAAAAATTGATGAAAAGATATATTTTGTAGAATATGGAAATAATCAACATAAATGTGATATTGGACAAATATTCCTTCAGTTCCTGGTGTGTGTTTTGGTCCTAAATATTTTACTGGGTTATGTTACCATGGAAATCACACCGCATTTGTCCATCGATCGATCAATGAAAAAAGGAAAACTGGGAAAAAAAAAAAAGTTATTTTTTTTCATTTTGGTTTTGGAAACAAATGAAGAAATTACTTGTTCCGTTGTTTTATTTTGAAAAACGTATGAACAACCGATACATGGATTTAGTCTGATACCCGCTGTTGCTGTTTTCCTTTGACAATGAACCAGAGTGGATTCAAACTCTTTTCTGCCAGAGCTGATCTCACACTCCCAAATGTCAAAACTAGTTTCAATGAGTCATTCCAATATAAAGCACTTTATGATCCATCTGCAGCACACAATAGTTCTGCTTCTTATTTAATCTACTATCACTGCTTGGTGCTCAGAGATGTCTGTTATCCAACCAGTTTTCTGAAGTGTCATGTCGGGATTACAGCCCAACTGCAGAGTAGATAAATGAAGACAAACTTATTTTGGGTTATATATAATAATCATCATCTCAATCTCCTTTAATATGACAGTAACTGAATCACAGTTCATAAGTTGAGAAAAATCATAATGGATTACATCATGGAAAGAGTGAAGCTCCCCTGCTTACATGCACCCGTTCACTGGTCGCTACGGCACTGTCCAATATAGTGTTGACGTCTGCCTGCCATCTCGGGGCCAATATATTGTCATATTTACCTCTCCTGTAGAGGTTATGATTTTTTCATATTTTTATTCGTGATGCATCGATAAGCATTTGTTTGGCCCGATGACCAAAAACTTGATCTGCCGATTGCCGATCACAGAAGGAATTTTAAATGTCCATACCTTTCATCTAGGTATGGATAGTTCCAGCCCTAGAAGCAGCTATCAAATGGTTTCATCTAGGGCTATAACTATGAAATATTTTTTGTAATCGAGTATTCTGTCGATTTTGTTTTCATTGATTAATCGGATGAATTCCATTTTCTAAAAACCCTTTAACTTCTGATGCATCATTGGTGGTTGTTCTATATGTATGACTTATTCTAAATATTAATAATTCTCAACATACAATGGAACAAAACAAAGCAGTGAGTGAAACTAAAAATAAACTGTTTGGGATTTGTTTGTTTTTACTATGGTTTACAGTTTTGTTGTGATTTTCCTCCACAGCAGCTTTTAGGACACATTCACAGCAGCACATTTACCTGAAATAATGTCTCAGGAGTTAGTGTTTAAATAGATCAATCAATAAACTGATGTGAGAAGGCTGAGGTGTTTGAGTGGTGCGTGCATCTACGCACAGACGCATGCGCCTGGATATGTGGAAGCAGATGTAACCTAATAATTACACTACCTTGGTACATTTGCACAAAATAATTACAACACATGACGCTACATGCTAACAGATGCTAATACTCACCAGTTAGCAAAACAGTTGATCCCTGAGTCGACTTTGACAAAGTGCTGTTGAAGCGTGGATGTGTTTGGTTTGGATGCTAATGCTATTTAACCGTGGGCATACCGTTGTCTGCCTTACGCAGCATAAAATAGTCCCAAACTTCTACTATTGATGAACTATATTTTAAAACGTACAGAAACAGTCCAGACCAGATGCTCCTTTTCTGTAGCGTATTTGCAAGTTTGAAAATAGATGCTAGTAACTTACGTAATCGCCATATTTTTCCAATAGCAGATCAGGCTATTTTTAGGCAATGTTGGCCAATTATGATTGACAGACAATCGATCGGTGTAACACCAATTTTTATGTATTTTTGTCTGTGAGCAAGATAACGCAAAGTTTTGACGACCCGCATGCACAAAAGAGGTCTTGATGTAAAGAGTACCGTTTATGGAAGTAAACAAGATGTTCCTCCTGGGAATTGTGATGTTTGTCATATTTCTACATAGCGCTGCACAATTAATCGAATTTTAATCAAAATTGCGATTTTGGCCGTGACGATTAAAAAAAAAAAATCCTGATTTATATATTTTATTTATTAATAGGTGGACTCTGTTGCACAGCATCCAAGCATTTTAATTAGGATACTACTCATTCAGTCTCCTCCCTTCCTGCGGGTTGCAGCGAAATGAAAAATAAACTGTACAGAACATGGTAGTGGACACTGAACCGCCAAATAATTAATTTTCAGCAGCTGACAGAAGCAGCAACACCACAGGCCCTTTTTTTCTACCACAGACACTTCTCTCAGAATGGATAGAGTGGACATAAAAAAATTTAAGACTTGAGTATATGAAATGTTATTTATTTATCCCATAGTACATTGTTGGCTATATTTCAATTTGTAATGTTAAATGACACATTCTGCACTGAAAATGGTTTGTTTTTTTAAAAAAATGGAGCAATAAACTTAATTTTTTTTAAAAAATTGTTCAATAATTGTGATTTAAATTTTGATCCAAATAATCAATTTTTTCCATAATCATGCAGCTCTATTTCTACAACATAAAGTTGACATAATTGCAACCTGGCCATTTGGACTATAGTCTCTTTGCAAAATATCACATTTTTGACCATATATTGAAGTGGCCTTTGTTGAATTTGGAAAAGAAAAAAATAATTGAAGTTGTGCCGTTGGTCTTAAGATTGGACACAGTTCACATATGGGCTACATTTTCCTACAGTCTGACTGTAGCCTTATAGTTGATTCAGTCCATACCACTGGAATTATTTTTCACTTGTATCTTATAGTGTTTGTTATGCGTTAGTATTTAGTTGTTAGTTCAAACCCTGATTTTCTGTAGGGGGACCGACTTGCGTACGTAATCTGGATTTTCTAAGGTTTAAGAGTGTAATGTTACTGAAGTTGAAGTATCTGCCAGCAAATGCACATGATCTCATATGATGATCTAAATTGGAAATGGAGCAGAGTATGGCATTTATAACCTTTAACATGCAGATGCAGCTACAGATAAATCTGACTTCTCTTATCAATCCTCTATTGATGTAGCTGTAGTGGCTTTTCATACTGCGCTGGCAGGTGTTCTCCAGCTCTCATCCATTCCCACTGGTACACATCCACACAATCACAGCTGTGTTTTGTGGGCATAATGGCCTATCACCTCCATGGCCGAGGGGCTGCGACTGTCGTACGAGGGGGGCTATTTCGGTCAAAGCTATGTGACAGGTTGCCTCATGTGTTCTGAAATACTACCAAGCAATGTGAGACTGACTGCACACAACGGGCCAACACGTGCATGCAGTTCCCCAAGCACACATGACAACATACACACTATACTTTATAACGTTTACATGTAAACAGACAAATTAAGAGGTTTGTGGAAGTGGTATTTTAAGGAGCTTAAAATTAAGACTGTGCTAATGAAGCAGGAATAGGTTCACACAAGGTTTTTGTGCCCTGATCGGAAACAGAGTTCATGTGATTAATGCAAAGTAGAATGAGCGTTGTGGCGACCAGCCAAACAGTGGTCAGAGATCTGCATTATTAATTGTCGAGTTAATGAATTTTCATTTTGGCAATGGAATATTAATCAAATACAGTATTCATATGTACCCAAGTGTGGTATATACACAGTATCTAGTGTGACAGCACCACAGATATTAGATTTTGACTGACTTGCTGCTCCAAAGCATTTGCTAGATTTGAGGCAGTCACTAGTTTCCACTGCTTTTTCCACAAACACCGTCATGCAAGACTCTCACTCACGCAGGCAGTCTGATCAGTTTCCCTTGCCCTTTATCTGCTGTGGGTGGCAATGGCCAGCACCAAGTCTTAGATTAATTTCTTGCTGCGCTTCTGCCTCTGTGCAGCTGATTACCACACCCCATCAAGACACTGTCACAGAGCGGTGCTGCTGATTATCATGCAAATCCACCAGCTGGGAAGCGCGTGCGCACACACACACACACAGAGATTGCATCATTCATTGTATGTGAGGAAATGATTATGGTAATGTACATTGCGTGTGGAAATCGGATTGTCATTGAAGATATGTTTATAGTAGGAACCAATGATGAAAAAGTGAGAGCAGGTGCTGAACATGTGGTACGTGCTTTCCATTAGAATTCTGAGATCAGTAGAAAGACTGGCATGTTGAAGCTAAGAAACACAAGGAGCTAATATCAGCCAGATATCATGTATCCATTGAACATGTGGCTTATATCACCTTTTGTTTCTTTTCTTACTTGAGTTCTGCCATTCTGAGATTGGATGAATGGACTGAAGAGACTCAGAGTTGTGTCGTATTCAAGTGTCCATAAGAAGCAAACCAGCATTCCTCAAGTTTATTGGAAAGTGTTGCATGATGCCAAGTTTGAATGCCTAAGGACTAGCTTCATTTCTATTAATACTAGTCTGGCCTTTACGTCAGCAAAACTCAGCATGCTTCAATCATGGCATGCAGTGATGGTCGAGTAGAAACTTTGGTGAATTACCATCGATTTTGTCCGAAAAACTTGACAATACAGGGTGTATTCTAGAATTTAACTTTTATTTTTGGCTCAAGTCAACTTCCAACAATAGTTTGCAGACCGGCTAACTTGCAGTAAAAAGAAGTCTGTGTGTGAAACACCTGTTTGCCCAGTATTGAATACACTGACTACCAGATTGGCTGGCCAGACTCTAACAATACCATTCATTTATGTTTTAAAACTTTACAATGAGCAGACAAATGCCAAGTTACTGACTTGTTAATGCAGTGAATAAGTTTGTAGTTGGCAATGTAACTTTTGGTATATAAAATTGCTAAAAAAAACATTGCTGTGGTATTTTATACCACAGCATGTAATAGATTGACCAATATAAAAACCAAAAACACCATCTTACATGAACTGTTCCTGGCTTTCTTAGGAACAGAGATAACCATTGAACTGAACAAGTAACTCAACCCCAACAAGTCCAGGAGTGATTTTTAATTTTCCCAATCTAGTCTGTAATTCAGGTTTAAAAGCTCAATATTAAGCATCAGCCACCATCAAAGTCAGCATTTGATCATTTGATCATTTGATTCACTGTTACACCATGTGAAGGCTTGGGTTCAAACCATGTGGGGAAAAAAATAACATACAAATATGGGCCAAAAAATTGTTCAAGACTGGCATCATAGAAACCTACCCCACCTATTTAAACTATCATAAAGATGGATAAAACCTAAAGGGGGGGTGGGGGGGTCTGAATATAACAAAGGCCTTTTCTTTTAAGGTCAATGTGGGGAGATCAAAATGCAACCATTTTTAGCCAAAAGGCTACCATTGGGGTAGTCCCCCTGCCAGAAGGATCCTGACAATAAATTAAAACATGACAAAGACATAAAACATAAAAATCATTATGACACAAAACATAAACACAGCTTCCCCATTTCACCCCCCCCCCCCCATGCATACAGGACCATGCCCACCCCCAGACATGTCCTCTAGTGAACATCACTAGTGCCAACAGATTTGATTCTCTCGCAGCAGTTGCTTTTTAAATGATCTGTATGAATTTTGTGCGATAGTATTCCACTCACCAGCTGTCGTGGAAGTGAAGACTTAATTGACCAAAACTAGTTTTCTTCTAAGGCACTGTACAATCTCCTCTGGCAGAGCTTCTAGTATTCATCGGACATCACAGCCAAACTGAGCAGCAACTGTCAGCTTCCTTATATCCACACCCACTCGGGACAACTACCCTCGTCTGCGGTGGAAACACAGGTGCTTCCACTCACACCTGATCAACAGAACCTGAAGGCAGCATCTGTCGGCAACAATACAGCTTGTAAAATGTCCTGTTGGCACTGAATAATTGGCTAAACCAATTAACCAGTGTCTGTAATGTGTAATGTAATTTTCCTTGTTGTTAAACAGAAAATCTGGTATCACTATCTCCCCTGGTGTTCTTTTTTTTTTTTTAATTCATTCATTTTTTTTTAAACAATACCCATATTAGATTAGACTCAACATGACAAATTCCACAAAATGTGTGATTATTTTGGATTTTTCTCCTGTGATGATCCTCACATAACCTGATATTTGTTTTGCTCATATGTAGCGATTTGCAATGATGTTTGATTTTCTGATTCATCTGTCACATGGCACCGACTATATCAGCCCACTCGTCTCAGTCAGACCTGAAGTCAGCATTACCTCACTGCCCCCCTTTGGCATTTATACATCCTCTGTATTTATACACTCTATATATGACTGCATGTCTAAAACAGGCCTTTCCTCTTGTTGAAATACAAACTGATCATGAAGCCAAGCTCGCTAAGCATGTATTGATTCTCTTTGTGTGGCCTCTTTTTTTTTTGTGGTCTTTGTTTGGCTTATTTAAGCTGCAAGACAAGAATTTCAAACAAACGAGTATGTGCTGTGGTGTCTTGTATAAAGCAATTTACAGCAGTGCTTTGAGTTTCAGATTCTAGTATTTTTTCCCCCCTCATTTCTCAATTTATTTATTGTAGTCCTCTTATGGTTCAATGTCATAAGAGCCTGGTTTTCTCATTATTTTTGTGGTTTTGGCCAGTGCTAACATGGGTATCCATTTCTGTATTTTGTTAGTAGACCTACAGTGACTTCTCCCAGCACACTAAACTCTGTTATTGCCAAACATGCTGCAGTAATTGGAGACACTGTCTGTGCCGCTGCTTTAAATGTCCTTCCACGTAAGGCCAGGGACTCAGGGGACCACTAATATCAACGTTGGTTATTGGACCGTTACTGGCTTTGGGTAATGAAGATTGATGGTTTTGTAAACCATTTCAGTTTTATCAATGGAGGATTCTTTGGAATAAGGACAACAAAAGTGTAAAGGTGGTGCATCCATTTAGGCCCTACGGGGACGGTTTAATAGGTTAGAATCCTCAGAACTGCTGGTCATTGTTTCAGGATGCTGTAATTTGATAAGAATACTGCCGTTACTTCTGTTTGTCCTGACAGCTGTATGTGTGCGCTAATTGGATATTTTCTATCTCTTGATGTTTCCATGACCGTGATATCAAGCTAATTATTTTCTCAAAGGTTGTAACCCCTCTTTTAATGAGTGTAGCTAGTAGTCTCTTGATATTGCAGGGAAATCTGGCCTTCATCTCAGAGGTGGGTAATCTGGCCAAAAGATCACATCCACATTTTTAAGAATACAGACTAGAAAGAGCTGTGGCATTTCTCCATTTTGACAAGTAGAATACAATACTGCATCAAAGATACCATTATTTCCCAACATTATTTTATTGGTATTAATGGGCTCTATGCACTTCCCCATTACTTGTTGAACTTTAGGCAACTCCTTTATTTCCTGTCTTTCAGAGTTTGACACATTGATTAATCCAGGTGTGTCTGCTACTTCTTGTTGGTACTACTGATTAATTAGATGCACCTGGATTAATCAGTAGTCACTTTTCCGTTGACCCCCAAATTTCGCAAACATAACTTGCAAAACTACAGTCAGGTGAATTAAAAAACGACAAACAAACGGATGTTGACAGATGTTACAACAAGCGAAGAAAAAGAGTTTTATAAGAAACAGACACTCAGGATGGGACATGATTTTCAAATATTTGAATATTCGTGGCAAGGTTGAATATGGAGTACTAATTTCGAATGCTGCATTGCTTGTATTGTGTTTCACTTTGACAGAATGCCGTATTGGCTTGCAATGTACGGTGGCCGACAGGGGCAAACGCACCGCATCGACAAAACACTGCAAACCCAAGAAAAAGAAATACCCCCGTCTGGCAAAGTTGGCGAGTACATACCTCTGTATATGCTGCATACACAGCTCCACCCCGGACATGTGGACATGTGATTTAAAAAAATAAAAATAAATCTGGCATAGATTCCTGTGACTATTGTTGTTAAATCCGTAGCTGAAATCAGCTGTTTTACCCAGTTGTGTTATTGTGATTTCCAAATTAAGCCTTAATTGTTTCATGCAGAAGATGAGATGAATTGCTCAGGGAAGGTCAACATGTTGTGTGTGATTCATAATATCTTTGCTTATTCAGTAAACATTTGTTTACCTCTTTTGGGGGTGAGGGTGCAAATCAGTGTGTGTGTGTGTGTGGGGGGGGGGTTGTGGAAACACATTACATTTTTGAATAATATTTCAATAGTTTGTAGCGAATTTCTAACAGTGTTTTGGACAAAAAGTCACATCCCCAATGGACACCAGGATACTGAATTTTTTTTTTAAATTTATCTGTAAAACTACATATTTACACTTGCTGTAATGTTTATGAAATTACTTTGTGTCATCTCATGATAAATAACTAAATCACCACATTTGAGATTTAATATTAAACACGTCTGTTTATTCAACATTTAGTAAATTTCTACAAAGTTTTGCGCGTATGTCCAATGGAAAAGAGACTATTGTGTTCAATAATGAAAGGCAGGAAATAAAGGAGCGACCTGAAATTCAGGAAGTAGTGGGGCTGTGCATAGAACTCATCAAATTAATACCAGGGCAACACGGTGGTGCACGATGGTAGACACAGCAAGATGTCCTGAGGTTGATTCCCTGGGGTGACATTTCTGTGTGGAGTTTGCATGTTGACTCCATATCTGCATCAGTTCTCTCCGGGTACTCTGGCCCCCTCCCGCTGGTTAATCGTAATTGCCCATAGGTGTGAATGTGAGTGGGATTGGTTATTATATGTGATGAACTGGTGACAAGTCCAGAGCACAGGTTGCGGCAGGTATTTTTGTCTGTCATTTTGACGGACATGGTCGTAAAAATTCTGTCATGACACATTATTATCCACCATTTCAAATTTTTCATTTTTAATGATAGCATATTTCATAGTATTTAATGTTCAAAAACATGTCAGTGATGCAGTAAATGTAATTCCTACTGGATGATAATCCTCATCCTGCACCACATCTTTTTTCACTGCTTTTGTCAGTTCATCACATTAACTGGACTTTTCAAAAGAACTAAACAGACTCCACTGTTTTGACATTTAGTGCTAGCAAAATAGCATCTAATTTCAGCTACTACTTTATTTTGTTTATCTCTTAGTCCATTTTTGGTTACATTTCAACATGTGATGTAAAATTACTTTCATTCTGCACTGAAAGTGCAATAAAGTTACTTCTTTTTATTGTTGTTGAATAATCGTGATTTCAATTTTCATCCAAATAATCATGATTATAATTTTTTTTTTTTACTATAATTGTGCAGTTCTATAGTGTAGTTTTAGACCTATTCAGATTATTGTCAACAGCCTCCCCAAACAGCACTGTATTTTCTCCAGTCTAATCAAAGCCAAACCACTCTGACTGGAGACAACATGAAGCTGAAGTCTGATACAATCCTGATCCATCTTCCAGCACTTAGTTTAAGACATGCTTGTAATTGCTGTAGAATCTCAGATTACTTTTCCTGTTGATTCTAAATCATTTTTCAATAGATATGAATAAACAATACACCCTCAATTATCACATATCATTTTTATAACATGCTTTTTAATAATATTTTGTATGGGTGTTTATTTGCACTGACTGTTGAATAATGTTTAGAATGTTTCTTCCTTGATCTTGTTCCTCGGTGGATATATCTCTTCAACTCCAAGGACTCAGCTTTTATAGTCGAGTAAAGTCTTTCAGATGTCTGGGTTCATGCTTAAAGGGATAGTTCAGTATTTTTCACATTAATCTGTATGGGCTCAGCATCTTTACTCTAGTGCTCACAGTGTCCTGTGAGTCGAGTTCTGGTCTGGTTTTGGTCAAAGCGAAAGTAGCCCAGACAGGTTTCCTGGGGTCAACAAAATGAAAACGTGTTTCTTCTCAAAACAGGAAGCATTTGAATGACTGATTTATTTGCATAACAAAACTGTCACAGAACAAAAACTTCGGGTTGTCACTGCTAACAGTTAGCGAACTACTTTCATTAGTTGTTCGGCAGTGTTCGAGGCTGCTATGTGCAGGTGCACAGCTGTTAGCAGTGACAGCGCGCATTGATCACTATTGCAAGAAAGTAGCTCCAAGCAATGACGAGGTGTGAGTTTTTGTTTTCTGTGATGGTTTTGTTATGCAAATAATTCCCTCATTTGAACACATTGTTTTGAGAAGAAACATGTTTTATTTTGTTGATCCCAGGAAACCTGCCGGGACTACTTTTGCTTTGACCAAAAGCAGACCAGAACTCAATTCATAGGACATTGTTGGGGGTAAGTCAGTGTGGGTGCAACAGAGTAAAGACGGTGATGCCATACAGTCATGTGAAACCATAAAAACCCTTTAAAAAGAAAAGAAGAAATGCAGCTCAAACATTTCCCTTGTAGAGATACTGTTTTTCTTTTCAATGATTGAACAAAAATTGCTGTACCTGACCGTATCATGTATCTTTATCTTTTCTCTCTGTCGTTTACAGGGTCTAGATGAGGAGGCAATTGTTGACCATGGGAAGACCAGCTTCACCACTCACACAAACTACGAGAAGGAGGAGTTAGAAAGTAAATATCAATACAAAGCCTTATTCCATTTGCATTTTTTCATTTCTTGCTGAAATTCCAACATGAAGGAGAACCGGAGTATTTGATTGTTTTTTTTGGAATTTTGTTTCTTTTGATGTATATCTTTTTAACACTGTGGTGTAGACTTAAGTTATTTCAATTTTCCTAACCCTGTGTTACAGACAATTTGGTTAACTGATGGATTCAATCAAATCAGTAAGATGACATAGTGGACACATTGGAGCTTTTGATTCAGGGTGTCTTCGCACAGCGTACTCAAGTCCGTATCCAATTACAATGGACCATAAAGTCTGCTTATTTTGTGAATGCAAATGCTCTGTGCCTGAGTACTGTATCAGAGTCCACCTGAGAAGGTAGTCCTGCTTACGGACTGCGTGCTCAAACGGATGTGACGTAAACACCATGTTGACAAAGAAAGTGACCTAATCACCTTTCCAACAACGGATGCGGCCCATTCACCACTCCGACAAAGGATGCGACCCAATCACCACTCCGACAACGGATGCGACCCAATCACCACTCCGACGATTGATGCAACCCAATCACCACTCCGACAACGGATGCGACCCAATCACCACTCCGACAACGGATGCGACCCAATCATGTCTCCCATCAGTCTCATGACTCATCAATATCTCCCGAAAAAGCCTTGTATCCACACCGCACAGGCTTGCCTTACCGACCGAACCACTCTGTGATTATGTCCGGAACAACGGGGGTCACCCTTGTTCACTTTGCCTCAAACAGGCTAACAGATAAAGTAGTCTAGACCAGCGTTTCCCAACCCTGGTCCTCGAGGCACAGTGTCCTGCATGTTTTAGATGTTTCTCTCCCCAAACACACTTGGTTGAAATAATCAGCCGATCATCCAGCTCTGCAGAAGACTGATAATGACTGTCAGGGGTGATCAAAGAGGGAAACATCTAAAACATGTAGGATAGTGTGCCTCGAGGACCAGGGTTGGGAATCACTGGTCTAGACAAATGAACAGAACAGTCACTCTGTTGTCTTCTTCTGACTTCCACATTTGTTGGACGGCAACAGAATTCCTTCCACACCACCACCTGCTGTTTCAGCCAAGTACCGCCCACTTTTACCTGGGCAGGGGCCACGGTATGTGCATGTGAAGGCAACATCTGCGGGAAAGGTGTGAGTGTCTCCAGGTGCAGATCTGGATATTCAGTGTGAGAACACCCTTAGGGTTCTTTTAATGCAGCAGCACTTGAATTGAGCTGGTCTCCTACTTTATTTATATGAATGACCACACGCCTCTGTTCAGTGTCCATTTATAACACTTTTTTTGTCTCTTTTTGTGAATCCTTAGAGGTTACTACTTTCTATCTAGTCGAGTTGTCAGGTTTTCTCCTCTCCTCGCGCTTTCATCTTCTGTCTGTTACTTCTTCCTCTTGCTCATATGGATGCCACTTATGCCTTCCCCTGAGTGTTGCGTTTTGGTTTCATTCCTTCTGGGTTCCCTCTCAAATCAAAGAGAAATGACTCATCTGTGAAAAATGAGTATTGGCAGAGAATGTAGGCCAAAAATAGTACTTTTGCATCTCAGAACACAGTTCCTGTGGGGCAGTAACAATAATGAAGGGAAGTAGATTAAACACTGGGGGAAAACAGATGGGTGAAAAATTTAAATGTTGTAGTCTGGATTCTTTCAAGTTGACTCTTTATGTCATAAGAAAGGAGGAGGAAATGTATCTGGAGTCTGTGTTGGTCTTCCGCTTGTACTGGTCTTCACTACTGGAGGGTTAACATGCCTTCTTCTATGCTAGAGCTGTCACTTTCATAATGGTTCCACAATTTTGACATTAATTTTCACTTATTGAATTTAGTATTTTGTATAATTATAAGCCTTCTGGGAGACATCTGACTTACTACTGCACTTTTGGTTTTTGTGTTTTACTGTAATTGGTAAGAAGAGAAGCAGGAATCTGATGTGTAAAAGGGATGGGCAGGAAACAAAGAGGGCCTGCTTCAAATAAAAGATGAGGTCTGAAAGCCTCTGAAAGTAGGAACATGATTGAGTACAGAAGCAAATTAAAAGCAAATTGTTCTAATATTAATATATTCGGTGTAGGTAAAAGTTAAATAAACTGTCCTATATTTGTTAGATTCAGCAAATATCTCTCCTTGGGGTTCCAGCGATTTGTCCTATATGTGTAACCCCCCTCCCAAAACCCCCCCCAAAAAAACTAATAATACAAAAAAATGTAAATCCTTGTAATCCTGGATATCTTTGAAGTTTTTGTAATGTTGCTTTAAGCTTTCAAGTAAATAGTTAAAATCAAGAAGTGGACTCCTGGATTTATTTTTGGAATGTTTTTGATATGAGAGAGTCTGAGTATCAAGCTAATGCTTCAATAAGAACCTATGCCACCTTTAATGGTACGGCCACACTGAACGCGCCACGTAAACACCAGAGTCTGGACAATTTCACACCAGTGGTGACCCCGCTCATTTTCAATAGATAAACAAAATCTGGCCCTCCAATTGAGTCTCTCCTCAACTATGGCTGAGATCACTTCGATTGTCTGCTCTGGAGGTCCCAGTTACATTGGAGGGCCAGACGCCGTCGCTTTTGGGTTCGCCCGATCCTGCAGAAGCACCTGCTACATGAGGAATAACACCACCTCCTCCAGGAACTGCACCTGGATGACGTCCGCTTTCAACGGTATTTCAGGCTGACTTGGGCTCAGTTTTTCTTTCTGCTGCCTTTCGGGTCGGTCCGAGCATCATACATCATTCCACGATGTTGGCAGCATCTCAACACGGATTGGCTTTCGTGGCCCGGTGTTTATGCGTATTTGCGGCACATGTTCCCAAGCGCTGGACATGGCCTGGGATGAATCTGCATCCAAATGCATCTCTCCGTTGACTTCGTATTTAATCTCAATGCGTGAATGTGAAAATTTGCGTTTGGTATGGCTGTACCATAAGTCTCTTACAGTATAATGTTATGTGGCACAAAGTACTGTTTCCTCAGTTCATCCCTGCTGTTTTGTTTTTTTTTTCTGTGAAATTAGATGGCTGTTAAAGTTGTCTCCATTGGTTGTGTGTCCCCCCCCCCCTCAGGCCACAGAGCGGTGTACGTCGGCGTCCATGTTCCTCTTGGTAGGGAGAGCAAACGCCGGCATCGCCACCGAGGACACAAACACCACCGAAAGAAGAAAGAGAAAGACTCAGAGGAGGGGAAGGACGACGGCAGGGAATCCCCGATTTATGGTCAGAAACTGTTTAGAAGTTTTACCATGAATTACCTTCAATTGACGTTGCAGCGATTAATAAAATACATTTTCAACAATTAATTTTTAAACTCCATAAGTGTTTTTTGTAAATGCTTGAAGAAAAGCGTAAGAATTCTCTTATTATAGCTTCGTTTCTTGATTTACTGTATTTTCCTGACTATAAGTCTCTCTGGAGTATAAGCTGCACCAGCCAAAAAATGCATAGTAAAGAAGGAAAAAAGCATATATAAGTCACACTGGAGTATAAGTCGCATATATAATATAAGACCTACTCTGCAAAAAGTGCAGTCCGAAAATTCCTAGTCTGGAACATCCTAGGCCGAAATGTTAATGGGTATTTGTTCAACTTATCTGACCAAACCACAAAGTTTTCTAGTCTACTATAGACTATTTCAGTAAACCAGTCCCTCTCAGTCACGTTATTCATTTATTCACAGATTCATCGACACTCACTAATGATATTCAGTATTCAAGAGCTGGTTTGTTTTTGTTTTGATAGCTAGCAAACTGTACTGGGCAGAGGCTAATCATGTTAGAAGTAAGAAAATAATTAAAACCACTTGCCTTTCTCATCAACTGGAAAACGACAGAATGACAGTTTCTCCTCATCATTTGTAGTGGTTTGTGATCTGTTTAAACTGTGGCGTACACAACACTGTGGCATTTTTACATATAGATCAATACGTAGAGATTTACAAGCTGAATAACATAAAGAACATGCTCATGCTCAAAAGCACCCTCTTGTGGTTTTCAGTGTAAAAATAAAATGCAAAATTATATAATAATGTGTTAATAATTTCACATTACACTGTAAG